>CM034703.1:69849800-69872125 GCA_020142125.1 Phrynosoma platyrhinos | reverse complement strand
ACAGTCAGGAGTGCCTGTTATCAGCTTCGGCTGATATGCCAGCTGCGCTCTTTCCTAGAAGTATGGGATCTTGAAACTGTGGTGCACGCACTGGAAACCTCTCATCTTGATTTCTGCAATGCGCTCTACATGGATCTACCCTTGTGCTTAGTCCGGAAACTTCAACTAGGTTGGTCTCCAGCACATTTAGGAGAGATCATATAACACAGGTCCAAAAATCACTACACTGGCTGCCAATTAGTTTCTAGGCTCAGTACAAGGTGTTGGTTATCACCTTTAAAGCCCTACATGGCTTGAGTCCAACCTATCTTTGGGACCACCTCCTCCCATATAATCCACCCCTTGCACTTAGGTCCTCTGGGAGGAACATGTTTCAGCCTATTACAACTAGGCTGTCAGCAACCTCCCAGAGGACATTTTCAGCTACCACTCCCAGATTATGGAACGGCCTGCCGGATGAGATCTGCCATATTACGAATCTAAACAGCTTTAAAAAAGCTGTGAAGATGAATCTCTTCCAGCAGGCCTTTCCCAATTATTCTTCCCAGCCTAAGAAGTGAGCTCAGCCCTTCCTTTATTCCTTACCATACCTGCTCTTGTTGTCTGTTCTGCCACTATAATTTTGTTAATTGTTCAATTGTCTGTTGTATGTTGTTGCTTTTAAATCTATGATGTTTAATATTGTTTTAAGGGGTGGGTGGGTCCTGGGATTGTATATTTGTGATGTTTTATTGTTGTAAGCCACCCTGATTGCATCTGCAGATGGGTGGGATACAAATAATAATAATAATAATAATAATAATAATAATAATAATAATAATAGGGTTGCCATAAGGTAGAAACGACTTGATGTCACACAGTAAATGGATTCTTTACTGTAGCATTCACGAGTAAGGTTTGTTCAACAGTGTCACAAAGAAAGTAATCCTTGGTGGCTGACCCACAAAAATGCAATACTTTATGTAGATTTCCTGCACATACTGCCTTCTTTTGAATGTCTAAAGACCTAAACAGATAGGCAGGATATCATAGACCAACCTTGTGATAGCTTACCTATGGTTTCCACCCAGTTCAGTCCCCAGGCTGGAGCAGCAATGGGTGGGTGTTTACATGCCTGCCCACCACCATGCCACAGGTCTGCCAATGCCTTGTGCCCCTTAGCAGCTGTTGCCATCATGTCCAACATGGCCTCTAAAGATGGAATAATCACAGGCCATGGTGGGGGCCTTCCCAGCAGATGTGAAGTGGCAGGTAAGGGGCATGCAGGGCTGTCTGATTTGCCAGCTGTCACAGTGGAGCTTCCATGAAACTATGCAGCAAACAGCTGGTCCTTCGAGACCAGATTAAATCTGGGGTCAATCCAGGACCACCAAATTGGTGTTTGGTCTGGCCGATCATGGCCTGGTCTGGACCTAGTGGCCTGCACATCCAAACAGGACAACACCAGGTAAGGTGGGGGGAACACAGGCCTTTTGGCCCATGTGTACAGTCCCGACGCTAAGTGCCATGGTGCATGTTAAGTTTGCCATGAGGGTAACATCAGAAGGATCCATGTGGCAAAAACAAACAGTTAAAGGAACTAGTCATTATAGCAATATGGGAAAAGTACTCACCACATGGGTTGGGGCCTTTCATTTCAAGTCTCTTCTGCTGAAAATGTGAGACAGGTGTGAAAGGACTCATATGATGGCTTTTACTTGTATGGTAAAGTGCTTCCATATGTTGTTCCAGGAAAGGAGATCAATGACCAAGGAAGACTATTTTGTTTCAGCAGGAAGTTTATGATAACAATAATGTCTGTTCTAGTGCTGTTTTTGAAAAGGATCTGGAGTTTTCAAATGACTTTATTAAAAAATTCTGATGATAATGGACCCTACACTATATCACGGATGACTGCAATTTTAAATTCATACCTTCAACTGGGAGGAGGGCTTACTTTGTAACAGAGCTTAGAAGTTAGTCTTTGGGACTATAGCTTGCTGAATCCATCAGCCAGCATGCAAAGCAACTTTTCCAGGCTCTTTCCTTTCAGAGACAGTGCAATCTCTCTTTTTTCAAGTGATTTTCTTTTCTTTGGGAAAATATTAGAAACACTTAGGTCTAAAAAGAAAACACCAAGGAAAAGTCCACCTTTTCAAAGAAATGAAAAGAGAAACCTCATACTTACAGATATATCATCACTAAAATCTATTTCATCCAGATCAAGATATTCAGGGGCTTCCATTATTCTTCTATGTACATCTTCACTGGCTTAGTTGAATAATAAAGTTCTGTTGAAGAGAGAAAAGCGGAGGAGAAACATTAACAAGTTCACTCAAATGCAGTGAAGGTACAACTTCCCTCAGCTCACTTAGGAAACAGCTATGAAACAAGAATTTTTGTGAGCACTCTTGGTGACTATTCAGAAGAGGTTCATCTATATTCTCAAAGTGATGTTCAGGTTCAAAATGTTGATGCATATGACTCACAACTGCAGTTTTGTGCAACTGCTCCATGCAGAACAACACTTCCCGTTTTCCAGTACAAATATACCTGGAAAGAAGGGAGACATGGGGAGATAATAACCTTACATTTACAGCAATCAGTCAAGAGAAGTGACTTTTCTTTCTGCCACAAACAAAACTCTAGTTTTCTCTTTGTTCAGCCAAATTGTGGAACACTCCACCCCTGCATGTTTAAATTTAACAGTGTGTGGAGGAGTTAACCTTTCAGACTGTAATTCTCATAATCCCACAGCCAGCATGGCTAAAACCTGTGCTGCTCAGGGAGGTGGGGTTGTCTGGAGGTTGTAACCCCCAAGCTGAAAATTTTACTGCATACATCTCTACCAAGGGAAGATCAGAAACCCTAGGTGAAAGACAGTGGTACAATCCATAAAATGTTTCCAACTAGGCTCATGAAAGTCATTCTGAGCAAGTGAAAGCTTAGACAGAGATTGTTTATACTAAGAGAAAGACACAAACAAACAAACAAGTGTTTATGTATTCTAGAAACATCCTTCTCCCAGCCAAGAGACTAACTTGAGATGGGAGGCATCCTTCCAGTAAAAAGTCTGGAAGATGGCATTAGAGACTGCACAAAAGACCCTGGCCTATGTTTTAGCTCATCCATGTGAGGGAATGTCCAAAGTTCGGCCAGACAAATTCAGGAAATGCAGACAATTCTGTTCTTAATGTTTAGTGGTTCTTTGAGTAGTCCTTTGCAGTCAGTGAGATTTTATTGAAGTGAATTAACATTAACATACATCTGTGCGTGTGTCTACAAAGGAGCCTGGTCAGCTTGAAAGTTAAACTCTATGTACATAATCTCTTGCCATTCTTTATTTACTGAAACCAGAGACATTATCAGGGAAGACTGTAAAAGGGCTCTATCTGTAGGCAAGAAGGAAAAAAAGCTGTGTTGGATGCCATAAAAATCTTTCAATGGAAAATGACAGTCAAGGAGCAAAAGTAAAAGGTAATATAAATAGGGTAAGAACTCAAAATGCAGGATTTCTCCCTTTAACTCAGTGTACAGTGACTAGTATGCAGGGACAAAGAGAACTATTATAATAACCAATGCAAAGAAACAGAAGAGAGGGGGGAGAAAAGGAAGAACATAAGACCTCTTCCACAACTTCTGAGAAATCATATGGAAATCTAAACCAAAAGTAGGGATTATATGCCCAACGGGGGAAACACATTATATAATCATGATACAACAGAAAGCCCAAGAAAGCAATACAATGAAGAATTATATAAAAGAGATGAAAGAATGACAGTTTCTGACTGGGAACTCAACCATACTGGAGTTTTGGTGATCCTGATCCTTGATACCTGATCATTTCAGAATAGCTCACACCCTACGCCCTACATAGACTTAGCGAGGCTCGTTCCCTCATCTCATTTTTGGTATCCATATATTGAGGAGAATATGGGACCCTGTGGCACCACATAACTTGATGCCATAGGGATGAATAGGAACATCCTGGTGCTACTCTCAGGGACCACAGATAGGAAAGAAACCTACTGAAACACAATATATCTTACTCCCATCTGATGAAGTCAGTATAATAAGATACTAGGGGCCTTTACAGACTGCTAGAAATAGTGCAAATTGAGTCCACTTTAACTGCCCTGGCTCAGTGCTAGGGAATCATGGGAACTGTATTTTTTTCCTGAGAATTGCACCTTCTCTGTCAGAGAGCTCTGGTGCTACAATAAACTACAGCTCCCATGATTCCTTAACACTGAGTCAGGGCAGTTAAAGTGGACTAAATTTGCACTATTTTTGGCAGTCTGCAAAGGCCCTATGTTAAATTATTTCAAAAGTAGAAAAGGAATTGAAGAAGATCAACAGAGTAGTACCCCCAGCCTATCTTTTACAAGGAATAGGTAATCAGTCAGAGCAACAGCAATAGCAAGTAGAAAAAAATACGATAGAAAAAAATGTGAGCCATGACTCAAAGTCAGAGCGAAACTGGGTAACAAAGCCAGGGGAACGATAGATGACTGCAACCCACAGATGTAGAGAGAAAAAGAGTCTAATAGAATGAAACTCAAATGAAGAGGAACAATAGCTGGGGGGAAAGACAGAACCTGAAACTGGCAGGAATTAGACAGTAAGATACCGACCCCTGCTCCTTAAGCGGCTAGTGTGGGTAAAAGAGAAACCACCAAAAGAGAGGGCCACAGAGACAGCAGTATCAAGGGCCAGGAGCCAAGTTTCAGTAAGAGCAAGGAGATTAAGGGCCTTTGCAGACTGCCAGAAATAGTGCACATTAAATTGAGGCACTGCCCTGGCTCAGTGCTAGGGAATCATGGGAACTGTAATTTATTGTGGCACCAGAGCTCTCCGACAGAGAAGGCTCAATGTCTCAGAAAAAAAATACAATTCCCATGACTCCCTAGCACTAAGCCAGGGCAGTGCCTCAATTTAATATGCACTATTTCTGGCAGTCTGCAAAGGCCCTAAGTGATTTAGAAAGAAAAAGGTCATGAATTGCTGCCACTTTAGGGGTAGCAGAGCGACAGTTCCAGAGTAAACAGAAGAATGGAAGCTGGGAGACAGGAAGACGGTGAATGGGGATCAGGTTAGGAGACATACATGGAGCCATGGCAAGGAAAGGATTCACTGCCCAATGTTCAACAGAAGAAGATATAACCATGGCAAGAACATAAAAGTAATAGTCAAAAGTACACAATAACATTGCCTGTTCCACAAGAAACCAGGGGCCTAATAAATAAGGTAGTCAAATGTTGCTGAGCAGGGAAACTACTACTGCTACTGTTGCTGGGAGGGTGTGGAAAGGGCCAGAGGATGTAGGACAGGTGGCTGGTTTTTGTAGCTGCCCCACTCTCAGTTCTCTTTCCTGCTCCTCTGCATCACCATATACTTAAATCTCTCTCAATGAAATAAGTGTTATGGAGGGGGGGGGAGCTTAATATTAAGCATGTCCTATGTGTTGTTATTCACATTCCTATGGACTTATGTATCAATAATTGATTTTGCTGTCAGCCTTCAAGTCATTTCTGACTTATGACAACCCTAATAATAGTCTCGCCTAAAATGCAGAATTCTCATGACATTTCCCATGCATTCAATTGCTGCTTAGTAGGGAAGAATTTTGGGAATGAGACTGCACAACCACTACCATGTGGCTAATGTGGTCATTTAAAAACTCTTATGCTGGAAGCTGGCAATCCTTGTCATCTAGAATATATTATAGTTCCTACACTGAGTTAAAGGGAGAAATCCTGTTTGTCCTAAGAGCTTTTGCTTAACAATGCAATGAAGTGATTTCCCCATTCCCAATGGTGCTATGTTGTAATTCTTCTGCTATTTGGTGATGACATTTAGAAGGATTACATGTCAAAGAAAACCAAGGCAGGCACCTTAAATTGAGAATGCTTTAATGGTGCACTTACTGGTGCACTCAAATGTACACAAGCTTCAATAACAAAATGAATGTGGAAAGCTACTCAGATCCAATCACAGTACAGAGATGTGTGTGTGTTTTTTAAAAAAAGAACATAACAAATGCACTGCATAAGATTCATGTTTTTACAGTCTTACACATTTTGCTTGGCAAAATAATTCTTTTAAAAATGGTTTGCATTTTAAAGGGAGGAAGAGGTGGACACCTTTCCTTAGAAGACTTAAGCTATTTGCTCCTAATGCAACTCTCCAACTTTGAAGGCTCTGATGAAGACAAGATGGCAATCACTTTTTAAGGATTTTTTGTCCTTACTATAGCCTCAGAAACAAGCACTTCCTTTCAAACATACATATTGTTGACATATTTTCTGAATGTAATTGCTATTTTCAAGGTTTTTTTACTACCATGGAAGAGGAAGTATCTAGAACTGCAGCTATTGTATAATCATCATTGCTGATTCCCTCAAGTGAGTGAAAACTGAGTTTTTGGATGACATGAGCAGAGCTTGGAAATAATTATTTACAAATAATTGGTTACCTGAAAGCATTTAATTTTTATCAGTAACAAAGATAAAATGTATTATATTATAAATGCAATTTAATGAGAGCTAATTCCATTACTTTTGTGTTATTTTTTGTTGTTTTTTACTGCCCTTGAGCAGCAGAAAAGAAGCTAGCGCCTTCCTCAATATGACATCCCTTCAAATATTTAAAGAGGGCTATAATATCCCCTCTTAACCGTCTCTTCTCTAGGGAACTGGGTATGTTTAGCCTGGAGAAGAGACAGTTAAGAGGAGATATGATAGCCCTCTTTAAATATTTGAAGGGATGTCATATTGAGGGGGGCGCTAGCTTGCTTTCTGCTGCTCCAGAGAACAGAACCCAGAACAATGGATGCAAGCTACAGGAAAAAAAGATTCCACCTCAACATTTGGAGGCCCTTCTTGACAGTGAGAGCTGTTCAACAATGGAACACACTCCCTCAGAGTGTGGTGGAGTCTCCTTCTTTGGAGGTCTTTAAACAGAGGCTGGATGGCCAACTATTGGGGATGGTTTGATTTTGAGTTCCTGCATGGCAGGGGGTTTGACTGAATGGCCCTTGTGGTCTCTTCCAACTCTACAATTCTATGATTCTATGGCAACCCTGTGAATGAGATATCTCCAACTCTCTCTATCTTCCACTGCTCTACTTAGATCCTTCAAATTCAGTCTTGTAACTTCCCTGAATGAGTCTATCCATCTGCTGTGTGGTCTTCCTCTATTTCTGCTACCCTCTACCTTTCCTAGCATCATTGTCTTTTCTAATGAGTTGTTGCTTTTCATGATGTGGCCAAAGTACAGCAGCCTCAATTTGACCATCTTGGCTTCCAAGGAGATTTCAGGCTTGATCTGTTCAATGACCCATTTGTTTGTCTTTTTGGCTGTCCATGGTATTCTCGGCACTCTCCTCCAGCACCATACCTCAAATGAGTTGATTTTCTCCTTATCTGCTTTTTTCACTGTTCACCTCTCATATCCATACATGATGATAAGGAATACAATGGCTTAGATGATTCTAACTTTAGTACTCAGTCTGTATCTTTATTCTTTAGGTTCTTGTCTCATTCTTTAATAGCTGCCCTTCCCATTCACAGTCTTATTTCTTGACTGCAGTCACCATTTTGATCAATGTTTGATTCAAAGTATAGGAACTCTTTATTTCAATTTCCTCATTGTCTAGGAAATGTATTTCATGTATTTCTTCTGTGGTTATTATTTTTGTTTTGTTTTATGCTCAGCATTAAACCTGCCTTTGCCCTTTCCTCTTTGACCTTCCTTTGTAATTTTTCCAAGTCTGTGGTGTTTTCTGCTAATAATATGGGGTCATCTGCATATCTAGGATTGTAGCTGTTCCTTCCTCCTATTTTCACTCCTCCTCCTTCTGAGTCTAAATTTGTTTTTCTTATGATATTTTCTGCATACAAGTTGAACAAATAGAGTGATAGAATGCAGCCTTGCCTTATCTCTTTGCCAATTGGGAACCATTCTGTCTCTCCATATTCTGTTCTAACAGTAGCCTCTTGTCCTAAGTACAGCTTTCTCATCAAGACTATTAAATATAATGGCACTTTTATGTTTTTAAGAGCATTTCATAGGTTTAAATGATTTATGCAGTCAAAGGCTTTACTACAGTCCAGTGGTGGCAAACCTATGGCACGCTTGCCAGAGGGAGCATTCAGAGGCCTCTCTGAGGGCACGTGCACCATCACCTCAACACAGAGTTCACCGAGTTTGTTACTAGAAAGCCAGAGGGGTGCAGCACTTTGCAATAAATAAGTGGGTTTTCAGTTGCAGTTTGGGCACTTGGTCTCTGAAAGGCTCGCCTCACTGCTATAGTCTATCAAGTACATGCTGATTTTCTTTAGGAATTCCACTCCAATAGCCACCATATGTTTGCAATGTGGTCTCTAGTGCCTCTTCCTTTCTGAACCCCACTTGCACTTCTGTGATTTTTCTCTCCATGTATGATTGAAGTCAATATCACAGAGCTTTGAGCATAATTTTGCTTGTGTGGTAAATTAATGCTATGGTCCTATAATTGTTGCAGCCTTTTGTGTCTCATTTTTGGTGGATTGGGATGTATATTGATTGTTTCCAGTCTGTTGGCCACCATTTTGTTTTCCACATTTATTGACATATTAGTTAGCACTAAAGTTGTTTCTGTCTGTGTGCATTGTAGCATTATCTGTTCCTGGCAATTTATTTTTCCTTATTTCCCTTATTGCAGCTTCCACTTTGCTTTTTAGAATTTCGGGTTCATCTTTTAATGGTTATTCACTCTATGTGTCATTCATTTTTTTCATCTCTTTTGTATAACTCTTCTGTGTATTGCATCCAACATTTTTTTATTTCTTCTTGATTTTGTTCTTTTCTCAAAGCAGCTTATTTATATACCGCTTCATATCACGCTATGGGATGTCTAAGCGATTTACAACTGTGAGCTGATTGCCCCCCAACAAGCTGGGTACTCATTTTAGCGACCTCAGAAGGATGCAGGCCTGAGTCGAGCCTCAGCCCTGGCTGGTATTGAACTCGCAACCTTGTGGCTGCAGTACAGGCATTTAACCACTGCGCCACCAGAGCATAGAGCATCTCTGGCTCTTGGTCTGAACTTCCCTTTGAGTTCCTGGATTTTGTAGAAGAGGTCTCCCATTCTTCCTTTTTTGTTGTTGTTGTCTTCTATTTCTCTGCATTGATCATTATAATAGTTTTCTTTATCCTTGCATGCTAGTCATTGCACAGCTGCATTCATGGCGCTGGTTTGGTTCCTATCTCACTTTCCTTTTGCCTCTCTTCTTTCCTTTACAGCATGGAGTGTTTCAGCTGACATCCACTGTTTCCACTCTTGCTTTTTGGCCACTCTCAGTGTCTTCCTGCACTCTTCCTTAATTATGTCCTTGGCTTCTGCCCATAATTCTTCATGTTCTCGGTTGATTATACTTAGCAGTGCAAATCTGTTTCTTACATCATTTAGTTTTATAATTATGGGGGTGTAGCCTTACAAAATGATGGAGGAATACCTCATGTTGTATCATGCTATTGCCTTATAGTTTGTTGTAGATGTTGAGGCAATTATGGGGTGTATGAGAGAAGAGAGTGTTGTCCCCTAGGGCAATAGCTTGTAGCATTCATGTTTTTGTTTGCTTGTTTTTGGTAAAGAGTGACCAAAGCTATCTAAGTTTAATTTGACATAAGCTTTTGTGGACAACAGTCCACTTCATCATAACAGTAAATAGTTATTTATTTTAAAAATGTAAAAATTGTAAAATGGCAACTACCTTTGGGTACCAGAACAATACATGCAACTAATTACTAAAAACACTGTCCAGTGTGCAACTAGTTCCATTTCTTATTTTTCCATTTTACTCAGTTTTTCAGTACTAGCAATTTTGTTCAAACTCAACAGCTACATTCTAAAACATTTCATGGCAAGTCCTGTGACTCAGGTTGTACCAATTAAGGTTTAATTGGATCAGTTAAGCTGGCTATAAAACCAACTTTTCTGACCCTGCTAATAACAGAAGTTAAATTGACATAAGTCTAATGCAGATGTATAAAAAGTAATGGCAAATAATAAGAGTCTGACTGTGTCCAAGCATAACACTAAACTATGGTTTTGTGTTATATATACAAGCCCCAGGCTCATGAGCAACCTCATATTTTTTTTCTTTCCTCTGGAATGCTTTGAAAAAGGTGAAAAAGTTTTTTTTTTCCTGTTTTCAAACAGCCAAGCAGTTACTGGCCATATGTTTGGGGCCATGACATAGCTTGTTGAAGTCTGGCTTGTTGTGATACATAAACAGACTCTACAAACAAGCTATCTGTTAACCAAAATACCACCACCTCCCAAAACCCAAAAAACAATACTCCAAAATTTGAATCCATTTGTTTGATATTTGTGAGGTCTGGCTTGTTTAAACCATATTCTTTCATAATGCTCAAGCCCACAATTGTAGTTTGCTCTTAGTTCTCACCCCAGAGCTTCCATCCCTGAAGATGACAACAGGGTGAAAGAGCACCAAACTAAAAATAAGTAAGGCAAAAGCCATGTTTTGTTGGGCCATTTGCTGTGCAATTAATGTCTTAACTTAAACAGCAGACAATAGTTAACACCAATTATGGCTTTGGGTTTGTCTACACTATTAAAAACACCAACACTCACTCACTTCAAATAGGCAGTGATCCAGACGCATGATATTCTGATTAATTTGCAGTGGGTGCCTGAGGGCTCTAATCTGCAGAAAAAAGAATCTCTATTTTCTCCAGAAATTGCAGCAAAATTTGGATGAACAGAAGTGTGACCACATATTGGCAACTAAGGAAGGAACCTATGATGGATGGGGCAGGACAGACTGTAAGGGTTGGAAAAAACTTATGTATTCTCTTTCCCCTCATATAGATAGGGTTTCCTATTTAGGTACCTCTCTCTTTAAGACTAAGGGCCTTTACAGACTACCAGAAATAATGCAGCTTGAGGCCACTTTAACTGTCCTGGCTTAGTGCTAAGGAATCATGGGAACTGTAGTTTATTGTGGCACCAGAGCTCTCTGACAGAGAAGGTTCAATGTCTCAGAAAAAAATACAATTCCCATGATTCCCTAGCACTGAGCCAGGACAATTAAAGTGACCTCAATCAGCAGACAATGAACACCAATCACCAGACATTAATCCTTATTTGCATATCCTCCTACCCTGAGGCCCTGCATCAACACAGAACAATACACAATCAATAACAGAACAATACACAGTTTATGTGTGAATCACTCCTCCCTACCCAGGGTCTCACAGTATATGTATACCCTCTTTTTTCCATTCCAGCATTCTCTGAAGATGCCAGCCAAAGATGCTGGCAAAACATCATGAAGAAACTCTTCTAGAACATGGCCACACAGCGCAAAAAACCCACAAAAAACTAAAAATGTTATTGCTTACCAGCAAAAGGCTTGCAGGGAGGGGGGCAGCCTAGCCTCCCATGGAAGGGAGTTCTATAGGGTGAGAGAAGCCACTAAAAGGCTCTCTCTCATATCCTCACCAAATGAGTCTGGGATGGTGGTGGGGCCAAGAGAAAGCCTTCTCCTAAGGATCTTAGGGCTCTAGTCTAGATGGTTCATATGAAGCGATACGGTCCCTAAAATAGTCTGGACCTAAGCCATGTAGGGCTTTATAGGTCATGATCAGCACTTTGAATTGTGATCGGAAATAAACTGGTAGCCAGTGAAGCTGTTCCAATACAGGAGTTATATGCTTCCTATAAGAGGATTATCAAGATTTATTTGCAGTAGAAGAAGAGTCCCATCAGCAACCAGAGCACATTGAATTCTTTTGTCTTCCAAAGGTTTTGCATCCAGAAGGCGCTACACCTGCAGTGGACCAGCCTAACAATGAGGAACCAGATAGTGCTCAAGAAGCGGAGCCAGGTATCCAAATCTGGGTGAGAAGGTCAGAACATTCCAATAAGGTTGTACCACCTGAAAGATTCTCTTATCAAGCCACAGAGGGAAAAATTCCAAAACCCTCTGACTGGAAGAAGAAAATGGGAATTCCAAGGACAGATTCTGAGAAGTGGTGCAAGCTGCTAATGAGGAAATGCAATCTTTATATAAAAACAAGATGTGGACTTTGTCAGAATTGCCAGAAGGAAAAAAGGGCAATTGGCTATAGATGGATCTTTACAACAAAGTTAGATGCAGAAGGGGAGATTCAAAGATACAAAGCAAGACTTGTTCCTAAAAGCTATACTCAGAAGTATGGTGAAGACTACAGTGAAACTTTTGCTGGAG
This sequence comes from Phrynosoma platyrhinos, assembly GCA_020142125.1. Classification (NCBI taxonomy): domain Eukaryota; kingdom Metazoa; phylum Chordata; class Lepidosauria; order Squamata; family Phrynosomatidae; genus Phrynosoma; species Phrynosoma platyrhinos. The sequence continues at coordinate 69,859,889 of CM034703.1, read as the reverse complement.
TAGTCACACACACAACTATCAGAACTCTCCTGGCTGTCGCAGCTTATAAGAAAATGAATGTTCAACATCTGGAAGTCTGCACAGCTTATTTGTATGGCGATCTCACTGAGCAACTTTATATGAAACAACTTCCAGGATTCCAAATATTTGGTAAGTAACATCTTTTATGCAAATTACAAAAGAGCACTTATAGTTTAAAACAAGCCGCCAGAGCATGGAGTGAGAAACTGAACCAGCTTCTTATCAAAGAGGGGTTCACTCCAGGCACTGTTAACAGATGTGTATATAAGAGATTCAGAAATAATAAATGTACTTACATCACTAGTTATGTCGATGATTTGATCCCATGCACTGAAGACAAAGCAGATAGTGAAGAGATAATCCAGCATGTCAAGAAAGAGATTGATATTAAGAATTTGGGAGACATCTCACATTATCTTGGAGTGCTAATACAAAGAGGCAGTGATGGAAGTTTCTTCCTGAATCAAAAGCAGAAGATACTGGATCTTCTGGACTGTCTTGGTCTGAAAGATGCAAATGCTATGCCAACTTCAATGGAAGTAGGATTCTTAAAGGACATTAGGAAATCTGAACCTTTGCAAGATGGAGACAAGTATAGGACTGCAGTTGGAAAACTCCTATACATAATTTCACCAGACCTGACATTGCAAATACAGTTGCCATCTTATGCAGAATGGTCAGCTTTCCTGCTGAAAAAGATTTCATTGCAGTTAAGAGAGTTGTCAGATACTTAACAGGAACAGCAGATCACAAACTGATGTGCCAGCCTGTCACCATCCACAGCTGATCGGTTAAGTGGATGCAGAATTGGCTGCAGATCTGGCAAGCAGAAAGTCAACCACCGGAAACCTGATCTTCTGTGATGGAGGAGCTGTAAGTTTGACAAATAAGAAGCAATCTACAATTACAGATTCTTCTACTGGAGCTAAGTGTGTTTCTGCACATGATGAGATCAAATACACAACTTACTTCTGGACTTTGGATGAACCAAATCCAAAACAATGATACTGATGCAAGATAATCAAAGCTGCATCAAAATTTCTGAAAGTGAAAAACCACTTAAGAAGAACATTGACATTGCTTTCCATGAAGTGCAAGAGATGTGTAAGAACTGACTTGTCCAGTTAGAGTATTGCAACACAGAAATAATAACTGCAGACATTCTCACTAAACCTCTGCCAAAAGATCAATTCCAGAGACTATGTGATGGGATGAAAATCCTTGACATTGGTTCAAGAGAATGAGGATTGTTGGAACAAACTTATGCATTCTCTTTCCCCTCATTATATAGAGAGGGTTTCCTATTTAGGTCACTCTCTCTTTAAGACTAACCATCTCTATCTCAAGATTCTATACTGTTAATCTTACAGTTGGTATGTGTCTCTAGCTTGCCTGCTAGTCTTATATATTTCTCTCAATCTTCCTGCTATATACAACTATCTTTAGTTAGATTAGGATTTAGTTTGTTATGTATTTATTTATTAAAGTCATTATTTTTATTAATTTTAATGTTAACATATCACATACACAAAAAATAAAAATACATATACAAATAAACACACACATTATATACATATGTACACATATATACCTACAAACAAATACATACATACACATCATGCACATAACAAGGGAAAAGGAAGGGGGGGGGGAAGAATTTTTTTTAACAAATACATAAGTATTTACACTTGTAAAAGTAAACTTCCTAGTTCCTTATAACCATTTCTTTTACTGAGGAATTCCAATTTTCTGTACACCTCGTTCAGTATCATGGCTGCTATGCAACTAAGTTTTACTATTATTGTTATTATTATTATTGTATAATTAAATTATTCCAAATATTGTTTTACTCTTGAAATACTTTCCAATTATTTTATCCTATTACGTCAATTAAACATCTGTCATGCTTATGTATATATAACCATATATCATTTACTAAAGAGGTAATAATAGTATTTGACATTTTATATTTACCTTTTTTTCTTTTTTTTGTAACCTCATTTCTTAAAAAGAAAATTATTTGCACTTCTAAATGGATTCCCAATATTTTTTAAAAATATTTTCCATTCCTTTTCAACTTCTTTTTTTATTTTCCTCTTATCAAAGCAGACAAAATATAAATAGCCATTGCTTCTCTAACTTTTAGGATTCAGTCATCAATCAAAGGAGCATTACCTTTCTTCCAATTTTTTTGCAAAGAGAAGTCTTGCTGTAGTTATCATATACAATAAAATCACACTATATTGGTTTTCTTTAATCTCATGTGTCATATTTAACCTAAAAAAAAATTGTGGTGTAAAAGGGATTTGACTTTGAAACATCTTAGTCATCTCTTTATGGATGGAAGTCCAGAATTTTTTAGCCATATTACATTTCCGCCATACGTGAAAAAAATCAGAACACTTCCAGCAGTTTGTGTGACAAGACTTATATAAGATGTTTAATTTCATAGGAGAGAGATACCAGTGGTACATCACCTTTAAGAAATTTTCTTTGTAGATTTGACATAAAGTGAACTTGTTTGTACTTTTCCAAGACCTTTCCCAGTGTTGCGGATATTCTTACCGATGTGTGTGACCATCTAATCATAGCATTACTTCTTGCTCCATATCTCTTTCTTTAATTACTTCTTGCTCCATATCTCTTTCTTTTAGAATTTGGTGATATTTTGCTATTTTTCCTTTTCCTTCTTCTGCAAAGATTTTTTCTAGACAATTCTCTCCTTCTGAAATACCAATAGTGTTTATATCTTGTTTAAATTTTTCCATTAACTGTAGATACAAGAACCAATTACTGTTTATATTTTCTTCCTCAAGTTGTTTTCTCATTTTCATTTTATATGCCAACCACAGATGCTGGCGAAACGTCAGAAAGAAACTCTTCTAGAACATGGCCACACAGCCCGAAAAACCCACAAAAAACTTTAGAAAATGATTAGTTGGTTTTAAACTACAAACTGCATGTTTGTTTGTTTTGTGTAAATCATTATTTTTTAGGAAAGCAGATTTAGAATAGTCTGCCCCACACTTTTGCTGTTTCTGCTTATGAAAGCTGAACTCTAACAAGTTTAACTTTCATAAAGGTAAAGCTATTCCCCATTGAGAAGTTGTATCCAACCATAGGGGGCAATGCTCATCTCCGTTACTAAGCCAGAGAGCCAGCATTGTCAAAGACTACTCTGTGATCATGTGGCCAGCATGATTGCACAGAATGCTGTTTACCTTCCCACTAAAGTGGTAGCTATTTATCTATTTGCATTTGTATGCTTTCAAACTGCTAGGTTGCAGAAGCTGGGACTTGTGATGGGAGCTCACCCCATCATGCAGCACCCGAGCCTCAAACTGTGAACCTGCCAATCTTGCAATCAACAGATACAGCATCTTAACCACTTGAGCCACTGCATTTAACTTTCATACTTGTGTATTTTTGTTTCCTTTAAAAGGGTTAACACCCTGGGGAACTGAAATTGCACCCCACAGTGACCACACATATTGTCAGCCAAACAAGGAACTTTTGGTGGGTGGAGTGGGGCAGACTGTAAAGGACCAGCGATCACATGATAATTCCTGCCAGGAAATGACAATTTTTGAGATACTGGAATATGTGTGTGTATATGTGTGTGGTTGATATTTATACCTGTATCTGCGCAGCTCCAATTAACTTGTTTACAGCAAGGCTAACACTGCCGTGCAGCACTCCAAACCACCCTGCATAGTCATTAGTCTGCTAATGAGTGACTGAACATGATAGTGACTATGCAGGGCAATGGTGGATGGCATATGTGCATGGCTGATATATCACAAGGTTCTTTCCTATACTGGCTGGCAGGCAGAGGTCTAAGGCTCACTAAGCCATAATTCAGCATTTTATTTAAATCAGCTCAACAAATAAATATACAAGTGTATGTATGATTGATAGATCCCTGGGCACATGAGACCCAGGGGCACAGGAACTTCTCAGGACATGCTGTGTGAATTGGCCTCAACAATTACAGAAAGCTTACATTTCCACAAACAATATCTAGGGAATTTCTTGGAACAAGCATAATCAGCCGTAAGGTTGGTTTTGTCCTTCAATTGTGTATCATTTACAGCTGCAAAGCATCAGGAAACATGTTCAAGGAACCAAACAATCACATGCAGAAACAGAAAAGAAACAGCTTGTTTTTTCTCTTGAATTCCATTTATTTATTGGTTTACAATGCAAGGAAGAGAAATGTAGATTTATCCAGTTTAAATGATGCAAGTCTCAATGGCACATGAGACAGGAGATATGAAAGAGGAGTGAATTAATCTGGAGTTAGGGCCAAACTGCTCATGAAGGCCACAGTTCAGTTTAGGAACACATGCTTTGTACACAGAAGGCATGAAGTTCTATGCCTAAAATATCCAGTTAGGATTGGAAACAACTCTGTCTGAAATTCTGGAGAACTGTTGCCAGTCCAGTGCAGACATTTTATTGAATAAAATAGATTAATGCTCTCAATGTAAGGCAGATTCTGATGTTATAGGAGACCTGGCACCAACAGAGAATTGTTTAATCCTGTCATTACATGCTATTTCCCATACCTCATTACTTCCCAAAGCACAGCTCAGAAGCCCACTTTTGTATACATTCAGCATTAAATTACACACACAAACACACACAAGTTTTCCAGTCCTAATGCATCAGGACAAAGCATTTTAATCCTCCAGAGTCATATTTACTTGTAGAATTCATGCAAAATTAGACACACAGTATAGACATGCTATGGTATTCTCATAGTTGTAAAAAATATTCAGAAAAACAGCATGGTGTAGTGGTTTGAGTGCTGGACCCAGAATCTGGGAGACCAGGATTTGAATCCCTACTCTGATAAGAAAACCACTACCTGACCTTGGGCAAGTCACACTCTCTAAGCCTCACATTAACCAAGGGAAATCCTGCTCTAAACAAGTACTGTCAAGAAAATCCCATGTGTCACATAGAGTGGAAGCAACTTCAAGGCACACAAGAATAACTGCACCCAATGCTCCAAATTTCAGGCACTCAACAGTTACAGATTTTTTTCCTCTTAAACAAACAGACAAAAAATAGCCTCCCAAAATTAACTGCTTTTTGCCAATAGCATGTTTTTATGTATCAGGCAATGTGATATATTGGGATCACAAAATATCTCATGCTATATTTTTGATGATCCATAAGAGACGTGCATATCAGTGGAGTGGCCCTATTCTGAAGGAGCACAATTCTCATTAGAATTAGGAAACAGAAAAAGTGTACATTAGACCTTTATCCTAAATACAACACTACCTCTAATGCTATGCATCAATATGCTGGAGTTCTGACTGGTATTAGAAACTACCACATACCTGACTCAATGCCTATATATATATTATAATTGTGAAATGTCAAGATCAAATAACATTTGTTTGGGTTATTTTTCATAGTATGACTAGAGATACTGGTGTCCAGGATGAGTGCCATGTGGTTTGAAAACACAGTCCTTCCGCCAGACTCTCTAAATTGTACCCCTGTTCTCTCCTGAACTTGGAGTTTAAATGGAGGCAGGAAGCTTCACTAGTTTTCTTGTGACCAGCAACATCACAACTATTATGAATCAATGACCCATGTCATCGGGGGAAAGTGTCCTAACCATCAGAAAAGGATCACAAATGTAACAGTACCAGGGTTATGAAACACTACCAGGTTATTAATACAATGCTTCCATTGATAGCTCATAAGATGAAGAGCTTATCTAGAAAGGAAATTGCAGCTTTTTATTACTTCATTAATTATTAAGGTACTTGAATTGTTTAATCTACACTTGTAATAAAAATGTGAGTTTTAACACACACACGCAGTCAATGCAATATAAAATACTTTATTGCTTTACTCATGCAACATATAGCAGGTAGAATATGTTAAGAATTCATTTAAGATTTTGGGGAAATCATTTTTTGCATTCCAACACTGAATGAAATTGTTCCTTAGAAAGAAATTGTGATCCCATACAAAACATGTGCCTTGTTTTTATAAATCATTTTAACAGTTTATTTTGGTTTTATAAATCCTTGTCTTGATCAGGGTTACTTACATAGGTTAGACAATGCAGATAGCCAACAGCACAAGACTCCCTACGACCTGTTCATATTATAGCTTCCAAGACAATGTCATCTCAGAGTGAGCACAGAATCCCAAATAGGAGGGATAATCTATCCCGACTAGGTGTTATGCAATTGTTCTCATAGCGTTCAGTGAATGTGGTGTCATCATGCAATGCTAATTGATGGAAATCACTGAACAAACTGTGTCTATGTTGTACTTAAACTAATTCCTTCTCCATTCATCACTCAGACCCAGGGAGGTAAATAACCTATTCTCACCCTGTTCACTTGCTTCTTTGTGCCCTGGAAGTACAACTCCTTTCCCTTTTCCTATCATTTACTATTTGTTTCTGTTTGGATTGGCTACCACTTTTAGTACTCTGGATGAGCAGACAGGACCCATCATTAATCTGGTTGTGGCTTATTCCATTAATAAATGCCTTGTGCAATTATGGCACAACAACAACAACAACAATAACAATAAATTATTTTTATCCCGCCCCTCTGCATAATGCAACCGGGGCAGCTTACAACTTTAAAATATACATTCATATCCCACAATCTCACCCTCCCCTTAAAATACAATTAAATAGTGACAATTTAAAACATATTTAAAATAATAACACAAATAAACAAATAACAATAGCTACAGCCGAATCAGGGATGAACAGGATGGCTGTCTTTTGATGGCCGAGATATCTATTCAGGAAAGGCCTGCCGGAAGAGATCCATCTTAACAGCTTTTTAAAAGCTGTCTAAGGTGGTGATATGATGGATCTCATCCAGCAGGCCATTCCATAATCTGGGAGTAGTAGTCAAAAAGGTCCTCTGGGTGGTTGCAGACAGTCTAGTTTTTAAAGGCTGCAACAAATTCCTCCCAGAGGACCTAAGCACATGGGGTGGATTATATGGGAGGAGGCAGTCCCGAAAATAGGTTGAACCCAAGCCATTTAGAGCTTTAAAGGTGATAACCAACACCTTGTACTGAGCCCAGAAACTAATGGGCAGCCAGTGAAGTGATCTTAGGATTGGTGTTATAGGATCTCTTCTCATTGTTCCTGAGACCAGCCTGGCTGCCATATTCTGTACTAGTTGAAGTTTCCAGACCATGTATGAGGGTAGCCCCATGTAGAGTGTATTACAGAAATCAAGATGAGAGGTTACCAGCACATGCACCACAGTTTCAAGGTCCCTAACTTTCAGGAAAGGGTGCAGCTGGCGTATCAGCTGAAGCTGATAACAGACATTCCTGACTGTCACCTTTACCTGATTTATCATCTGAAGCGATGGGTCCAGGAGCATCCCTAGACTGCGAACACAGTGCTTAGAGAGAATGTGACCCCTTCCAGGACTGGAGATTGTAACCCAACACCTGGGTTCGGGGTTGCTACTGTAAGCATCTCTGTTTTGTATGGATTCAGTTTCAATCTGTTTTTCCTCATCCAGTCCATTACTGCCTTAAGACAGTCATTGAGAAGAGAGACACCATCTGAAGTCAAAGCTGAAGACCGAGACATGGAGAAATACAATCCACCCCGTGCACTTCGGAACTCTGGGAGGAACCTGCTGCAGCTGATAAAGACAAGGCTGTCTGCAACCTCCCAGAGGGCCTTCTCGTCGATCGCTCCCTGCCGAACGAGATCCATCATATTACGACCTTAGACAGCTTTAAAAGGGCTGTCAAGACGGATCTCTTCTGGCAGGCCTTTCCAGACTAGATTTTCTGGTCCTGGGAGTTGCCCATCCTCTCGTCTATTATTTTCCGCCACAGTCATTGTGTTGCTGTTTGCTATTAGACTGCCCACACCTGTGTGAGTTATTCTAAAATGTTTTAATTTGCTATTGTTTAATTAATTTTTAAGGGGTGGGTGGGTTTAGTGCTTTTATTGTATGCTATTGTAAACTCCTGTTCAATTTTAATGTTGTAAGCCGCCCCAATTGTTCAGCAAAGGGGCGGGATATAAATAAATAAATTATTATTATTATTATTATTCTGGGTGTCATCAGCGTACTGATAACACCCCGCCCCATGTCTCCAGATGATCTCTCCCAATGGCTTCAGGGACAGGATGGTGCCTTTTGGGACACCACAATTAAGCTCTTTCCTTGCAGAACGACTGTCCCCAAGCATCACCCTCTGGAGTCTGCCCGAGAGGAAGGAACAGAACCATTGCAATGCAATTCCTTCAATTCCTAATCTTCTCAGGTGATCAAAGAGGATGTCGTGCTCTATTGTATCAAAGGCCACTGAGAGGTCCAATAGCACCAACAGGGTCACACTACCCCTGTGGATGCCCAGATGAAGATCATCAGCTAAGGCGACTATGGAAGTCTCAACTCCATATCCTGTCCTAAAGCCAGTTTGCAGTGGATCTAGATAATCGGTTTCCTCCAAGACAGCTTACAGTTGAAGAGCAACCGCCCTCTCAATCACTTTGCTCAGAAAAGGCAGTAGTGACACTGGCCTATAGTTGTTCATGTCCAGAGGGTCCAGGGAAGGTCTTTTCAGGAGCAGCTTAACCGCTGCTTCCTTCAAGCATGATGGAACATGGCCTTCCCTAAGGGATGTATTGATGATATCTCTAAGACACATCTTCAAGACATCTCTCCCCTGGATGGCCAGCCATGAATGGCAAGGATCAAGAGGGCAGGTTGTTTTCCTCACTCTACCAAGAGGGCAGGTTGTCCACATCATTAGTACTCACAGACTGAAACTGAACCAATATAATTTCATCAACGGAGTTGCCGACACCCCATCAATTGATTCTGTTACAACATTGGCATCTAGGTTGGCTCTTATCTAGAGATTTTATCTGCAAAGAAGTTGTTAAATGCACCACAGCAGGCCGTTGTTGGCTTAAGTAATGGGTTCTGCACAGGTGGAACCTGTGTCAGTTCCCTTACCATCCTAAACAGCTCTGCTGGACAGGACTCTGCAGACACAATACATGCAGAGGAGAAAGATTTCTGTGCTGCACGTATTGCCTCTCTATAGGAACAAAGAAATTTCCTATGACGAGTCTTGTCAGCTAAGAGTCGAGTTTTCCGCCAGATGCACTCTAGTCATTGTCCAACCCACTTCATCTTCCTAAGCTCTTCAGTGTACCATGGTTTACGATTGGAAGCAGGTTGGAAAGGACGTTTGGGAGCAATTGTGTCGATAGCCTTGGCGAGATCGGTGTTCCAGGTATTAACCAAAGCTTTGACAAAATCGCCAGCATTACCAACCATTAAACCCTCTAAGGCTTTCTGGAATCCAACTGGTTCCATAGGCCTTCAAGGACGGACCATTCTAATGGGTTCACCATCCCTGGTGGGGCGGACAGTGGCTCTTAGTTCAACCTTGATCAGAAAATTATCCGTCCATGACAATGCCATGGTTTTAATAACCTCCACCCATGGATATTCCTGTTCCGTACTGAAGACCGCATCAAGGGTATGATCCGCACAATGAGTGGGCCCAACGACCAATTGGGATAGGCCCATGTCTGTCATGGATTCCATGAACTCCCGAGCTGTACCTGTTAGATTCGACAAACTGGTCTCGAGTGGAATGTTGAAGTTGGCCAAAACTAGAAGTTTGGGTGACTCCAACAGCAACTCTGAGACCAGCTGTGTCAGCTCGATTAGGGAGTCTGTTAGACAACAGGGTAGCCGATATACTAACAGAATCCCCAAACTACCCTTAGTTCTCAGGCTTAGGTACATACACTCAAAGTGGACTGTGTTCTGGACAGGTATCCTGGTCAAGGTGAGGTGGTTCTTGTGAACCAGAGCCACTCCGCCACCCCCTGCCCAGTTTTCCTTACCTGCTCACTGACAGAGTACCTGGCTGGGAGGGTACTTGTCATCTGAACTGTTCCTGAAAGCTTAATACAGGGGTAGGCAACCTAAGGCCCGGGGGCCGGATGCGGCCCCTTGAGCCCTTTGGACTGGCCCCAGGCCAGTCCTGCTGCCGCCGCTGCCGCCGCCCGCCATAATG
>CM034703.1:69814973-69843497 GCA_020142125.1 Phrynosoma platyrhinos | reverse complement strand
CTGCAGCCACTCACTCATAGACCACAAGGTTGCGAGTTCAATACTAACTAGGGCTCAGGCTAGACTCAGGCCTGTATCCTTCTGAGGTCGTTAAAATGAGTACCCAACTGTTGGGGGGCAATGAGCTTACAGTTGTAAACCGCTTAAACATCCCATAGAGTGATATGAAGTGGTATATAAATGAAGCTGCTTTGCTTTGCTTTGCTTTCCTAAGTTTGTTGAAATCAGCTCTCCTAAAGTCTAGAATGAGTGTTTGACTATGCCTAGCTTCTCCTTTCCACTGTATAAGAAACTCCAGGAGAACATGATCACTCCCACCTAAGGATCCCACAACTTGCACCCCATTGACCAGGTCATCCTTGTTGGTTAGGATCAGATCTAAAATAGCTGATCCCCTTGTTGCCTCTTCCACCTTTTGGACAAAGAAAGTGTCTTCGAGGAGAGCGAGGAATTTGCTAGACCTTGGAGTATTGGCTGAGTTTGCCTTCCAGCAAATATCAGGATAGTTGAAGTCAGCCATCACTACTACATCTCTCAGCATCCTTTTTGGATGACTACTCCCAGAAGGGGATGCTGAGGGACTGTTGTTCAGTGCCTGGCCATTAGCCTGTGGGTCCCATGGAGCTCAGTATTGTCCTCTATATTTTTCAACATCTGCATGAAGCCAAGATCATCTGGAGGTTTAATATGCTGATGATACCCAGCTCAATGGATCTTTTGCAATAGATGTGAAGGATGTTGATGACATCTTAAATTGTCTGTGTGCAATGAAAAGCTAGATGTGGATGAAAAGATAGAAGTTCAGTACAGACAAGATGGAAGTTCTGTTGATCAGTAAGAAAATTACACTGGGGTTGGAATTAAACCTATTCTGGATGAGGTTACATTCTGTCTGAAAGATCAGGTTCATAGCTTGAGTGTACGCTCCTGTAAGGCCATGATCTGAACATGCTAATTTCTCATAAGCCATTTCCCCCACCTCCTCTGGTTCCCCTCTTCTGTAAACCTTGGGTTTTCCCCAATCCTGCTAAAACCTTGTGCATATTGTTTTGCCAGCATAATGATTAGAATCCAGACCTATCTTTGGTTCATTTTCCCCATATATACTACTGCTAAGGTTCCATTGGGTTTGTTCAGACGTAATTTCAGTTTGAAAAGCCATGGTATAGGATACCAAGAAAGAGTACTGTGTTGATATGCCTTTCTTTGTGTTCCACCACTGTAGTCAGTTAACTCAGGCCCGGAACAGACAGGCCAAAAGCGCTGGCTTCAGCCCAATCTGGAGGCATGGCATTCAGATGATGCACACCCCCAGATCAGGTCGAAGCTGTGCTGTGGCTGCATAAAGTAGCCCAAACTCGGTTGCAAAAGGGGTGGGAAAAAACAGCTCCTTTTCAGCAGCCATTTCAGGACAGTGGTGGTGGCCCGGATCGGGGACAGGTACATGCAGCTGCTGTGGTCCTACAATGATTGGGGCATGAGCAGCCTCTGACCACTCCTTTTGTCCCATCTGTTTAGTTTTCTATTTCTTTTGAGCCAGAACAATATGATATATGGTACATGTGGTTTGTCAACCAGAACTAGATCCTGTTTTCATATTCCAGTTTAATAAACTGCATTTATGATACCATTTTCTGGTTCAGACGCAATGGGAAACCTGAGCTTATATGATTTTGGTAAGTCATTATATTCCTTTTAAATATAACTTTTCAAATCTAGGAAACTACAGTTTGAGCAATGCCAGTCTGCCAGGAAAGGGACAGGTTCACAGACATTTTGAATGTTCTGACAAGATTACTAGTCTAAACCAGTTTAGTGATTGTCACTTCCTCCTATAAAAAACATTCATGGCCTAGAGTTATATATTTTAATTTCCATTCTTACTCTATTACCTCTGGATGTTATAGAGGTCAACTCTGCCAGTGTAGGTGGTTAGATACTTAGACTCAGAAGTAGTGCTCAGTAACTGTAGACAGTGGCTGTTGATGCAATACTCTAAAGACATCAGTGCAGTTTAAATGCAAAGCAGCAATATTATAATAAAGAATTAAACACTTCCTTCAATATGCATTATTAAAATGTGTATATGCAATTATGTACTACATACATATTCAGACTGAAATACAAGGATTTGGTGTTTTACCACCTTTTATAACAAGGTTCAATGTGTACATGAGTTGTTTTGAGGTGGAAAGTGTGAGATACCATCTAAATCTTTTTATTCTCACAGCTGACTTTTAAGCTGATGGTGTGGTATTATTTTAAGCTGATGGTGTGGTATTATTATGTATGTGTGCATGCACAAGTGCACACACATACACACATTATATTATTGTTATCCTAGAATGGCTACTTAGGGCCTTTACAGAATGCTAGAAGTAATGCAGCTTGAGTCCATTTTAACTGCCCTGGTTCAGTGCTAGGGAATCATGGGAACTGTAGTTTATTCTGGCACCAGAGCTCTCTGATATAGAAGACTCAGGGCCTTTCCAGACTGCCAGAAATAGTGCAGCTTGAGGCCACTTTAACTGTCCTGGTTCAGTGCTAGGGAATCATGGGAATTGTACTTTTTTTGGGACATTGAGCCTTCTCTGTCAGAGAGCTCTGGTGCCACAATAAACTACAGTTCCCATGATTTCTTAGCCCTGAGTCAGGACAGTTAAAAGTGGCCTCAAGTTGCATTATTTCTGGCAGTCTGTAAAAGCCCTGTTATGCTTGTGTAACTAAATGTCTCCTAGCTTGCCCCCACTAGCCCACCTTAACAGCTAGTTGCTAGAACAGGCAAAGGAGGTTCATTCAGCTTTTGACTGGGGCACAAGGAAGATTGTCTTCACACACATTCTCCTGCCAGTGAGTGAGGCTGTGACAAGGCCTTGAGAAAAGGGTTCCACTTCTGATTGTCACAACCTCACTCACTGGCAAGATGAGGGTGAAAATATCCTTATCCCTGTATCCTGATCAGAATTTGAATGTGCCTCCTTCACCTTATTTGGCAGCTGGTTGTTAAGGGGGGTTGGAGTTGGCATTTCTGTAGGTTAATAGTAAGACTGTGTAGTCTTGCTGAGTTCACCTTAGTTATGGATGCATAACTCTAGGTTACAAATCTGTAACTGCAATACTATGCTTTCAAATTGTGTATGAACATGATATCCTATTGTACATTATATCTCAACCTGTTTTTCATCTATTTCCATCTGTCTCTGATTTAATGTTTTTGTGATTCCAGTTCTGGGAGAAAGGCAAAATATAAACAGAATAATAGTAACTAATGACTTAGATTTCAATGTGCTATTTGGGGATTAATTATCAGTGATGCATATAGCTATCCATAAATATCTGTCATATATAAACATTGTCCTCCAACGTCTACTGCACTTCAACTCATAGTGGCAGTTGTGCACTGAAAATGGCAACAGGGGGGCTTCTCTATATGATACCCTGCTAAAATGAACAGAAATTTTCACAGCGGAATTGCTTGAAGCATTGTATGCTCCATGTCAATGGGAAGTACTCATAAATAAGTTTGTGATGCAATCTTACTACATCTTGAAGTATCATGATAGCTGCTTTTTAAATAGACACTGTTCTTTCATAGAGAGATAAATTATCTCTCCTGAGCATATTGAAAGAACAACAGATGTAAGATAAACAAGCTCAAAGTCAGTGGAAAGACCTTCTGTAAAGGCAAAATATACAATGCATATAAATTTCTCTTAGAGAACATGAGGTCCTTTGTCATCACTGACATGAAAAAATCCAAGTATTACAACTGGGTTTTCTCACAAAACAACCAGCACAGAAGGAGAGGTAGAATTGTTCAGGCTATTCCACAAAAAAATGCCAGCATATAACAGTTCATGAAAGATGAATTTCACAATATTTCAAAAGGTAGAAATCTAACCATTAATTCTTGGGATCTAGTGAATGTTTTGGAGGGAAATCCTTCAAGTATTTATCAGCTTTAACAGGCTGTTTGATAAGGTTTGCTGCCGAATTATTTCTCTTTGGTAAGTGCCAGTCTTATCCAATTCATGCCATATTGAAAATGTCTCTGGAAGCTTTGAACAAAGATTAAAGATAAATGTTTATCTTTGGAAGAAGGTTGTTGTTGTTTTTAAAAAAATGTATCCAATATGATATAGCCTCTCACTGTTTCTACAGTTCATAAACCCCTCCAATCTAGGCACACAAAAGTGTAGTTTTTAATTAATACGTTTCATTGTTAGTGCCTTTTAAAAAAAGAACAAGAATATGACTGGAAACTGAAATTGAACATTGTAACAATGGCTGCAACTAAATTTAGTGTAGTTGTTTTTATTGTAAACTGCTTTGAGATTTTGTTAAAAACAAAAAAGCATAACACAAAGAATGACATCATGCTTTATCAAAGACTGGCAACCCATAATAAATCGCTTCAATCAAAGCCTGGGAGAGGTATATATATTAGGCTTCAATGATTAATTTAATAATTGTTTTAAGATATTTAATGATAAATTTACCTTAAGTACTAAAAAGTAACATAAATGAAGTATTAGATTGATTGAAAATGAATATAGGGATGAAGTATAGAATGGTGTGAAAGAGGTATAATACAGGAGATAGGAGATTTCTTTCATGAGCAAAGGATCAGAAAAATAGGTGGTGGAAATGAAGGTCAGGTTGATTTCAATAGAGCCAATCTCCAGAAAGTAGGAAGTATTCTTTAATGAAAATATTTGTAAATTGTAATTAACAAAGTGTAAGCTATCTTTATTGTAATCTTATTGTATTCATATACACACACACACATTCACTGGGATTAGGGTCACAGGACCCCCGTGAATGTGGGAAAACCACAAATAACAAAAACTATGTTTTTACCTGAAAGAATGCCTCTCTAGGAATCTCTAGGTCCTCCAGGGCAAATCTGTGGTGAACATCTACCAGACACTGACCACAGAATTGCGGTGAAAGAGCTACAAATGCCTAGTGGAGTGTTATCTCTAGGAATCTCTAGGTCCTTCAGTGCGACTTTTGGTTAAAGTTGACCACAGCTGCACTCAAGGACCTAGATATTCCTAGAGAACACATATTAATAAAATATGTGAATAATCAAATTCACAAAAGTCAAAGCCACAAATGTGGAGGGACAAGTGTATATGCATGCATGCATGTGTGTGTGTATAAGCATAAAATTTAAATTGCTTTGAAATAGTAAAATATTTGTAAATTGTAATTAATGAAGTTGGTGTGTAAGCTATCTTTATTGTAATCTTATTGTATTCATATATAGAAGCATAAAGTTGAAATTGCTCTGAAATAGTAAATAATGAGATAAAATGTCATTCCAACTTCATTTCAATAGGATTTAATTGTGCAGAAGCATACATGCTCATTCAATGGGCATGCTGTTTGCCACCATGCAACAAATATATGTGACTGCATGAGGAGGCATCCATCCTGAATGTCACATGGCTTTGTGACTAGATGGCCATCACACCACCAGCTGGTGAAGCTGGTTCCAGGGAGATGGACCAATGAAGCAAAGGGGATGGATCTTGGAAGTGCAGTTGTCACTCCAGTGTGCTCCCTGCTTATTTATTGTGGCTCAGCCTTTTGCCATCACTGTCTTCAGTACCTACTGCATACTATTTCTTTTTTTCCTCAGTGCTACTGAGCACTGTAGGTTGAGCGACAGTAGGTGGGCTGAGAATGAATTTTACCTGTTCTAAAAACTGTCCTTATGCAACCAGAGGGGTAGGGGTAGGCATAACAATAAAGAACTTTTAGTACCATTTTTTCATGGTACATTGGATTGTAGCTGTGTTTTTTGTATGCTCTTTGTGTTTATTTTGCCACAATCCTGGCAGCTGGTGCTGGAGACAATGGGTGATGTATGGCACCCAACGCCCTAGATGGGGGATCCTCTCCAGAACTTTAGGGGTGAGGCTGAAAGACTCAAGCCACCCTCAAAGCCTGGCCTGCCTGCTTCCCATAGCATTCTCACCAGGTAGCCTGGAAGGAGATGTACCTACTGAACAGCAGTCATGCTTGATGATTTTATCTAAACTGCCTAACATGGACAGGGCCAATAAAGCCACAGCCAGTAAAAGTTTCAGTCAATGTCAACCTACTACATTTTTCTGTATTGTTAATACGATTTCTTGCTCTTTGGTAATTTTCTGACTGCCACATAACCAGGGCCTAAATACCCTAAAATTCCCAAACTTTTTTCCAAACATAGAGGCCTACCCTATGTCTTACAAGTTAATGATGTTTAGGAGTATATATAAGAATATATTCTTATTCTTTAATTTCATTCAATTTTTATTTCTTTCATTTTCCTGGAGCGACCACTGAGCACCTGGCAAGTGCATGAGGAGCCCTAAGGGCTCTTCAAAGCAAGATTGGGAACCCCTGCCCTAAAGGCACAAGATCACATCTTATCTCAAAAGCTAAGCAGTGTCAAACCTGGTTAGTACTTGAATGGGAGACCACAAATGAATATCAAATGCTGTAGACTATAATTCAGAGGAAGGAACTGACAAAACCACCTCTAAGTATTCCTTATCTAAGAAAACCATATGAAATCCATAGGGTCACCATAAGTTGACAGGTGACTTGAAGGTACATACACACACAATTGCCTTTCCGATGGGCTACTATGCCTGCAGATTACAGGTAATCCAACTGTTTTTAGATTTCCAATGACAAGCAAATGGAAGGACAAATATTTGAATTTCTGAATCTTGACTCAAGTCTGGGACCAAAGTTGAAAGGGGTTTGCTATGAAGCCAAAGTAGGTCCTTGTTTATGGAGCCCCAAATCAGAATCCAAATCATATGCTGTAGTCAGTGCACATCCCAATTTAAAAATCTCTCCCTCCTTCCATACATCCCACCAAGCTCCAATTACGTCTTTATATTCTTTATATTCATATTCAATGGGAAAGCGCAATGTTTTAGAGAGCAAGCCTGAGAAAGAAAACTGAGATAACTGTATAGCCATTTACACAGATGGTTTGCCATTAACAGTGTTTTGCTGCAGCTTCACATATTCTAACAAAATGACAACCTGACATGCCGTGACACTGTTTTGACAGTAATAAGCTAGATAAGGGTTTGTAATGTAGTCTCTGGAGCACTGATTATTCTATCTCCTAGAACTCCCTTAGCACAATTTTCTCCTCTGTCTTAATGATGTAGAATAACATTGTTTCTATTGGATGTCACATGCATTGTCTGGTTTTCCTCTTATTGACTGAGTATCTCTGTAACACCAGTTTACTTTATTCATTTCCCCCTTTTTGTTAACAATCTTTGCCAAGAAAAACACACGGTACAGGATGAATTATCTGCTCAGTCAACATATATAAAAATTTTAAAAGGGAAGGGTTAGATGTATTTTCAGAGTTGATACATGAATCTGAAGCAGCACTTTTGTCTAAGAAAAATAACAAGCTAGCAGTCAGATCACTGACTAAAATAATCTGATTGATTTCAGTGGAGGAGTGAATTCTGGGACTAGGATTACCTTATCCCTTATCATGTTTATTCAGAAGTTTCCTTAAGTTCAAAAGTTCACAGCTCCATAGTTTGATCTGGTACTTCTGAAGCAAGCCAGAGTGAAAGTCATGTCACATTTTTACCCAGTACATAACAACTATTGTAAAAAAAATAATAGACAAGTGATAAAAGATTACTCTTTGCAGTCCAGATCTATACAGAATGTGTGTGTGTATGTGTGTGTGTGTGTATAACTGCCAGGTACCATGAGACAAGTCATCAAAAAAAAGAAAAAAAAAAGGTAAGGCAGAGTCTGGGGTATAGTCTCCTGGATCCTCAGGATATTAAAATAACCTTTTCAGATGTAATCTTCCTAACACCACACTTGTTTTTACATCAGAGGGATGTAAAATCTCCCATTCTTTCACCCAAGAGAGGCATTTACATTTTTTAACCCAGCAGATAATCCCTTCTCTTGAAGATTTAAAGCACGATCCTAATTGGCCAAGACAGCCAACATTCAGCTGAACCTAGGCTAGACCAGGTCGAGTTGTGTTGAATTCAAACCATCCCAGACTAAGGATGCTGGAAAATACTTTGCATTCCCCTCCTGGGCCTCACTTTGTGCTGGCATTTTTACATTTGGATTTCGAATAACTTGGCTCTTGCACCAACCTGTTTCCTCTCTGCTGGAATAACTCAGTTCTTCCCTTGCCCCTCACATCTCTCTCTGCCCTTTGCTTTTCTGTTATCAGATCTTAGCCAATAAAGCATTTCTCCTGGGAGATTGCAGATCTGTTAGCAGATCTCTGACATCAACTGGCAGAAGAGTATTTGTCAGTCAAAGAGAATTTTCTTAAAGTAGGATTTCTGCCAACAGAAGGCTTCCACTTGGACATACCCCGCTGCAGCCAGAGAATCTTTGGTTTGGGATCGTACTGTCCAGTATAATCATTCTTCAAAGTTCAAGTGGACAACCCTACATTTCTCTAAGGACTTCTCACATCTTCAGGCTGCAACAAGCAGAATAGCTCCAGCCAATGCAACTGTGTTAAAACCAGTGGTGCGCAAAGTATACCCCCTGGATCTCTCTTTTTCTGCCCAAAAGATGGGGTGGGGGATTGAGATCCAGCATGGTGAAATGGTTTGAGTGTTGAACTAGAACTCAAGGTGGCTTAGGTTCCATTTAGCCATGAAACCCACTGGGTGACTTGGGGCAAGCCACTTTCTCTCAGTCTGAGAGGAAGACAGTGCCAAACTACACCTGAGTAAATCCTGCCAAGAAAATCTTGCTATAAATTGGAGTCAACTTGCAGGCACATATCAGCATCAACAATGATGACATGATTCTCCTAGATGTCTTTGGGGCAGCGATATGCTTTTTCAGTAAGGCTGTAAAACCTATAGTTCTGGGTGTTTCCCCCCCCAAAAAAAACCAGACATGAATATCTGCTCATTTCCATTTTTTGTCTAGCAGGGACATTTTT
This sequence comes from Phrynosoma platyrhinos, assembly GCA_020142125.1. Lineage (NCBI taxonomy): Eukaryota > Metazoa > Chordata > Lepidosauria > Squamata > Phrynosomatidae > Phrynosoma > Phrynosoma platyrhinos. Next base: position 69,834,526 of record CM034703.1, on the reverse strand, counting down.
GGTGGTCCCTAGACTCACTACAATTGCTCACCCCTCATAAAAAGGTAGCTTACAGGAAGAAGGCATGAACTGTATCCAAACAGCAAGTTTGATTCAGTATAAAATGACTTGCAAAAATCTTACTATAGGCTTCCTAGGGACTCAGTTATCAGAGGAAGTGGTACCAAAGATGCCTTCTCTTTTCAAGGGCAATAACTGTGTTAACTGTTCACATCAACTCCCAATTTCAGTCATGCAGTCAAGTAGAAAGCCAACCACTGTCAAGAAGCCAATCAGATTCATATCTCATAAGTGGTAGACTATCAAAATTGGTCCTCCAGCAATGTGGTCAGCTTCTACAGTGTGAGGGTGGTGGAGTGACTGGAGTGAGCCCTAACTACCTGCTCCATGTAATTCCTGTGTCAAGTGCAGGCTTTTGCAAAAAAGAGTGATATTTATATAGTAGCGAGGTGTAGGCTGGAGTCAAAGCTAAGAGTCAACATGAGGGTACTGGTAATTCATTTGAACCAGCTGTTGTATCCCAAAGACATAACATCTCAGCTGATCAAGAATTCTTGTCACCATGCCAATGTCATGTTAAATGCTCCAGGAACACTGTAGGAATATTACAGTTGTGCAATACTATATCATATGAATATTTCAGCTACAACTTCAATACCTTTGCCTTACAATTGCATTGACATCTGTGGGTTGTGGATTGATGACTTAGCAACTAAAACAACATACTTGCAACGAATTCCCATTTCTGCATTTGATAACCCATAATTTCTTTTTTAAGTGTTGTCTCATTAATGATTTTTAAAATAGCAAAGCACAAATTATGGTTTCATGTTCATGCAAACACTGAAAGAATGTTTAGAAAACCAAGCTTGTTTGTTTCAATTTCTCTCAAAAGAGAGATCAGAGAGCAAGAAATTAATATTTATTATTTGAAAATGTAAACAGTGTATACAGTTAATGCTCTCTGCAAAAGCTAATGTACTCTAAGCTTAATCTTACAGAAAATACAAAAGCAAATTAGAGGTTAATTTATTTGCTTAACCATTTGTATATGACTTGATTTGTTTGATTAATATATGTCTCCATTCACTTGGAATTCCTATAAGGCTATTCACTGATAATATAAAATATTGTACAGTCATAAAAAAATTAACATGCTTGTTTCTCATAGCACAGTTGAAATACTACTGCTTTAGGCAGACCAATCTTCATATCAACTCTATATGAGGAAATATGTATAAACATCTGTAACCAATTTCCATGCCAGGGCTTCACTGTTATGAAGGTAGGAGCTAAATCGAATGGCAGATAATTTCCTCGTTTGATATATATGATGTAACAGGCAATAAGAAAAACTAAAAAGGAATTACACAGACTTCACTAAAGCATTTCTGTCCCACCATTATAAATCACTAATGGAGGTATATACCACTAATATACTTGTTAAGTGACCTCATCAGCCCCAACTCATGACAATCCTGTGGATGAGACATCTCCAAGATGTCCCCTGTCCTCCACTGCCCTGCTTAGGTCCTGTAAATTCAAGTCTGTAGCCTCCCTGATTAAGTCTATCCATCTGGCGTGAAGTCTACCTGTCCTGGACTACAGCCAGCCTCAGTTCCCACAACTGCTGCTAGGGATGGTGAAGATGAGCATCAAACAGCAAAGCCAACTACAAACCTTCCTGTAGTCAAAGCACAACCAAAGCAGCGTCCAGAATTCAAAGTCAGTCGGTCTAAGGTCAGGGCAGGCTGCAATCAACAGAAATCCAGTCCGGTCCGAGGTCAAGGCAACAGGGTTCCACAAGGCGCGGGGAACAAGGAGCCACACCAACCATAGCCTCACCAGGAAACTACAATAAATCTTAGCACTGAGGAAGCCTTTTGCAGATGTTTAAATAGTCAAATCCTACCTCAGTGCCAGCTGAGGCTTGTTGAGCAGCTGCTTTTCAGCCAGTCTCATGGACCTGCGAACGCCAGCACTCTCAGCTCTCCTCTGCCTAAAGGAAGGTACTGACCCTGCTGTATCCTCCTGCTTCTCCCCACTAGGCAGCTGAGCCTCCATAGGAGTAGCACTAGGACCTGGCTGCTCGGGGGCTGGGAGAACAGGGCTTGGCTCAACCAGAGCAGAATGAGAGCCAGGTGGAGCCTGTATCTCTTCCTTCTCTGGAGGAGACCCATCCTCCGAGTCCTCCTCATGGCTGGCCATGACACTACCCCTTTTTTAACTGCTTTCTACTTTTCCTAGCATTATCATCTTTTCTAGTGAGTCATGTCTTCTCATGATGTGGCCAAAGTACAACAGCCTCAGTTTTGTCATCTTGGCTTCCAGGGAGAGTTGAGGTCTGATCTGCACTAGGACCCATTAAACAATTTTTGGCTGTCCAAAAATATAAATTTGTCTTTTTGGCTGTCCTTAGCACTCTTCTCCACATCTCAAATTAGTTTTTTTTAAAAAATCCATTTGTTTCACTGACTAGCTCTCACATACATGGTGATGGGGAATATAATGACTTAGAGTATTCTGACTTTAGTGATCAGTTGTCCATCTTTACACTTTAGGATCTTATCTAGTTTCTTCCTGGCTGCCCTTCCCATTCCTAGTCTTATTTCTTGACTGCAATCTCCATTCTGATCAATGTTTGATCCAAGGTATGGGAATTCTTTAGCTTTTTCAATTTCCTCATTATCTTGGTTGAATGTATGTAAATCCTCCTTGGTCATTATTTTTGTTTTCTTTATGTCCACTTGTAAACCTGCCTTTGTACTTTCTTATTTAATGTTCCTTATTGTTCCTGGTCTATGAAATGTTTTCCACTAGTAGTATGGTGTCGTCTGCATATCTTAGGTTGTTGACATTCCTTCCTCCTATCTTCACTTCTCCTTCTTCTGAGTCTAAACTTGCCTTCATATGACATTAACTGTGTACAAGTTAAACAGGTAGGCAACAGAATGCATCCTTACTTCACTCCTTTACCTATTGGGAACCATTCTGTTTCTCCATATTCTGTTCTAACAGTAGCTTCTTGCCCTAAGCACAGGATTTCTCATCAGGACTATCAAATGTAGTGGCACTCTCATCTCTTTAAGAGTTTAACCAGTTTAAATAGCCTTTAAGAGAGTTCCACAGTTTTTTGTAATCTACACAGTAAAAGGTTTTGCTATAGTGTATAAAGAACATTCTGATTTTCTTTTAGAACTCTTTGGTGTGCACCATTAACCATCATATGTTTGCAATGTGGTCCCTAGCATGTCTTCCCTTTCTGAACCCCACTTACATCTCTGGGATTTCTCTCTTCATATATGACTAGAGTCTATGCTGCAGAATTTTGAGCATAATTTTGCTTGCCTAGGAAATTAATGCTATGGTCTAATAGTTGCTGCAGTGGTCCTTTGTGTCTCTTTTCATGGATTGGGATGTATATTGATCGTATATTTAACTAATATACTATAAACCACTAAAAGGCCATTATAAAATTTTGAACTGATTTTTTTTCTAGGAAACTGTCCAAGGCCATAAATAGAGTGTTGTTTGATTTAGCATGTTTGTCTTATATTTACTAACTGAAACTTTTAAATGTCCCAACAAACCATAAGCATTTGAAATGAAATATATGACTAGGAAGAAAAAAAATGAAAGCACATGTGATGTGCTTTAATCATCATAAACAATAAAATTAAACCTTGAGGAAATTAATTTTATTAGATTACAGTTGTCCCTCCCCATTCACAGACATTGAGTCTGCGGTCTTACTCTTTGCAGGAGGGACAACCAGGTAGGGATAAAATGGTGATGCATGTCACAGGTGGGGGCGCCATTATTTTCAATAGGGCTTGAATATTTGCAAGCGCCATTTTCACAGGGTGGAGTCTGGAATGGATCCCCCATGAATTGGGAAGGGCTACTGTACTTTTTCTTACTGTACATAAAGCTATCTATCACAATCACAAGATTTGTCAGCAGCTGCCAGGTCCAATCCCACCCATATATAACATGAAACTATGGTCTTCTTCTTCTTCTTCTTGGTCCCAAAACACATCCCTTTACCCTTGATTACACTGAATCTCATTTGCCATTCTTATGCTCATTACCCTAGTTCAGAGAGATCTATTTATGAAGACAGAGCTCTTCATGACCTGCTTTTGTTCTTACCCGCTTAAATAATGTTGTACCTTATTAAATATGGTCATTTCACCAGTCACCCATAATTCTTGATCACTTACGAACAAAATAAAAAAGCACTCATTCCCATACAGATATGTTTACATCCCAGCAGTGTTGTGTGTATAGATGATAGAATGGAGTGGGGAACAAGGCAAAGGATACAGTTACATTAGGTTGGTTGAAAAAAAGCTACATCTTTATGGGTTACAGTTGAGTAGAATTTTTATACTGCATGGGCATCGACTGCATTCAGGCGAATTTACTGGCTAACCTTCTTGCCAGTCAATGAACATCCCATACTGTTTGCTATGAATCTCAAAAAATATTGATATTGATTTTCAATGCAGTGTGGACTGCTATGGGTTTGCCACCATCACAAGGAATGAGGTGCACTAGTCCCCAAAGCTGGTCCATTGCCTATGAACCACACCCAAAGGTCCTTTAAAGTAATCCCCTCTGGGAACAGACTAGTGTACCCAGCTCCCCAGCAATGATCCAGCAACCCAAGTAAAGCTGTGACACACAGATGCATACATCAACAATATAGAAGAATGGGCCACTTCAACTATGGAGGAAACAAAACCTCCATAAGTGAGAAGGCCAATTGGCTCACTGATTTAAAAAGTCCTCTTGATCCCATCAACTGGCAATCATTGAATATTATGGCAATTTATCAAATACCAGCTCTAAAACAATTTAAATCATTTGGTGGGTAGCAGTGGCTGTAAACCCAGAGGCATCTGAATTTGTCTTTCAGCAGGGGACTGGCTTGAAGACTCCAGCGTTGAGGTTTACTGCCTTGCTAGACACACACTCTGGTTGTGATAGGCAAATGATATTCCAGTACTCCTTGGACCAGGAATAGCACAGGCAAGATGGGCATTGCCAGCTGCAGGCAAGCTACACTCCTCCTTCCAACCTATTCCATGCAAGGAATATGTCCTGCTGAGATTCAGGGATTTGGACCCCACAGCTCACATCTAGCATTGTAAGACCTAGCTATTTATTTCTACTCTCTGTTTCCTCCTCTTTAACCAATTCTCAGTCTATTTGTCCTCTGATTATTACATTATATCAGGACGCTTTCATGACAGACTTTATCTGAAGTATTTTTAAAGTCCAAGTAAACAATGTCTATTGGATCACTTTGAAACTGACAAACTTGCCTAATACTGTTTTGGTTTTTGTTCATTCTTACTAATAGATTTTATGAAACCTTTAAAGAAAAAGCACAATTGACTTTTTCATCACTGATACAAAGCAAGAAACAACTCCTGGCACTGTAACCATATGTATCATTAATACATACACAAACATGGCAAACTGCAATGACTGTCTACATTACTTTGGGCCTGGAATAAGAAGAAGAGCCCTCCCTCCATTACCATCTGATGTCATCTGGGGGAGAGACACTAACTAAGCCCAGCACCACCCAGTTTGTTTTGATGTTTCGAAATGCTGTACACCGCCCCGATTGCCTAGCAGAGGGGCGGGATATAAATAAAAATTATTACTACTATTATTATTTATTATTATTATTATTATTATTATTATTATTATTATTATTATTATTATTTTAACAACATGTACAAGGTAAGAACACTCTGGTGGAAGATACTGCATCTGATGAACTTCTCTCTGTCACATTATGAAAGATAGCTGTTAAGAAATCACTGCACCTTTCCCATCAATATTCACATCAAGGATACAGTATCTTCTGGAAGTTTATCACATTTTATACAAGTACACACCAAAGTAACACATTCATTTGTAATGTAAATAATCAGAAACAGTTACCTCTAACTGAGCACCAATCTGGAAAGTCTGGGAACTTACAGTTTAATTCTGCCTGTCCCATTACCTCATGATTTCAGAAAAAGAACCTGCCTCAGTTCAAGCCTGCATTTGCAAATATATCCAGAAAGAGATTATAAGTGAAAAACATTTTAACTAATTCTCAATTTTGAATTGACAATGAGTTCATAGGAGATGCACCTGATGCCAACTTTAGGGTCTTTTCAACATCAGATAAATGACATTTTTATTTTCCCAGGTATTTTAAGAACATTTAGATCTTTGTACTTTTTGGTATGGGAAGAGAGCTGATGCTGCCTTCATTTTCTTTATACGATGTACTGCATTGTTTCTCCTTTTTCCTGCTGGTATTATTTTGTTGAATTTTGCTATTTCCTTCTTTTCAGTTTTGCATTTTATGCTTTCAACTTACCTGTACACCACTCAGAGAAGCATAATTACTGTCTATGAAGTATAATAAACAATCAAAACACGTGGAGAATCACTGAAGTTGTTGTCAAATACCTTGGCAGGGAATGATAAATCTACAGACCCAAGGAGAAAATTTACACACAATAGGGTTCAGCTAAGACAGTACTGGCTTCAAAATAAATAAATAATGCTTTGCTCTGTGGCAAGAAATTATGGTTCCAAATATATAAGAAAATGAATGGTTGCACTATTAATCTGAAACCATGCCTGGGGGCAGCTGGAACTACTCACATATACAAAACGTATTGTGTGAACCAGCTGTGAGTGATGTGCATCTGCGAACTGCACATCCGTCAAATGAAAAGGAACCATAGGTTTTCGTATCTGCCGCATTTCCAATCCTCTTTGTTATAATAATTCATTCAACATTATTTACCACTGTTCAGTTGACAAAGGGGGAAAAAGCATGAACATGTTATTTCTGTAATCCCCCTTCTTCTTCTGAGTGAATGAGTGTATATTAAAGATACCATCTTTATATAGTTGCTGTTTAAATAAGTCATAATTAGAACAGGTTTATCACTGCAATATGCTTTGTAGAATTATAGATATCCTTTTGATCTGGACCACCCTTGCTTAGTTTCCAAGTAAAATAATTCTTTAAAGCAGTGATTATACATCTTTCAAAAGGAAGCTAATGCTGGTAAACAGATGTTCTTTCTAGTAAAGATACCATAATCTTCATTATATCACTCTGCAAGATGTTACTCCCACCACCCTTCCTAAAATCAGTTGACATTTATATGGCAGATGCTACACAACTTGGCCTTTTCAACCAGCTTGTTAGTAATAGCAAGAAATGTCACACAGTTTTACCTATGATCTAACTATACTATACTGTTCCCTTTCTTATCAAAACTGTTCATGTGTTCTGAATTATGAGGATCTAGGAATGAATTTCATAACCAATCTCAAGTCCTCCGTGTAACAATCCTATGTAAGGTGCCCACAAATCCTACATAACCCACTCACAAATATAATTTCCATGCTACTGGTAAAGTCTCTTTTACTGATCAACTTCAATTATGTGAAAAAAATCAATGCAATTACATTTTGTGTGTCTGCTGGAAGATTTTTAAATTGACCACCCACTTTTTTTTATTACAATTGACTGACATGTCAAAAGGAAGAGAGGTCAGCATGTTGCCCTAATTGTCATTCAGCTGTTAAATAAAGAAGATGAGCTATGTTTAGACATATCTAAATGTGATGAAAATAAAGTATCTATAAACATACATTGAGATATATATTTGTGGTATATATCTAAAAATAAGAACAGCCTATTTCAAACAAACAAGTGCAAAAGCAGAAGCAATGTGCCTGATGACTGCCCCATTTTATGCCATGCCTCAACAAGCAAACTATTCTCCATAGTAAAAATACATAAACAGACAAATAAACAGATAAATAAATAAATGTTATCTCCTTATTGAGGCAATATACTTATCAATAGCCGATAGCAGAATAGGAAAAAAATAATATATGGCAAATATCTTGTGCTAGGTTTTGTCTGGTACAATTTTTGCGAGTTTAGTTTCAAAGTAGCTTCATTACAGTATTTGTATTTTGCATATATCTCTGTCTCCATCAATGGGCCAAAATTCTTCTCTTTATAAGCTTTTAACAACATACTGCCTTCACTTACAACATCTCTTCTGGCTACAGTATTATATTGCACAATAATTTTAAAATAAAATAAAGCATAGGTTTGCAAAAGTTCCAAAATATTTAAATTTCATGGAGAATGTATACGTCTAGAGACAGCCACTTCCTTTCCCATTTGAAATTTTGAAATGTTAAATTACAATTCCTATTACTTCATTTTACAAAACACATACACACACAAAATAAAAAGAGGCCAAGTGATTAAAATATATATATATATTGTGCAGTATCACCCTGTTCTGTGTATAGGCACATGTGAATATGTATTGTTGCAGAACTAAAACCACACCATATTATGGGAATCTTGGCTATTCTTATATATGTCTTTGAAGGCCATTTTTGTTCCTACCTTACAGTACATTTTTTAACATAACACTTTACATTCATCTCCAAAATGATTCAGAATTACCATGCCCATACTATTTAACAATTCCCCTGTCCCAAAGATACACAGCAGACTGAAGACAATAGGTTTGACTCAGCTGATGGGCAGCAGAATATTCCCACTATGCTTATTACATGCAAGGGTGAATTACTACTCCAGGTGTAGAACAGTAGTACAGAGGCTCAGTGTGAATGTGCAATTGAATCACAGACCTCCGGTTTTGTATTCTGTTCCAAGATACAACACATAGACAGATGCAGACTATATTTCATTTTTTATTCTTCCCATCATATAATAAGTAAATGATGTAACATTATGTTGGACTTCTGAGTTTTTGCCAAACACCATGCTTTCCTACTATAGTTGAAGAACAGACCACAGATGTCCAGCTGTTAAATTCATCACACTACATTGAATCAAAGTCCATGATGCATGTATTATGTATTATAAAGTATATTTAATTAAATTATATATTATTAAAACTTATTTCCTTTACCATACTTTCAGCTCTGTTTCTGCTTTCTAAAACTTTCATCCTTGGGGTAGACACTTCCTTGGCTACACTGAGAAAGACTGAACATCAATGGGGACTATTTTAACCCATTCTTTTAAAACAGTGTCCAGTGTATTACTTTATTTATTTATTTAAAGTATTTTTATATTGTTTCCCAGCTCATCAGGGCCCCTGAGCTGGTACACACAGATAAAAAAGTTTAAAACAATAGAGAGATAAAACTTTAAAAATGAATTAGAATACTCTTTCAGAATTTTAAGAACAAATTGAAAACAGACCTTTAAAATAATTTTCAAATAACAACTGAAACAGAAAGACCAGTTTCAGACACCAAAGGCTATGCAGAACAATACCGTTTTAGCTACCTGATGAAAGATCAAAACATAAACACACAGCCTAACTTTCATTGGCAAGGAGTTCCACAGTCAGGACATCATTACAAAGAAAGCCTTGTCAAGCACCCACAACAATGCCTCCACTGAAGATCTCAAATACTGGCCTAGGCTCATATGAGGGGAGGCAGTCCGTCAGGTATTCTGGCCCCAAGCCATGTAGGGCTTTAAGTCAAACCCAGAAGTGAGCTCAGAAACAAAGGGGGGTTGCAGACTGCCAGAAATAGTGCAAATTGAGTCCACTTTTAGGGTTATGGTTAGGGTTAGGGAATCATGGGAACTGTATTTTATTGTGGCACCAGAGCTCTCTGACAGAGAAGACTCAATGTCTCAGAAAAAAAACAATTCCCATGATTCCCTAGCACTAATCCTAACCTTAAAAGTGGACGCAATTTGCACTATTTCTGGCAGTCTGCAACCCCCCAAAGTGGAAGCCAGTGCAGTTCTTGTAAGACTGGTGCCATAAGGTCTCTAAAATGCAAACCCAGCACCTCTCTGGCTGTTTTATTTTGCACTAAGTGGGAGGCAAAAAACCATGCACAGACAGCAAGTAAAGTCTCTACACTAATGCACGGAGCATGGGAAATAAGCAAGATGGGTATGTTTAGCCTGGAGAAAAGATGGTTAAGAGGTGATATGATAGCCCTCTTTACATGTTTGAAGAGATGTCATTGTTGAAATTGATGGGTGGTGAGGGTTCTTTGTGTGTGAAGATAAAATCCATGCAGGAGGCAGTCCATGTAGCAAGGCAGCTGGCCTAGCAAAAATCACCAACACACAGGCAGTTGCTCCAAGCCTATAACTTTATTATAAGACAGCATAGGTAAAGCAAAAAAAACCTACAAAGTCCAGTAAAGTATCACTTTAGCCAGTTTGGCTAACAGGAACAAAACTATAAATCCTTAATGCTACATTGTGAAATATTAGTCAAGCTACAGCTTCTGCAAAAAAATAAAGAAAAACTAACCCATACAGTTGAAAGGTTAAAACAGACTGACTTCTGTTCCCAGAACACAATTCCCAGCCCAACTTTTCTCCACCTCTTTGGGTGTCACCTTCCAGGCTAATTGGTTGATTAATACATGACGTATGTTAGCCAAACCCCTTGTTGTTCATCTTCTACCATGTGACCTATTTTCTCAAAACAACTTTTGTTATTAAATCCACTTTATAAACAAAAGCTCTTTCTCACGTATTCCAGCTCGTTAACTTCCTTTGATATGACTCTCAAGCACTGGGATTGTTGTGCTTTAGGCCCTAGAAGCAGTTTTCTCATCATGGAAAAATACAGACACACATCTTTACATTTCAACATTGACTATATATCCCATCAAAAACCTAACAGTCATATTGAGTAGAGAGATAGCTTGCTTTCTGCTGCTCCAGAAAATAGAACTCGGAACAATGGATACAAGCTACAGGAAAAGAGATTCCACCTCAACATTAGGAGGCACTTCTTGACAGTGAGAGCTGTGCAACAATGGAACACACTCTCTTGGAGTGTGGTGGAATCTCCTCTGGAGGTCTTTAAACAGAGGCTGGACAGCCATCTGTTGGGGATGCTTTGATTGGGAGTTCCTGCATGGCAGGGGGTTGACTGAATGGCCCTTGTGGTCTCTTCCAACTCTATGATTCTATGATCTGTGGATAAGTCGACTCAGAGTTTTTTGGTAATTTTTTTAAACCTAAACTTATACATGAGTATATACAGTATGATATATTTAGCATCTTCAGACTGTGAGGTTTAATTTTTTTTAAAGAACACCTTTACTTTTCTTAGTTGAGACAAAATACAAGAAAATGCTTGCTTGCTTATTTATTTAGAGTATTTATACTCTACCCTTCAGCCAAAAAGCCTCCCAGGGCAGCTTACAACTCAATCATTTGACAGTTCTCAGTCCTCAGGCATACAATCTAAATAAGACAAGAGAAATAAGGAAAGGGGACTGGCAGTGTGTGTGGGGGGGGAATTATGTCTTGCAGATACTGCCTATTCTTTTCTCCCTGAGGCCACAGCAGTGGCAGTTGAGATGGAGGGAAGGGCCTTTCATCTGCTGCTGGAACTCAGGAATGATGGAGCTGTTTTATGTAACGTAATGCCCCTGGCTGTGAATGGTATGGGTGGCAAACTTCTCTGACTGCCCAGCCTGCAGTATAATCCTCAATTCACTTTTCAGACAATACATAAGAGCCTGCTATAATTTCCAAAAAAGGACTTTTTAAATTACTTCTGAATGACAAAACACTACCTACTGATTAATGGCAATGCAACTTCCTCAGTTATAAGGCCGAAATATCCCAAAATAAAAGGAATATTTGATTTGCAATTTGGTATTGTGGAACTGATTTTTTTTTTAAAAAAAAAATTGTACATGCACAGATCTTGAACCAGGTTGGGACGGTGGTGTTGCTGAAATCACCTCCTGCTGGTTCCACTGATGGAAGCCATTCCATCCACAAAATTACACCATTGGATTTGACCTTGTCCTTTGGAACAAAGTAGTCATGCTCCGCAGGGAAATATTTAGCTGTCTTCAATGGGTGAATAAACAAAACTACTGACTGGTTAAATTTAAGACCAAACTCGAAGTGATCCTAAACACAATTTAGCATCTGAATGCTATTTGTTTTCTTTAAAACTTGCAAGTTGAAGGCATACAGATTTAAAATCTAGTTTGGCCTTTTATTCAAAGGCAGAGCACAGAACATTCTATCAACATAATTATGTTTAACAAGCATGTAAACAACAGCATCACAGAAAAGCTTGGGTTCTGTGTATAAGTAGCAACACAGTTTGAACTTTTATGAATGTAATTTTCTTCATCTATCAAGCCCAGCAGCAGACCTGGCAAGTGACCATATATGCAAGTGTGATTCCAACTCGGCTGGAAGGAACTGCAGAAGCTTGGTTACCAATGGCATCAGCTGTGATTCAGGTTCTCTGACACACCAGGCTTTGTTCATGTCAGTTTCAATATCTTATTCCAGGAGCTTCATTGACATGAAACAAAACTGTATGTGACTAGCAAGCTGCAGAAGTTATACTTTAGTTTCAGATCCACAGAAATTGCCTTGTAAAGACTGGGTATGATAAGAGTGAACATTTTATCCACATTATAGGACCCATCTCTTTATAAGGCTTTTCTATATAATCTCCAATGCATGTATCACTTAAGCAAAATGAGCATCACTGTCTTTATAAGGATAGTCTCCTTGAAAATACCAGATAAAAACAGACACACAGTGTGGAATCAGGGTATGCATGTGAAATGCCAGGAGACTCCCCATAAAATTGTGAGAATTGGAAACATTAACTGTGGATAGGACTGTCTGAAAAGAGAGAAGAATCATTAAAATAGGATAAGTTCAAGGACAGGGAAGAGTCATGTCAGATAATATGGCATCTTGGCATCTAACTTGTTCAGAAATATTTCACCATTAAAGGAAGAAAATCTTGTAAAGTTCACAGAACAATTTCCATAGCTCCTGTTTCTTATGAGAAACAGAATTTTTGAAAAGAATGAGTATGCTTTTTAAATAAATTAGCTCTCTTCCCTGAACCAAAAAACAAACAAACAAAAAACCCAAACCCAGACTTACAGACATAGAAGCAGCAGCCATTAGACTAACCTAGTCCAGGTTCCTGTCCATGATCCCTCTAACAGTGAAACCAACTATCTATAGCCCAAGACAGACTTTGATTGGAATATAGGGCACTGCAGCAAATGCAAGCATAGCAGAGAGATCCCAATGATCTACCAGGCAACCAATCCAAGCCATTCCTTACAGTGTTATATGTCTTACAATGTGTGAACATGACCTGAAGATAATACTTATTTCTAAAACGTATTGCACTGGTGCCATCTGACATAATAATTAAGGTGAAGTTGCCCATAAACATTTAAATGTGGTACAAAAGGCATAGACACTCAATATCCAGAGTTTGTGTGATGCCTAGGATGATGGGCAGGTGTTTTAGGACTATGTGCACAAACCAGACAACCAAAATAAGTGGACCTCAGCCAATATGGATTAAGTTCAACCCAAGCTACCTGAGTTAACAGCTGAAACTGGTTTCTGAGTCCCTTTGCTGCTGCTGTAGCTGCTGGGACAAAAAGGCTTTTCTACAACACCATAAGGAACAGCCCTTGCTTGCAAAGCAGGACACAAAGCCACCCAATCAAACAAGCATTCTCTCTCTTTCAATTGGATGGACAATCAGATGCTTTCAATGGTTTAAACAGGACCAAGATATTTATTCCTTATATTGTATTTTATTTGTTTCTTTGTATACAACCTTTTCCCCAACACTGGGGTTCAAAGAGGCTTACAAATTAAAAAGATATACAAATTATATGTTGGAGGGACAAACGGGGTAGAACCTGTCGAGGAAGCCTGGAAGGAAGGAAAACCTTATTGACTATACAGGAGGGACTAGTAGGGCCAGTCAGATTGGCAAAGATAGGAAGCAGCTCAATTGACTAGACCAAACAGGATAGTATGATGCAGTTGAGAGAGGGTGGAGGGCAGTGAATGTGCTCTGGATTTTAATGCAAACATTAAAGAGGCTATCCAAGATGCTGAATGTATTTTGAAGACAGAATTCAGCACTTTGGCTATTTCCTTTAAAACTATAGCATCTTAGAATGTAGTTATGTAGTCATGTATGTGAGAAAGCTTTTATTGATAAAAGCCTTAATGGCCAACAGAACATTCCTTTCTGAACAGGGATCAGATTGAGCTGCAGTAGTGAAACAAAGGAACGAGGCTAATATATAGAATTTGGATTTCAAAGCAAACTTTAAAGGATCTAGCCAAGGTTCTAACCCTATTCTGGAGTCAGAGTTCAGCACCTTGGTTAGCGCCTTTAAAACTACAACACCCTAGTTTGCTAAATCCCAGGACAGAATCATCATTCCACTAACATGGCAGTCTGGAGTTGCCACTATTGTGAATTTAGCCTCTATGCATTTCCCTAAACCACTTTTAAAGGCTCTCCTCTAATGCAAAAAAGAAAAGTATGCCCCCACAAATAGCTCAACTTGCATGCCACATATGTGAAAAATAGCTCTACATTATTGATAAAAACTTTATAGGCCAACAAAAGTTTATTTTCAGAACAAGAAAGCAGCTCAATTGGCTACACCAGTGAAACTAGTGAAACAAGGGGATAAGACCAATATGCAAAATTCAAATTCCGCCTACAATAAATCCATAAAGTATGCATGCACCTGCTTAGTGGTGAATGATGTCATTAGTCCATCGAGTCCACTATGGTCTACCTTTGCTTTCATAAACATATATTTCCCAGTTCTACTGGAGCCCTGATGGTGCACTGGTTAAATGCTGGTACTGCAGCCACAACACTGTAATTTCAATCCTAGAGGAGAGGGCTCCAGAGTCTATTCAGCTTTCCTTTCGCAGGTTGGTAAAATGAGTACTCAGCTTGTTGAGAGCAATTGGCTTACGCATTGTAAACTGCTTAGGGAGTGCTAGTTCACTGATAAACAGTATAGAAATGTACTTGCTATTGCTTGAGATACTTTAAGTGGAATATCAGGAACTGAACACGAGACCCATGCATGCTGAGCATATTCTCCATCTCAAGATACAAACCATTCCTCCAAAGTATAATGCTCTTCCCCATTGGGCTATCTGTACCCTTTTTGGAGTCCAGGTTCTTGGTGCCTTCCTGTTTGTGGGAACGTATGACTGAACATGTGGTTCTTAGGCTGTATGGTGAGGGAAACTGTCATTAATAAAATTGTCACTGAAGTTATGAGCAGCCTCATGCCCAGATCTGGTATCAGCAGTGGCATTTCTTGAACTGAGCAAGTGAGAGAGATTAATAAGTCACACAGAGATTTTTATCTGGATTTGAACTTCCAACCACTGAATAAGTAGGAAAGGATTGGCCACAGATAACTGACACTGTCTTTAATTTTTGCAAAATTCTTAGTTTTTGCAAAGACCTTCCAAAGTTCTTAGTATTTTCTTACATTTTCAGAAGAATTTAGGCTAGGTAAATTGAGTCAAATTGTGAATGGTAATACTTAACTACCATATACTTCTAAGAAAACATGTTCACTTTTGGAATCTCAGATAATTCATGTCCTTAGGGTTTGATTCACCTAAGGTTAATCACTGTTAAGTAACATTTATTTCAGTTGGACATCAAATGTTTTCAACTCTTCATTAATTGTGTCTATAATGTACAATTGTTGTGTGCTTTCAAGTAATTTGACTTACGGCAACCCTAAGGTGACTCAATCATGGGGTTTTCTTGCCAAAATTTGTTCATAGGGGCAATTTGCCTTTTCTTCCTCTGAGGCTGAGAGAGTATAACTTGCCTATGGTCATCCAGTGGGTTCCCATGGCTGAATGATGATTTGAACCCTGGTTTCAACTCCCAGCCCAACATTCAAACCACTATTCCATGCTGGCTCTGTTTATAGTGTATAAAGAGGTGTATTATTCCATTACAAGTCTGACTTTTCCCTTTACTTTTCTTCTTCCTATTCCCTGTTGTAATTCTTTGGTCAAGACTACAATGTTGCTTAAATGTTTATAATTTTCAATTCAGAATGCCCACACACTGTGGTCCTCCTCTTGTTCCTTTAACAGCAACTTGAAAAAGCTTCACCTTTCCATGTCTCCGCTACTAAAAAAAGAGAATGACAAGAAAAAGATTATTGCTGATTCCAATATGGAATGCCTAATAAAGAGACTGTTTTGATTACAGGTGAAAATCTGCATATTGTACAGCAGTGGTCATTAATATGTGAGGATCTCTCATTTTTAGCAGTCATGTCAGAAAGAGGATTTAAATAGCCTGTGAATGGCTATCACTAAACTTAGGCCATTATCATGTTGCCTGACTTGAATTGGAGAGCTGGCAAAAACAACTTACAGAGCAATCCTATGCAATGCCTTCTTAAAAATATACCACACTGAACTGAATGAGACTTGTTTCCAGGAAAGTAATTTTACTACACTAACCCAATGGGATCTGATGCAAGAGTAAGCAGACCTGCTGCTCATATATGTGCATACAGAGCAATTATGTTAAAAAGACATAGTCCTAAATCCAGTAGAGTCCCAACTAAATTAGTCCCACTGAACTGATTGAGCTTACATTTTAAATCATAGAATTCTAGAGTTGGAAGAGATGACAAGGACCACCCAGTCCAACCCCCTGCTATGCAAGGATACAAAATCAAAGCACTCCTGACAGATGGCAATCCAATGTCTATTTAAAAACCTCCAAAGAAGGAGACTCCACCACTCTCTGAGGCAGCATGTTTCACTGTCAAACAGTGTACCATCAGGAAGTTAAGTGTTAACTCACTCAGTTTCTTTTGATTCTATGGGTAGACCTTATTAGGAGGAACAATTGGATATGAGCATTTGAATCCAGTGTTATTGTAACCAAAACCCCAAGGACCTCTCAACACTTGGGAAAGCATGGGGAACATTAACATGCACAGAAACCACATTTCTGATTTCTAGATTTCCCATTTGTCTCAGCTAGTAACAGATGATACAAATGGCTATTTCCAGCAGGTTGAACCAATATACATCTACAATATCCTTTTGTTCTATGAGTAGCAACTGATAGGCCTAGTGGTCTGGAAAACAGATTGTTCGCATTTTGTAAAGGAAATCTTGGTGCACAGAATGAGCAAGCCATTAATAAATATCATACACAACTTTCTATCCTTAAGAGTTTGAACTACAGATTTACACGAAACTGCATTTACAAAAGACTGGCTGGTAATGCAGTTGAGATTTATTTAACAGACCTTATGGTACTCTGCTGCCAATTCAAACAGTAAAGTTCAAAAGCCAGAGAGCCCAGACAGCACAAGTCATGAGATCTATGTGCATCTCAGTTCAAAGCTAGCCCTGACTTTAAAAGAGACAAGGTGCTGAGTGTCTCTGCACTTTAGCCAAGGAATGAACTAGTAGTTCTGGCATTCACTGCACTCGCTTCATATTACCTTCTCTCTCAGCCGGAGCTGAACTCTCAGGGATATGAATGGAGAAGGTAATAAAAAGATACTAGCTATTAGTCACATTTCAGTGGCAGAAAACAAATGTTGCTTTGTTCCTTTCCTCTTAATATTCAAATGAAAGGTGGACATAATATTTATTATCTTTTTATTCTAATTATGAATTGATTTGTGTTTTTATTTTATTTTATTTTATTTTATTTCTTGGGCTATGGTTTATGATATAATGGGCAATGAAGCATCAGTCTAACTAAAGCTAAAAAGTTAGATTTAAGTAAAGGAAGAAGAAAATCTAACTTTTGTTTTTGTTGCCAAAACTGACAATTTTGGTTGCAGTTTTATTTTGCTGATTGCCACATAACCAGGGCCTAAATACCCTAAAGACACAAGATCCTATATGATCTTAGAAGCTAAGCACAGTCACTCCTGGTTAGTACTTGGATGAGAGACCAGATGTTATAGGCTATATTTCAGAGGAAGGACCTGACAAAACCACCTCTGATTATTCCTTATCTAAAAAACCCTACGAAATTCATAAATTGACAGGCAACTAAAGGGTACATGTACATGCACACTACATAAGATCCTGCTAACTGACTGCAAAGGCTAACAATCTTACTTTCACTGAAACCTCTATCTGATCACTTCACAAATATTGTCTCTATTAACGTTACATTATTATGTTATTTCATGAAAATCAGAGTCTATCATAGGTTATCCTTTCACATATGCATACTTTTATTTAGTTTATCTAATTCAAGTTGTTCTGCTCATCTACTAGCATTCCTGGATAACAGGATTCTTCACTTTATGTATAATTATAAGGAAACCTAGAGTACATTTTGTACTTTCATTCACTAGAATCCTGTCCACTATCTGGACTAGGACAATAAGCTCACTATGCTCTCTGACGTCCCTGTACAAAAAGTACTAGCCAATTATATCCTTAAATTTCAATCTAATCTAGCCATCATGTTTCAGCTGGGCAAGTGTTTAATTCATGTTTTATGAATTCTACAATTTTAAAACATTTGGGACGTAATTAACAATTGCTACCTTGATTTGAATGTAATTTTCCATGAGCATCTGATGGAGGGGGGGCAATGCTATGTAAGACCTCTAACACACAGCTTCCTAGTTTATGTTTATAGTCTTTGTCTCTTTGGCAAAACAGTCCATAAGCTCAAGGATGTCAGAGTCTGGATGGTATCCTGGTACATGCAAGTAAGGATGGCTAATGGACATGTTTCTCTGTTTGGATTGGAAGCAGGGAGCTATTCCCTAGTCCTTTGCACTCCACTGCCCTCCAGCAGATGTCAAACCCCAAGAGGGCCTGTTTTTGTTTACCAGTGTTCAGGGAGGCAATTCAGATACAGAAGATGCAGCTACTCAGGCTCCCAAGGGAAGGGAATGGAAGGGAAAAAAAGAAGAGGGTACACCCTTTTGTCTTCCCTCTTGCAAGCTGAGCCCAGCTGCTGCTGCTGCTTCGCTATTAAAATTACTTCTCCTG
Source organism: Phrynosoma platyrhinos (assembly GCA_020142125.1). Lineage (NCBI taxonomy): Eukaryota > Metazoa > Chordata > Lepidosauria > Squamata > Phrynosomatidae > Phrynosoma > Phrynosoma platyrhinos. Next base: position 69,815,598 of record CM034703.1, on the reverse strand, counting down.
CCCACTCCCCAACAGTAAGCAGTAGCAGCAGGGACCATACTCAGGGTTTGATAGGTTGCTGGGGTAGAGGGGGAACAAGGAACTGTATGGTATTACATTCAGCCCTGCCTAATATAAGGTCTCATTGGAGGGTTGCAGACTGCCAGAAATAGTGCAAATTGTGTCCACTTTTAGGGTTAGGGTTAGTGCTAGGGAATCATGGGAATTGTTTGTTTTTTTCTGAGACATTGAACCTTCTCTGTCAGAGCTCTGGTGCCACAATAAAACAGTTCCCATGATTCCCTAGCACTAACCCTAATCCTAAAAGTGGACTCAATTTTTGCACTATTTCTGGCAGTCTGCAACCCCTTGTCTGTCTCAGGTTAAGAACAGACACTCACCAGCAACATGGCACATCCATAAACTTCTGTTTCACTCAGAGCCTTGTTGGAATTTTTCTTTGCTATATTATTCACATTTCCTTTACAAATTTGTAACTTGTTGTTGTTGCTACTGTCATTGTTGTTGGGTGCCTTGAACTCGTTCTGACTTATGGCAACCCTATCATGAGGCATTCTTGGCAACATTTCTTCACAGCAAGTTTGCCATTGCCTTCTCCTGAGGCTGAGAGCATGCAACTTGCCCA
>CM034703.1:69798046-69814873 GCA_020142125.1 Phrynosoma platyrhinos | reverse complement strand
GCCCAGAAGACGACTTTATTAGTCGTCTGCTTAGGGCCTTAGTTTCAAGTCCAAGCGGGGAATCAAACCCTGGTCTCCAGTGTCATAGTTCACTACACCATGCTGGCTCAACTTCTTGACCAAAGTTAATTTAAATTTTTGAAAAATATCAGCGAATGTTTGTGCTGCAATACTGACTTTTGTTTCATTTAAGAACAATGACTCTTCTGTTCCTAACTGAAGGAAAAACTCAGTATTGTTTCTCACATGCTTAACTTTAAAAAATTTCATCATCTGTATTTCACAGTTTTCTGTTTTGAATGTTATCAGAACTAATCTGAAAACAAACTGTAAAGAAATGAACAAGATAACTGATCCATTGAAATAAAAATGGTATCAGACTGAGTAAGGGACAAGATGAGGATGGATAAACTATAAATCACAGCCTGCATATTATACTGGGAATAAGATCACATAGATTTTAATAAATTAATATATGAAGCTTTGCATTTAACCTGGCATCATACGTTTGATAGTACCTTTATCTCTGTAGGAAAATATTTTCTTAAACAAATGTGACCAAAGAGAATTCTGAATGCATTTGTTTTAAATACTGGTTATTTAATTACAACTCTAAAATTTAGTTAACATAACAAATCCATACTAAAATCAGAACTAAAAGTCACATGACAAATGCCAATCTAGAAATGTGGAAGTCTGGAAAAACTATTATTGCATTTAAGAGAATTGTCCAAAACACACTTATTAGGGAGCAAGTCCCATTTAATTTAGTATAATGTGGAATTGTGCTGTATGAAGAATAAACAGTGAAATCAAGACAAGAAAACCCCAATACATAACAATCCTCTCTCTATTTGCTATCAAATGTCAAAGCTGCAATCTTATGCAGAGTAACTCATACATAATCCTTTAGAGTTGAAATAGGATTTAAATAAAGATGATTATGTGGATGACTATAGTCTTAAAAAGGATTTTGCCTGACATGCTTTCGAACATCAAGGGGAGTAGATGCAAGACATATCTGCTAGCACAATGGGACAACAAAATATCCATCCTGGCAAATCACCTCAGGACATGTGCATGGCTCTTTATCAATCAGAGCTTGGGAGAAGAAGGAACATGGTAATATGAAGATAGCTGATCAGCAACGTTACAATAAAATATATCAACATAACCAGAAAATCACCCCTTCATCCTGTTGTATCCCAACAGCTGCAGAAACAAATCCAGGTGCCAAAACATCCAGTCCAAACATCTCCCATAGAGCATGAGTGGAAACACAGTGAAATCTCTTACATCCTACTTTTAACAAGAGATTTATTGGAACCACAGATGCTACCTGATTTGAATCCACATGTCCACATAAAACAAATAGAAGAATGAAGGGGACCGCTCAATTTTTTAAAAAAAGGATATTAGCTGAACCAATAATCGTTAGTTTGGTAAATCTCCTTCGTCTTCAGAAGTCAAACTCTTGGGGAGAGGGAGGCTGATGGATAGGTCTACTTCATCCTCAGAAGCCAAACTCTCAAGTGGGGGGCAGGACACTTAAGGATGCTATATGCACATTCACACAACAGCCTCAAGCTTCCGGAAGGAGGAGCACAAAGAATGTGCACCTGGTGGCTGGGCCTTACTGCTGCCTCCACCCCTCTGAAGTCTGAGGCTGCTGTGTGAATATGCACACAACAGCCTCAAGCGGGGGGGGGGGGGGGGGGGGGGGGAGGGCTGGCTGGCTGGCTGGCTGCTGGGCACAAATTCCTCATGCTCCTTAGCCCATAGCGACAGGAACACCAACCAAGCCAAGATCTGGAGGGGGGGTTAACTCCATCTACACTCTATTGGATCCTATGGGCTATGGAACCTGAGTGAATTGCTGCTTCCATCCTGGAAAGCAGGAAGAAAGCGGCCATGGTGATGCAATAGCAAACTTGAGAATAATCAAATTCATGGAAATTAAACCTACTAAAAGGCTGACTGTATATCAGATGCCAGTTTCCATCCACATCTGAGCTCACCTGACCTTGGCCACTATAAGATGTGATGGTGATGAATTCATGCTGGTGTAATTACTAGTGCTGCCACAGGGCCGTACTGCTAAAATAACCAATTTCAAATGGTGTAAAGAAAAGCTCATATTAATGTTTATTGTATTAATACTTTCACCAGTCACTTAATGAACACTCATTAAGACAAACTAAAACATTTTCTGAAACACATGAACTATAAGAAAAAATTGAAAAGGTTACTATCAATTGTAGCTTGAATGTTTGAAATCAACTCTATGTTTCATACTCTTCACAGATTTTGAAGTAAATTACTCTCATGTTTTCAAATCAAGGCATAAAATCATGAGCACAATCCATTCCTTAGAAGGCACAGTTTCATGCATAGGAAAGGGTCAGGATAGGGCTTCCACATCCCTCTGCCCAACTTGTGCTCAGTGAGATGGACACACTGGGGCTGTTGGACTTTTATATGGGAGGAAAGTACAGGAATCCTCTTGAAAGTAAGGCCAGCTGCTGCAACACAAATAGCCAAGGGCAAGCTGAAGATCCACCCTGGAATGGTGGAGTAGGATAGAAGAGGAGGTAAGATGGAGCTTGCCATTTGACAGAGCTCTCTAGACTCTTTGGAAGACTCCAGTGAGCATGTTCTACCGGTACTTTAAGTATTCCAGAAAACAGCACAACCCCAAAGCTTTAAAGCAAAATTCACAGAAGTTTATAAGCAATGCTGAGAATAATGAAATTAATGGTAGCACATACGTATTTCAATACTGATATATTATGCATGTGCATTTTGGCGAGTGCACTTATTACTTTCCATTATACGCACTGCTGCTGCCTTAAAAGGACAGTGTTAAATGTTAGAATTTAAGTTAAAGAAGCCCAGAGTAAGAGTTAATATTCACAAGCCATATATACTATATGGCCACAATCCAGTGATTTGATGTATGTGCGTGCAAGCAATAAATAACCAGATTTTACCAGCTGTTCCTCTTTAGTTACTTGCTGTGATGATCTGAAAACACTTCTTAAATCTGGTGAGCTGAAAATACCATTTGGAGGTGGGGGGGGAGCAAAGGGAGTGTGAGAGGAGAAGCTGAAGAAGGAATGGCTGGGGAGAAATGGATAGATGGACAGACCTGGCACGTAGTTCTTTTTTGGGTGATTTTCTGTCTCTAGCCCTCTCCTGCACATGCGTACACTAATACTTCAATTATGTACTGTCATCTGTTTTTAATACATGAATATTTAAAATAATTTATAATGCAGAAACATGCAATATATAGTGAACACTACATCAATCATATATGAACAAAAATGTGTACATCCAACAATTTTGCAAATCCTCCAGTCCAAGCAGAGACTGAACCAAAGACACATGGATGTCATGATTACAAGCTGAAACTCAGAAAGAATTATACCATACTACTTCATGTCAAAATTATCTGCAGTTCACCTCATTATTTTAAGGCATGGTATGGGCTAGATAATCAGGCCACTGCTTTTTGCTTTTCCTCAACACTAGCTATAGTAGTAAGTGACAGCAAGATCAGTTTATAATGCCCTTAAAATGTGAAGCACCCTGATAATGTAAACAAGGTAATAGGATAACCCTGTACAGGCTCTTAATTTAACTGTCAAAATAATTCGAGACTTGTCACAGTAGGATAATAATAGCCAGCTAAATCTCGAATATGTACAACCTCATTTTAAAGTCTGCCTGCTTAAAGCATGACTCTATTACCAGGTGGCAGATATCTAACCTCTATTCTACATGGCCATTTCCTCACCTTGCAGCACCTGAGAGTCATCTTATTAAAACAATCCATTATGGTATGTTATAGTGAACGAGTGCTCATTCTCTGTCCCTCTGAAATCTTCACTATCTGCTGTGTAAACAAATGGAAGACCAAGTGCTGCCTTATGCAAAGTGAAGTGTGGAGTGCAGGGATTATACATTCTGAATGAAAAATTCAAGTTCTTGAAAACAGTGCCATGCAAAACATAATCTAGGAATTGTACGAATTATGTGTCACTGTTGTATACTGCTAATGATATCACAGGCAGAGAAACAAAGACATATATATCTGCCACTTTATGGTTGTGTATAATTTCCTATCCTACCTCTAATACTTTACATGTTATTTGTTGTAATTTTTAAGAACCTGAGGACATGGAGCAGTTCTTTTCAGTGAATTATATATAATTATCGCAGCACCAATTAAAGTGATTTACCTGATCAGGCTTAAAATTTAAAATGGGCAGCATCCTGATTTTATCACAAGGATTTAGCCACCAAAACCGCTGCCCGGGTGCAACCCAGGTCCATCCCTGCTCCCAGGGCTACTCAGCACAGCTATTTTTGAAGCCGGGAGTTTTCTGGCTTAAAGAAATGGCTGCCAAAGTAGCCCTGGGAGTGGGGATGGACCTGGGCTGCACCCAGGCAGTGATTTCAGTGGCAAAATCCTTGTGATAACATCAGGATGCCGTCCTTTTTAAATTTTAAGCTGGCTCAGGTAAGCCACTTTAATTAGCACTGCCATAATAGTGAAGACCTCTATCCTGAATAATATGCTAATTTTGGTATGTGTTGCAGAAATATGGCTCTTTAAAGATTTGTTCTCAATTAAAAAAAATACCTACACATACACCAGAGCCAAATCCTTTAAATGTGAGTGTATACATAGTCTGACCTCATCACTGAAATCACTTATGAAAAACCTCATGGGAACTCTTATGACCATATATGTCTTTGTATATCTTACTTTATCAAAAGATGTAATTTATGCTTCACTTCACAGTTCAGTAGAGACTAGTTACTGTCAAATAATCTCCTTTCTAATTCAGGACGATGCCTGTTATGAATTTGAAAAAGAAAGATATCTATAATACAGTAGGCTATTCCCAATATTCCCTCTTTTTGTTGCACTCTCCAAGGGTTTTGACACACTTTTCTTAGAATTCATGTAGCACGACTAAGACACAGTTTCCCACTGGTTAAGTTTTCAGGGACTCCCATTATGTTTTTTCTGATATACTCAATGGGCTTCCATATAAAACATATCTCAGAAGGAATACTTTGTTGTTTCACCAGAGTTAGTATATGCATCCCACTTGCCTCCTTGAATATATGCTCTTTATAGTGCCACACAAAGGTGAAATTTTACCATTAGTTCTAACTGGGAAAAGCTAAGCATTGCTCCACAGGCAATATTCCAGAGGACCAAATCCATCCTTCTAATCTGAGGTGCATATGGCTGAACCTGGCTAATGAACAAAATCACATTTGGCATCAGGAGCCAGCCCAATGTAGTGATTTGAACTCTGGACTACGGTTCTGGAGATGGGGGTTCAAAGCAGACCATTGGACATGGAAACCCACTGACTGAAGTTGTGCAAGTCACAAGCTCACAGCCTCAGAAAACCCTGCAATAGCTTTGATTTAGGGTAGGTCAGAAATGACACGAAGGCACACAACAAGAACAGCAAGAACAACAGCAACAACACATTGTTTCACTTGCAGCAATGGTCTTAGTGAGGGATGGGAAAGCACAAAGTATGTAGGAAGTGTACCCCTTTACTGCTTACTTTTTCACTTTTTTTCTTCACTTTTTATTGTTAAAAAGGGGCAGAAAGAAAAGCCACAAGCCAGACAGCTATTTGCTGTATAGACACACCTACGTGTGCTCTGCTATCCTCTACAAACTATAGAATTGTTGTACTTTATACTAATAAAGCTTCAGAGGCCAGAAGAAATTTCTTTCCCCATAAAAAGCTCTATAAAAGCTATAGGGTCTTCAGTGTTTGATCAGACAAGCTCAGGGGGGCAGAATCACCCTTTCCTAACTCTAAACATTCCTGGACTATAGTGTGTTACAAGAAAACATTTAAAAACAACCTTTGGGGTTGTCTACTTAGCTCTATCTGAGAGGCAGGGTTTTGTTTTTTGTTTTTGTTTTTGTGGGGTAGGGAATGCAAGTGTAAGGCCAGAATGCCACAATACATCCAGTATTATGAGTCAGTTTCAAACTCTTCAGGGACCAGAGAGCAGTTTTCCAAAGATGCTTGTAACTTTTAACCCAATTCTGAATTAAGCTGAGTTCATCCATCTTTACCATTGTTCCAAAAGTAGTTTGCCAGGTGGCATGGGATGCTACTGTTAGGAGGAAAAAAACAAGTCTGAATCCCCCCTGGACTCACGTAACTAGTTTCACAGATATCTGGGCCCCTGGCTTTAAATTTGATACATATATCTTCCTTATAATATTCCTCAGCCTAAGTTAAATCATCACCTATTAGATTTTCAGTACTTTGTAATCACTCAAAATATTGGCTAGTTACTTTCTTATTGTAAAACACTTTCAAACTAATGCCAGATGGTAGTCACTTTAATTTATTTAACTTAATTGGTTTAAAACTGGCTGCGAGCAAATATATTTTGAATTTAATAATACAAAGATGTTCTTTGCTTCATATTAGTACTAATTATGTAAAAAATATGTGTGTAACTGCTATACTCTCTCTCAAACCTTATCTATTGAATGTTTAATATACTTGACATTTTTTCATATATATGTATTAAAATACTATGGGATGCAGTGGCTCAGGTGGTTAAGATGCTGACTCTGTTGACTGCAAGATCAGCAGGTTGGCAGTTTGAGGCCCAGGTGCTGAATGATGGGGTGAGTTCCTGTCACTAGCCCCAGCTTCTGCCAACCTAGCAGTTCAAAAGCATGCAAATGCAAGTGGACAAATAGGTACCATTTTGGTGGGAAGGTAAACAGCGTTCTGTGCAATCATGCTGGCCACATGATCTCAGAGTAGTCTCTGACAACGCTAGCTCTTTTTCTTAGTAACGGAGATGAGAACCGCACCCTACGGTCAGACACAACTTGACAACAGGGAATACCTTTACCTTTTTATTAAAATACTATCTCAGACTGTTGAAGAAACAGATATGAGATGCTTCATGTATTAATTTTCTGAAGGGCTCTCCATATAATCATAGCACATTGGAATGGTGCTGCTAGCTCTTCTCACAAAGCCTACTCACTCTTTTCCTCAGAATCCACATGGTGAGGAAAAGGATGCCTACACATGTAGGAACAATGTGATAGTGTCATCATATAAGCTCAGGGATGGGTTATTGACAGATCAGTGCAGCCCTATGATTTTGCAGAAATCCTTTAAAATGCACAGAATGACCATAGTGTTAAGTCTAGTAAGGGAGATCACTAGCCAGAAAAAAGAGATGCCTGTAAAATGGTGTATTGAACATGTGTGTGTGTGTGTGTGTGTGTGTGTACTTTCATGTCACCTATCAACTTCTGGCAACTTCATTACTTTCATAGGGTTTTCTCAGGCAAAGAACACTCTGCAGTAGTTTTGCCTCTTTCCTCTAAAATATAGCCTACAGCACCTGGTATTTGTATCATAAAGTTTAAATTACTTGTCCATGCTATAAGGATTAAAGCACGATCAATCATCTGTACATGCAGCACACTTCATCAGGAACTCACTTCTCTGTGAAAAGGTGATTAGTGCTATCAAAATGGACAGCAGAGACCTATCTGTTCAGCAAGTATCCACTGATCATTTCCACCAAGTCTTATTCCTAAACATGTGGATTTTGGATGAGGGCTTCAAAAGCATACAAATGCAAGTAGATAAATAGGTACCACTTCGGTGGGAAGGTAAACAGCATTCTGTGCAATCATGCTGGCCACATGACCACAGAGTAGTCTCTGACAACGCTGGCTCTTCGGCTTAGTAACGGAGATGAGCACCGCCCCCTATGGTAGGACACAACTTGACAACCTTGTCAATGGGGAACACCTTTACCTTTCAAGGGTGGCACTACCATTAGGCAGAGTAAGGCAACTAGCTGAAGGTACAGATACTGGGAGAGGGACAGGTAGCAGTGGCACTGCCCAGTCATCCAGTCTAAGCCCCTGGCCATTCCCCAATTTAGGATGATACAGATATGTGCATGATGCAGCCAATGCTGTGTTCCCAGATTTGGCTTGCTACCCTCAGATGTAGTGGAGGATCCCATTACCTATGTAGAAGTAATATTCAACTCATTCAGCTTCTCTTGTCAAATGGAAGGACCCTTGTCCTTTGTTTTAGGCAGCAAAATACTCTAGATAGGCCTGGCTACCACAGCTTCTTTGTGGAGAAATTCCATCACCATCATGTTAGCACTGGGGTACAACTGTGTCCACATGCTGAAGACTGCCAGCCAGGAAGACAAACACCACTGCTGAATCTGGAAGTAGTTCCCAACTGCTGAGGTTCTTCCAAAGAGGCTTTTAATTTTAGTTGCAGCAAATATTTACAATCACAATACAGCAATGTTTAAACAAACCAGCATAATGCTCTGCCATCAACCGATATCTACACCCTCACACTGTGTACTGGAGCATTCATCCTTATATACACAACACAGCTAGGATTCTGATCCAACCCCCTGCTAGTGTTTCATCAGCTTTTTGACATGTGTCCACAGTGACAGTGCAGTTTGGACCTGCTATGACTCATCTTCATGTTCAAGTTGCATCAGCTTCCTCTGAGTCAGCATCTCCTCCTTAACCCATTGCATGCACTTGAGACATTTTACATAGCCTGGGGCAAAAATATGCTGACAACTCCCTCCAAAATGTCTTAGTTGCCATGCATGATAAACAAACTACATCAGAATACATTTTTACTCATACTGTCCCAAGTGTTTTCACTGAGTACAATTCTTTATCCCAATATCCAGCCTACCTGTTAGTCTCTTGTGACTTTTTACAGGTAATGCCTTTCTGAGTAAATCTGTAATGTTTTCCTCAGAAACACAGTATTACAGGTTTAGGATTCCACTCTGTATTAACTCACACAGAGAGACAGCTGGAGGGCAAGCCGGAACACCTGGGCCTCCTAAGCGCCCCCCACCCCGGCCAGCGGAACGCGGCGACAGCGCAAGAAGCAAGGAGGAGGCTGGAAGTCCTGGGCCTTCAAAAGGCCCCTACAAGTCTCCCCGAGCCGGCAGAGACAGCTGGAGGGCAAGCCGGAACACCTGGGCCCCTGTAAGCGCCCCCACCCCGGCCAGCGGAACATGGCGACGGCGCGGGAGGCGAGGAGAGGGTCCCAAGTGTGAGAAGGGACTGACTTCGAACCCACTGTTATCACTTTTTTTCTCCACCATATTTTTCTGTGGGTTGATTACAACTTGGCAACGTAGCAACTCCTGTGTTCTCTGCTCATATAATTCTTTTGAACCGGAGATTTAATAACACTCCCTCATTTTGAGGCATTGTGGGTTGGATTTTGGGAGATATGTTGGACTCAGGTCCTGTGCTATGGAGATTGGAGAGACTGGGGAGAGTTTATAATCCCAATTATGTATCATTATTTGCACACTGTATTTTTATAATGTACTGTATATTTTAAAAATTGTTTTTTAATTTGTTGTTGATTTGCTTTGGAGGTGGGGGGTAGAATGAGGGACGGGATCTTAATGTTGTTATTTGTTTGATGTTCGGGGAGGAGGGAATGATAATGTTTAATTTGTTGTAATATATTATTGTTGTTCACCGCCTAGATTGGCCTGCCAGAGGGGCGGTATATAAATAAACCGTATTATTATTATTATTATTATTATTATTATTATTATTATTATTATTATTATTATTCTGGTACTTTATCCCAATGTATTTCATCCTGCTTTTGAGATTTTCTTCTTTTGCCATCACAATGCAGGCTTGTGAGTCTTCATTGATCACTATTGGTGTATGGCATGGTTCACCAAGATCCTCCAATAGCTGCCTGACCAACAGAACTTTGCTAGCCATTTCTGAGAGTGCAGGGAATTCAGCTTCTGTGGTACTTAAAACTACACAACTTTGCTTTCTGGATCTCCACACAACAAGACTGTCAGCAAATCTGATGACTAAACTAGAAACTGACTTTTTGTCTGCTACCTTAGATACAAAGGAGCTGTCTGCATAGCACTCTAGCTGAGACATGCCTCCAGCCACTACCAGCACGCTTCCTACCTTCAGGCTGCCACGAAATCTCGGCTACATGAGGGCAGACTCAGATACAAAGCCAAGCCCTCAGTTCACTTCACAGTTTAGAGGAAAAATTTACAGTAAGCAGGCTGGGTATCACTTCCTCTCTGGTCCCCAACCAACAGTTTTCCAGTACTTCTAAGGAAGAATAGTGGTTGAGACTTCCCACATCACTTCTTTGCAGCTCCTTCATTTGTTTCTTCCCAGTAGTCATTTATTAAATTTTCCCTCAAATCTATCTGGTTGGTGGAGAAAGACACTTAGGCCTCATTCCCACTTATATTTAAACCGATTTGCAATTCGCCTTCACTCCGGGTTGGTGAATCAATTCCAAAATGTCCGTCGTTCTCACTATGAAAGCAGATCTTTTCATTATTTGGTTGTAAGCATTTCTTTTTTTGGCATGATTATCATTCCCACTAGTTTGCACTACTTCAAAATGCATGTCAATCATCTATGCATCATCGGTGACACAAGCAGCAACACAGTGAGTGCAGGGCCAGAGTGGGGTGACTCTAGCAGGCTGCTCAAAAGTACACCATTTCCCCTTTGAGCAGCCCCACTTGGGAACTAATTTTTTAAAAAAAATTGACAGAAGATTTGATCCACTGATTTTGCAACTACTTGTCTTGCTGAGCTGCCACTGGCCTGATCACCTAGCGTGCTACCAAGTTGTAAAACAATGGATCGTATATTCGGTAATTCAGTATTTATAAATATATATATCATGCGCCCATAAGTCACACAAGCACAAAGGTCGCGCTGAGATAAGGGGGGAAATGGTGGTTCTCCCAAAAACTGAGTCAGGATGTTAAACACCCCTCTTCCACTAGTCCCTCCCCTCCAGTATGATCTGTCATTCCCACTTGTTGAACACACTTTGGAATAAATTCTTTTCAAAAGAACTGCCAAAGAACTAGTGTCGGAAAACAGCAGGTTTTTTGCATTTGCCTCGCTTCATCGCAGTTACAACCAAGCTCAATAGGATCGGAACTGGTTTCAAATGGGAACGATGGTTATATAACCTGATCTGCAATTTCCTTTAAATCAGGGGTAGGCAACCTTTTTTGGTCCTGGGCCGGTCCCCCGCCGTCCTCGTCTCCGCTGGCCCGAGGGGGGGGAATGGTGGCACGTGTGCGCTCTCGCATACCCCCCGCCACCGCACGCGACCCTTCCCTGCGCGCGTCGCCGCCGCTGCCGCTGCCACCGCCGCGCACACGCCCGCCGCCTCCGCACATGCCGCAGCCGCCATTTTAATTTTCAAAATGGCGACCATGGTGCGCATGGCCGCATGGAGGAAAAGATGCGCCGCAGCAGCAGCCCACGGCGGCAGCAGGGATCGGCCTGGGCCGGTAAGTCCGGCAACCTGGGCCGGAATCAGCCCGGGGGCCGTAGGTTGCCGACCCCTGCTTTAAATCATAGTGGGAACAAGGCCGTAGGTGCTTCAACTCATGCCAAACTCTAGTCTACTTCCCTCTCTTAAATAATGTGTTATTTCATAAAATCACACTCCACATTGCATCTGAGCACTTATTTTTTAAATTTATGATTACAATTGTCACACAACATATTTGAATGGCATATGGAACATTTATGTAAATGTGCTTTTACATAAACTTAAATTTAGGAATGGAACTATCATGCTGCTTATATATGGTAAAACAGCATGATACAGCATCATAAATGCTCTTTAAAAATTGCTGCTGGAATGATTCATTCATTATCCCAGTGTAGTATAGTTGTTAAGAAAATCCAGAGTTTTGCCACCACTGAGCCATCAAATTCACTATGTGACTTTTGGTCCCTTCACTCTCATTCAACTTGCCCTGCCACCCATGGTTGCTGAGGGGATGAAGTGATAAGGAGGACAATCCTGAGCTTGATGCTTTGAGCTCACTGTAGAAAAAAATGGAATATAAATTTTAAAAGCACACAAATAGACTTTAAAAGATTTTAAAATTTAAAAAGATTTTTTAAAAAAAATCAATGAAATGGCATGCACACATAAGGCCACTGAACTTGTGTTTCTTGGTATTTATTTGTAAATATGTATTACCATTTTCTACTGAAAGAAACTCAAATAAGCTAATAAAGTAAAAATTAAACATAAATTAATAGTCAAAACAGCATAAACAGCACAAAACCTTGCACAGGTAAAAGCAATGGAAACAGTGTCCAACTCAACAAATATTAATAATCACAGCAACTATAAACAAGTCAGCTGGGAAGCCAAAGGCTTTCCTCAATAATTAATATATTTTGCCTGCTGGCAGCCAAAATAAACAAGAGTATCCCTCAAAAAGGGGTTTTAATGCTTGGAAACAGCCATTGTAAAGGTTCTATTTCAAATTCCCACAAAACGTAGCCTCAGAAGAGAAGGCTCTTGAAACTTAGGCAAGCTCATATGTGACAAGGCAAACCAAGCTCACACTGTTTGAGATTCACAAATCAAACCAGTCACTTTGAATTATGCCCAGAATTCAGACTGATAGCCAGGGGAGGTCCCCTGAACAGTCTAGTAGCCACTGCATTCTGATCAGCTGGTTTCTAAACATTCTTCACAGGCAGCCCCATGTAGAGCACATTACAGAAATCTAAATAAAATATAACTAAGTCCCCATATCTGAGTCCTCTGAAAACTCTGTTCCTTCAGCAAACTATTTCTGCTGAAATTCAAGTCCCATGTTTACACAGAAATCCAGAACTGGGGATGCATCGAGGGGTGAAATATTAAACTTCTCCAATACCTCACAGCTTCAGAATTTAAGATCCATATTTATCTACCAAACCGGGTCTTTAACTCAAAGATGGGGTTGCCAATATGAACTTAAGGGGGAGCTTAAGGGGGAAAGAAGAAGAAAACAGGAAAACCTACCCCACCATTCAGTTTCTTTGCTAGAGACTGCCCTTTTGAGCTTTCACTGCAAGGAAGAAAGTTGTCACTTAATTTTCTATACATATGAGGCATAACTTCTGTTTTAGTTCACACTTTATTAAGTTTTTCTACATTGGAAAACTATATGAAATATTCAGAATACTCATTCTGTGCCACTCTGCAGAGGATAGTTATTGATGCAAAAATTTACCATGCTATCTCAATGCCAATTTTCAACAAGTACTTAAAAACATACCTTAAAGAAGATTCTTGCAGGATCTTCCAGGTGGGTGTGAACCACACTGGGTAACACCTCAGAGGGGAATGTCACCCTGTGTGCTGGTGGGAAGGGGCTACCTTCTGGGTCTGACAGATCAGCTGGCTGGGTGGGAAAGAGAACTGTATCCCTTTCCCACCCAGCCAACAGCTCCCCCAGACCCAAAAAGGCTACTGAAGAGAGGAACGAGAGGTATTAAACATGATCCATACTGAGTTAGGTATGCCACTGAAGTCTTCCATTTCCAAATAAATTAGAAATCTCATTTTTCCACTGTATGGGAAAATGACAAGATCAAGCATAAAACACATTAATTGTAAGGGAATTGCACCTTAAGCATAACAGAATATTGCTGAAAGTGTGACAGTATCATAAAAATTTACTTTGTGTGTGGCCATATCTTAAGACATAGTCATCCATGGATTACATTGCACAGTAAATAAAAAACCACCTTTCAAGAATAATGTGCTATAGAGCAGAATAAATTGCTAAAACATGTATGTGTAACCTTTTAATCCATCTTTTAATGGTACAGTATGCTCATAGTCCATCTGAACTTTGACAGCTTTGGAAAAAATACTGAGGCACAATGACTAATGTTCCAAGAACTTACTACTCTTGTCTTCTGACAAATGTTAAATTCTTATAATCATATTTAAATATTAAAATGACTAGGGGTAATTTCATAATAATATGGCAGATAATCTAAAATCTCACATCTTTAAGTTAGGAGATACGGAACTATGAGTGGCGATCCCAAAGACAGCTTGAGATTTAGCCTGATATCATATTTAGGAGTAAGAAACTCAGGATAAGAAGCTTCTTCAAGTTCACAGGAGAAAAGGGTTTTTTTGTTTTTTGTTTTGGCCTCCAGCAGACCTTGCCTCTGTCCATATTTTTGTTCTTATGCCTTCTTTTGTGGTCTTGAAGGACTCTGGCTTGTTCCCTCAGCTATGATTTGTGTTCTGTCTTTTGAGTCTACCTTTTCTCCTAGCCAACATTGTCCTCTCTGGATTCTTTCCCTTAATTAGACTCAACGTTCTTCCCTGAGATCATCTGCAGCGGCTCTTGAGTTGAAGGCAACTTGTCCTTAGATGTTCTCAAGACACATAAGTCCTAGCACCACAGATCAAAATGCATTGTACAACTATTTCTTGCAGGCCTTCTCCCTGGATTTTCCCTAGTAAGAACAAAAACATACCTTCCAACATTTCACAGATGACATTGGGGATATATGTGACCAAGCAACATCACAGTGTGGTCAAGATGGCAAATGATGTTGATGAGGAATAACATACAAGCTAGGAAAGGTTGTGGCAGTTTGCTTTTGTCTGAGATTACAGGGAAGGACACAATTCTGCCTTCTCTTCCTCCCCATCCCCCTGGGGTGAGAACTAATTTTGCACTTTGAACTCAGTTTGTACCAATGGAAGCATGCTGATGACAAAGGAGGAAAGGAAGAGGAGGAGGAGGAGACTGGAACATTTTAAAAGCAGTTGGAAATGTGGGAAATTGGGTCTGCCGCTGCTTAACTGAGACAGTTGGAGGGGACGGTTTACAAAGGCACTCACAGAAACTTCTTAGTAAGTCCAATAATCTATTCCTCTGACCTGGCCTTTACACATGAAAATTACAATATTATACATATGAACAGTGGGCTAATAACTACTTAAAATCTATTTGTTCATGGAGAATGCTTGTTTATTTGTTGACTTCTGATTACACAACACTAATTGATTTCAGTATATATTATGGATACCAAGAAAGATGTCATTGCACTGAGTTTATACTGTACTTGAAGTATGAGGGCCTTCTAATGCACATTTGCTTATGTTTAGCCTAATCCTTCAATGCAATGCTATCTACACAAGCACTTTTTATGTTTTACAACCATGGGGCCTAATCTTAAAGAGATTTTGAGGCATATAAATCCCACTCATTTCACTGGAATGAGAGTCATTCTGCAGTTCTTATTGTATCCTCATACATTTCCTATTGATTTGAATATAGCTTCTGTGACATAATCTCCTGGTATTTCAGCCCTAAATCTGTTTATGAATTTATACTAAAAGGAATGTAC
Organism: Phrynosoma platyrhinos; assembly: GCA_020142125.1. Taxonomy (NCBI): domain Eukaryota; kingdom Metazoa; phylum Chordata; class Lepidosauria; order Squamata; family Phrynosomatidae; genus Phrynosoma; species Phrynosoma platyrhinos. Next base: position 69,799,578 of record CM034703.1, on the reverse strand, counting down.
TTTATCAAGCTTCCCCTTAATGTTATTCCTCCAATTTTGACAGTACAGTAGAGGTATTTTAATTTTAATTTTCCAAGTTTTCAAGGATTTAAAACTATCTAACACAAACAGCATTTCTAAAACTTCAGTTTTAAAACAGCAGTTTCATCACATTGACAAATTAATCTTGGACATCTTGGGCCACTTTAAAAGTAATTCTCACTGGGACCTCACTTGCATGTTATATCAGGATTATAAATGTGACTTATAACTTTTTTAAAATGTAGCATTATTTGTGAAGAGATATTTCTCATAGTATGGGAAGCTTTATATTCTGTAATAACAGTAGAGGTGGCAAAAGGCTGCCCCAAAAGCCGGTGCGCAGTTCTTCTCTGCCTCTTCTGGTGCAGCACATGAAGACGCTGTGCTGGGAGGATGTCATGACGCCACACACCATGTGTAACGCCATGTGGCATCATGACGTCTTCGGGGAGGGGTTGGGGCAGCCGGTGTGCGACTGCCCTCTCCTTCCCTGCCTCCAACACGCCGCAAAGGACCCATCTGCAGAGGCCCTTAGTGAACTCCAGTGCCTCATTAAACTACAAATTCCAGGATTTCAGAGGATGCATCCATTACAGTTTAAACTGGAACAGTAGTGCTATAATTCTGTAGTGTGAATAGACCCTAGGCCTGCATAGTGGCCTCTCTCAGAATACTAGTGTGAGGAGAATATTAATAAGGTTTTTGGAGCAATGCAGCTTGTCACTTGTTTCATTGATCCTTCCTGGCCTATTAATAATAATAATAAATGTGAATGTAGAGCAGTGCTTTATTGGATCCTGGGGTGAGGGATGGGGAGAGGATATATGCCTCCTTCAGAGAGGTTATGCCTTTGCTTTCTGAAAGAGGGACAGTAATTAGACTAAAAATACTCTCTATGGATTATAAAGACTGTTATAACTATTATCCAGTCTGTTTTTCCCATTTCTGAACAACATACATAATAATAATAATAATAATAATTTTTATTTATATACTGCCCTATGGCGGACCAATCCGGGCGGTGAACATAGTAAGTAAAATACGCAATCACTGCTTTACAATATTGTGACTATCTGTAACCATTTTGTCCAAGGTTTGATACAGAAGCTACTATGGATTTCCTGTGCCAGGATGAAAAGGATAGCATGGGCCTACCAGTTCTCCTAAATAGCTTAGTGGTTTTGGTAGCATCAACCATGGAGTCCTTCTGGACTGCCATTTATCGATATTGAAGAAGACAGGCTGTAGTGATTTCAGTGCAAGCCAGTAGAAAGCATCATAAAGTGGTGTTGGAGATATTTTTGTGCTAAGGTGGATTGCAAGGCTCTGGTGTGCCCCAGATGTTGTTTACTATCTACATGAAACTGTCAGGAGAGGTTTTTTTTGGGGGGGGGGTTGGTTGTTTTTTTGTTGTTTGTTTTTTTGAGAACTGGGTTATTGCTGTCACCGATGAAACTGCTAAACAATGCTTGGATTCAGTAATAATAATAATAATAATAATAATAATAATA
>CM034703.1:69787109-69797946 GCA_020142125.1 Phrynosoma platyrhinos | reverse complement strand
AGATGGTATACTGCCTTCCCTGAGGGACGCATTGATTGTGTCTCGAAGTAATGGACTATGTGGAGGCTTATAAATTAATGCTCAAACCAAAGCAGTGTTAGGCAATATCTGGCTGATCAGGATTGGTAATGTTCTGCTTGATCTATATGTGACCACAGTCTGTAAGCATAACATTTCAGCTGCCCTCTTACTTTGGATATCTTCATAGGAGAACTCAGTTATACCCAGACAACTCTTCTGGAAAGTAGATATTTCTTCATTCACTTTTATGTTTTAGGAATGATTCTGCCTATGTAGAAATACCCATTGTATTCTAGTAAATGGGAAGCCACCTTGGCTCTTTTATATGTGCATAAAATTTCCTGTGGAGCACTGGCTCAGCTCATACTGTCATACACTCTTATAGAGGCTGCAAACGGGAGAATCGGTGCCACTGCATATGGTAGCAGGGGCCCTGATCCTCTGCTTCCCGAGGTGGCTCAGGGCCACCCGTCTGCATCCCCCCCAACTGAGAATTCAAAATACTTCTCCCTAAGCTTCAAGTCACAAAATTCCCTATGATCTTATTGTGGCAATTTTTAAATTTTGTGCTATAATTCTGTATTGTGAAAGGATTTCTGGTAAGCAGTAGGATTAAAGAACTGCTATATGTAAACAGACAGTGGAAACTGGGGAAACCAGTGGAGACTGGAGAAACTTGGTCCTGTCTAGTCTCTCATTTTAACCTATTTACCAAGGCTGTTATGAGGATTAAAATCAGAGGACTGTATATGAGCTCTTTGGAGAAAACATAGATGCAGAATTAACTCCTGCAGAAAAGCTGTGTGCAAACCCACTAAACAATGACAACAAACTCAATCTGGTTTCATATAAAGCAGCAGTTATTTTCAATGTTCTGATAGCAGATTCTTAGATGTATCCAGTTCTTTGCCTATACATACACAACCTCAATTAACAAAGCCTCTGAGAAGTCTTTTTATGCAAGCCCAGCCTCCCTTTCCCTCCTTGTCAGCATCAGCATTGGGAGGGTGGTACATGAAGCTGGAGAAATTAAAACCTCTAATGTTGCATTTCAGAAGAAGGTCTGTCGTAAACAATGCAATAAAACTTGAGTGGGGAAACTGCAGGATTTTACTATAACCAATACAACTGCAGCTATATGTGTCTGCTTACAACAGGCAAAAAACAAAACAAAAAAAACCCAGCAACTACCTTTGGAATCCCTTACTGATCATGTACAAGCATCACAGAGAAAAAGGGAAAGCAGATAAGTCTCACCAGCTCCATTCCACCAACACATGTGTTAAAAAAACCAAACCCACAGATCAGCAAAGCAGCTTCATTTATATACCGCTTCATATCGCGCTATAGGATGTCTAGCGGTTTACAACTGTAAGCTCATTGCCCCCCAACAGTTGGGTATTCATTTTAGCGACCTCGGAAGGATGCAGGCCTGAGTCTAGTCTGAGCCTTGGGTAGTATTGAACTCGCAACTTTGTGGTCTATGAGTGAGTGGCTGCAGTACAGGTATTTAACCACTGTGCTACCAGAGCTCTTCAGATCGGATACCAGAATGGAAATTATTAGAAAAGTGAAGACTAGAGAAAGAAAGAAAAATCATCCTTGCACACCTTTTGGAAGAAAACCTGAAGTAATCTCTAGAGGATTCCAAATGTTTTTTGTTTATTCATGCAAGGCTTACCATGACCTGGTTGTTTCATTTCACATGTGTGTATATTTTATTTCTGAATAAAAAGTTTGCTAAAACATGTTCAAGCTGCTCTTCTTTTCTGTGGTGTAAAAACCTGTCCTATACCTTCCTTGTAACCAAAGTTTCTATTAAATAATATCCAGGAACACATCTACTTTGTTGACCAAGGTATACCTCTATTGTCAATGTAATTAGTTCCTCTAGCTCAGAGGTTCCCAACCTGGAATACCAAGGGAGTGCAAGACAGAATTTCAGGGGCTGCTACTGTTTACAACTTGTTTCCTGAATAAATTAGAATCTAATTGCTTAATTTAGATTTGCATTTTATGCACTGAATTAAGAGCTTATTTTTTAAGCTCCATTTGTTCACTCACAATATCATATGTGGCTCAATTTATGGTTTAATAATGAGAAATTAGACTACATCTTCAAATGGGATAGTACTTTTGTAGGTGGTGAGAACACTGATCCAATATTTTCTAGGGGTGTGGGGCATGAAAAAAGTTTGGGAACCACTGCTCTAGCTCATACTATTGGATCTATATGAGCTCTTAGGTAGAGGCCTTTCCTAGCTTTGCTGTGTAAAGGCTGGGACCTTTTAAAGATGCTGGCAAACTCAAAAACCACACACGTACACATACCAGCATGTTCTGTGAATGGGTCTCTGAATTAAGCTTAACTCAATAGTGACCATTGTAATCCATCTACAAATATAATGTTTAATGGGAAGAAAGCATACAGAACATTTTTTCTTCATTACTTAAAATTAAAAACTATCAAGGGTAACGTAAAAACTGACATCATACTATTCACACTACATTCAAAGAAGTGTTCAAACAATTTATTACCATTGTCATCAAAATAAGAAAGTGGTATTAGTGTACACAACAAAAATATCTGTAGCAACCCATGATGCAAACTGATTGACATTTGGTAATTTTAGCCATATGTTGTCAGAAATTTAACGCTAGTGTGCAAATTGAATTACAATACTATTTTTGAGAGGTGAGCAACTGGCTGAACTACTACCATGTTTTCCCCAAAATAAGACACTGTCATATTAATTTTTTGCTCAAGACAACACAGTAAAGCTTATTTTCAGGGGATCTCTTATTTGTTCTGACTCCGCCCTGACGCCGCACTTCCATCCGCAGGGCGTGCAGCATCAGGTGCCCTCTTGGCGCAGCATGCAAAAGGGCACAAAAGAGCCACTGCGGCAGCTCAAAGGGTAGCTTTTTGTCACCTCCAAAAGAAGCAGTATTTTGCTGCTCTTTTGGGGGCAGCAAAAAGGAGGATTGGGGCTGTAGCATGCGGTTGTCGTGGCCCCAATCTGCCACTCCCAGAGGAGGCCCAGAAAAGAGCCATGGTGGTGGTTCAAAGGCCAGCTTTTTGCCGCCTTCAAAAGGAGCAGCCCTTTGAGCTGCTCTTTTGGGGGCAGCAAAAAGGAGGATTGTGGCTGCAACCCTTTGAGCCACAGCAGCAGCTCAAAGGCCGGGTTTTTGCCACCCCTAAAAGGAGTGGCCCTTTGAGCTCTTTTTTGGGGGAGGCAAAATGGAGGATTGAGGTCGCAACCCTTTGAGCCGCCACCACAGCTCTTTTTTTGCCACTCCCAGGGGCAGCCTAGAAAAGAGCTGTGGCTGAAGCTCAAAAGCCGGCTTTTTGCTGCTCCCAAAAGGAGCAGCCCTTTGAGCTGTTCTTTTGGGGGTGTCAAAAAGGAGGACTGGGGGCACAGCATGTGGTTGCCGCAGCCCCTATCTGCTGCTTCCAGGGGCAGCTCAGAAAAGCCGCCCTGTCTGCATTGGCCCTATGTCTTATTTTCGGGGTATGGCTTATGTTGTGCAAATGCTTACCAATCCTGTTATGGCTTATTATATGGGTATGTCTTATTTTCGGGGAAACACAGTAGTAAACACTGTATTATTTGTAGTTCTACATTATACAGGGCTTCTCTGTCACCATCAATCAGTAAATTTTTCTATACAGATCATTAGTTTACAGGCATTAAAATAATAATTATATCTGCAGCACCCCTTGGGAAGTGGCCTTCCAATGGCAAAACAACAACAACAACAACAAAAACCCAAAAACCCACAACCCAGCCCTCTCAGAAAGTGGAAGCCCTTCCTCAGTGGAAGCCTTACAGAAGGTACCACAAAGGTGGATTTACTGCTAGTGGTATTCCCCCACATGGGACATTGCAGGGTGAAGAATGAGTTAGAAATAGCCTTTGATTTGTAAGATCAGGCACGCCATTCATGTCAAATTCAAAACATTTTAAAGAAATAAAAATGTCAGATCTCTTTCTGCAACTACAGTACTCACTTCCCACACTAGTTAGCCTGAGCTGCCCACCACTTTACTCAGTGGAACAGTAGATTTTTACAGTCGTGACATGTGTCTGTTTCTCTATCAAGAAACAGCACCTATAACTGTGGGGATGTTGGATCAGTGAATCTTTCCATGCCTTTTGCCCCATTTTATGCTCTGTGCAGGCAAACTGGTAACAGCTACATTGGCCTAAGTTTCATTGACTCATACAGACATTATCATATATCAAGCTCTTTCTCATTGAAATCAATGGGATTTAAAATTATTAACTCTGGCAAGATTATTCTCTTGGATTTTTTCATCTGAAATGGCTGAAATCCAAGTATTTCAGCTGACGTATGTTACACAAGGTATGACTGGATAAATGCTGGAAATGCTGGCTCGTTCTAAAACATCATTAAAACTATTAATCAACTGTTTTAAACCAAAGTTAACATCAAAGAGCTAGAATCTTACCAAACCTAACACAAAATACACATCAAAAGTAGAATAATAAGGATTCTGAAGCAGTTACTTTTTGTCTTCATGTCTGTCACTTGATGGGCATTAATTTCCTTCTGGGAACAATTGGTCATGGGAAATAAACTGCAAGCACAGTCATGGATGAATGGATGATTCCCCTTCCCCTTCCCAACAAAATAGTAGAAGAGCTTTCTGCAAGAAGAATGAATTAATACCATACCTTAGAAAGGAATATGAATATATTCAATGTTAGGTGTGTCCAGACAAGCAGTTTTTCATGCAGTCTGCTACTGATATTTGAACAAGGAGGGACTGCAGTCCATAACACAACTCCATGTCTCTCTTTAGGTATATTTTCTGCTTTTTTCTTGCAAGCCCTACATCTCACTAAATCAGTGTAAGTTTTCAAGCCACTGGTTTTAATAGAAATTTTACTTCCTTCTGGCTATTGGTTATCCCTCTTCTTTTTACTACTGAAGCCTTGTTTTTTCAACATATAAACATTGGATTTGTTTTATTTTGCCCATTAACCTATTCACTTGACTATTTTTATTTCACCTAGCAACCAAATGACTCCAATGGCTGACTGGTTGATAATCCTAGACTCTCAAGGTGCTCTCACCATCCCATTTCCTTCTTCTTTTTGACAAACTGGATCACAATTCTTACATGTATAGATTGCATGTAAGCAATTACAGCACTTGTTGGGAGAAGGGAAATTCAGCCATAACTCAGTAAATGAAACTGATTTGTTCCCAAGCATGATTTCTTAAACAGACAATTTGGCACCTGAGGTAGAAATAATATGGAAAAACCAGGGATAGGTTACTGCACCCCAACAAAGAAAAGCTGTTTAACATGTTTCAACATTTTTTTTAAAAAAATCCCAGCCTAACAATATACATATATGAAATGAAGCAAGCAGGTTACCTAAGTCCTGCATAACTAAAACAAAGTATTCGGTGTATTGCGGAGATAATTTGAAGGCTTTTTTCCAAAATGCATCTAGGGATTTTTTTTCTTTTACTACCCTCCCCTTTTTTATTATTTCCATATTGATAGCCAAAATAGGAAAGCAGCTGGTGAGCTTAGCATATCTGCTCTCACCTTTTCACTCTGTTCTGCTATTCATACATGCCTCAGTAAAGGATTGAGGAGACATCTGCTCTTTACCTTACCTACTGTAGGCAGACACATACAGCTACAGTAGGATTGGTTAGAGTAGAATCCTATTCCTTCCCACCTCAATATTTTATTGGAGTGATTACTGGAGACAGACTGCTGTAACTGATCTTCAAAGTCTGTGTTTCTCTACCCCCACGCCCTTTCTCTATTATCTCAACACCGGTGCTGCTAAAAATCTTCCAGATAGACAAAAGGACAAGTAAGAAAGGATAAGACAAGTAAGAAAGGATACTAAAGGGCTGTATAAACTGCCCCAAGGAGCAGCGGGACGCCACCTCTTTCCTTGCTGGATCAGGACCGCGGCAACTGCACACTGCAGACCTGATCTGGCCTTTCCGCAGTGCAAAAAGAAGCCACAAAAGGGCTATTTTTTGTGCCACAGAAAGAGCATCCTAGCTGCAGCGGTGGCAGCTTTTCTGCACTCCTTTGGTTCAGCACGTGTAGACGCTGCACCAAGGGAGTGCTGTGATGCCTTCCACTGTGCAGTGGGGTGCACGGCATGAAGCTGGTGTGTGGTCTCCCCACACCCCACTCTGCCCCCAGGCCAGCTCTTTATACTAGTCTGTACAATTCCAAAGTCTTTGTAAAAAGTCTTTGTAAAAACATGCTTTTTTGTTAGAGGCTTTGTTACTGAGGTATGTAAGCACATGCCATTCTCAGTGGAGAAAACACACACGTAATGACTACTTATGAGGACAAATTAGAAAAACAAGGAATATTCATGAAGGATATCTTCTGGGCATTTATTCTGTACTAGTGATGGAAAAGAATTGAGTGGGGTTTACATTTCCTAATAAAAATATCAATGTCACACCTTTTGAGACTGGAAATGGAATGAAACTCATCTTGCCTTGGAAATCCATACTTTTCTGAGATTTGCAATACATTTCAGTGAAGAAAAAATGAGCATAAAACCATACCTCATTTGAATAAATGTGCACAACATGCTTAACCAAATGGGTAAAATGTTGAAAATATGTACACAAGTAAAAACCCATACCTTCTAAAAATAAAATACATACAAAGACATACATGAATTTGTATGCAGTAAAGAACTTGTAACCCAACATGGAACTGGGACAAGATGTGAATGTCTGTGGAATTCTAAGAAACATAATGAAAATGAGACTGACAGATGTTCCCATCCCTATTCAGACCCAGTGATCTAATTCAGTTAATATAGAGCTTCGCTATTTCTTACTAAAAATGATTCATACATTAATTTATCTGTTTACATCTTTTTCTTTTTTCTTTTATCAGGCCCATGGTTTATTCATGTTAATAGCGCTATGTATAAGCCAGGAATCTTTAGGATTCATCTGCAACCATTTTCCTGATTAGAGAAACTTTCCTGATTAGACTGGCTTTGTTGCCATTCAATTGGCAACTGGACTCTGTGTGGTTTCAAATCAGATGTTACGCTGTATTTCTTCAGTGAGATGAAACAAAAGAAGAAATAAGTGGACCCTGTACAATATGAGATGTACCCCTTATTGATGGTGCTGAAACCAGAAGCCAGAACCAGCTAATCATGCATAAAAGCAAAATGCTAAGGACCATGTTGCCTGTTATTAGAAACCACCTCTTAGATTTGGTGCAGCTTGGGTATTAACAACTGCATTCTAATTAATGGATGTTGGCTTTTCATGTTGTGAGCTACCATGTCTCCCAGTTCTGGGACAAAAATGGGGCATAAATCAAATAAATAAATAAATAGAATTACATTCATCTGAAAAGTGGGGAAAGGATAGAAAACTAGCTATAAAAGTGAGACATAAAATCAGGCAAACAAATAAGTAGAATTACACTCACCTGAAGGGTGGAGAATGGCTATGAAATTTGTTATCCAGCCAAAATGAGAATTTGAACTAGAATTTCACTTTAGCTAAAGAAAGAATGTTGAGCTATTTACTGACCTATACATCTGGAAATAACATGCATTAGAAAAATTCAAATCCTTTTTTTCTAGAAAGTAATGGTGGAACTTCCCATTACTGAGAACTTCCTCATGAAAAGTTGTCAGAGAAAAACATAGAAATATACAAATAAATTCACACTTTGCCAAGATCTGAAAGAGAACTTCCTTAAAGTTATGCATCAATGGTATCTCTCACCAAAAAGACTAAACGCAATCTACAAAACAATAAATAAAAAATGTTAGAAGTGTCATGAGCAACTGGGAACACTATATTCACATGTGATGGAATTGTGATGCAGCAATAAGATTTTGGAAGGACATACAAAATATAATAACAAAGATGCTGCAAAAATAAATTCCACTTGAACCTGAGCTCTTTCTCCTAAATATGAGAGATAAATTAGATAAAGAAACAGTAAGTAAATATAGACGAATCATTTTATATTTAATAACATCAGCTAGGATTGTCTATGCAAAACATTAGAGAAGGACAGAAACACCAGCAATTGAAGAATGGATAACTAAAATAACAGAGATAAGAAACATGGATATTCTGGCAGCATCATTACGAAATAAATCAATAGATAAAGTAGAAGAAGAATGGTCCCTAGTAGAAAGATATCTGAATAAGTGATTAATAAATAATGACTAAAAATAAAAGACAATTATGATATAAAGGAAAAGAAGAAGTGAAAATGGAATATATATTCTGGTTAAATATTGATTTCAATAATAAAGAGGTGGTAGAAAGAGAAAGTAAAATAAAGGCCTAAGCAGACTGCCAGAAATAGTGCACATTAAATTGAGGCACTGCCCTGGCTCAGTGCTAGGGAATCATGAGAACTGTATTTTTTTTTTCTGGGACATTGAGCCTTCTCTGTCAGAGAGCTCTGGTGCCACAATAAATTACAGTTCCCATGATTCTTTAGCACTATGCCAGGGCAGTGCCTCAATTTAATGTGCACTATTTCTGGCAGTCTGCAAAGGCTCTAAGTGAGGAAATTATGAAAAATGTAGAAAAGGAAGAAGATATAGTAGTTAACAATAAATAATCAAGTATGAAGACTATTTGATAAATACAGAAAAGATAAGGTGACTCAACCGGGAAGTTAATTTAGCATCAAGAATATATTGTTAAGCAATATGTGAGGAAAGATTTGTATGTGTTTGTATATGAATGTTTATAAATGTATATGTATGCTTATGAATGTAATTTGTGTTTGGTTTGGTTGTAATGCTTTTGAATTTGAACAATAATTTTTTTTAAAAAAAAGAAAAGTTGTCAGAGAATTTCCAGGAAACCAGAACTATGAATAAGATAAGATTATCTCCCTTTTAAAACAATCTTCACATCTTTCCTTGTAATACTCAGAGGTCTGAAAATATTGTCCTACCTTGATAGCCAGAAAAAATTAGTACTTCACACAAACACTCCTGCTCCCTAAATGGAAAAAGTGAGGTATTACCTATGACATCGCACTGAATTTGTAATGGGGGCATTCCAAACATCTTAAGAGCGTCAGCACAACTGCAGCAACAAGCCTTGGCTTTCTCTGCAGATCTAATTTGTTGCACGGACTTTCCAAAAGTAACCATACATTTCACCACTTTCTGAGACTTTCTGAACTTACCACAGATATTGGGGAGGCCTCTGACTTTCCCCAAGCTTTGGACAAGGTGCACCAGTGGTGAGCAGCCAGACATATTTATGGCCTTCTCATGAAAGTGTTTTTGCTGATTTTATTGTTGAGCCCTGGTGGTGCAGTGGTTAAATGCTGGTATTGTAGCCACTCACAGCCACAAGGTTCATTCCCTGGCAGGTCTCCAGGGTCCACTCAGCCCTCCATCCTTTTGTTGCTTGTTGGGGGCAACTGGCTTACACATTATAAACCACTTAGGGAATGTTAGTTCACTGATAAGCAGTCTAGAAATGTACTTGCTATTGCTTGCTATTGCTATTTTTGAAAACTCAATACCAGGGGTCGGCAACCTGTTTTGCCAGGGGGCCTGGGGGAAAATGGCGCGGGGGCTGGGTGCGCACATAAAGAGCACCATTTTGGAGCGCCCCCCACGCGTGCGCCATGCGAATTCACCCAGCGGACAGGCAGGGGGGCTTCCCTGGGCCTTGGGAATGCCCCCCATGCGTGCGCCGTGCGAATTCGCCCAGCACATGGGTGGGGAGGACTTCCCTGAGCCTTGGGAACGCCCCCCCACCTGTGCGCCGGGCAAATTCACATGGCACACATGCGGGGGGCGTTCCCAAGGCCCAGGGACGGCCCCATGGCAGCTGCACCATGAGAATTCGCACGGCACAGCCACTGTGGGGCCTTTCAAAATGTGCACATGAGCACGGGTGCCATTTTTGCATCCAAAATGGTGCCTACATTTGCGCACGCATGCGCAAAGTGGCGGGTGCCATTTTGGAACACCCAACATGCCAGCGTCATGTGTTGTGCGCACGACGGCGGCGTGTTGGCCATTCCAAAATGGTGCTCACTGCCGTGCGCATGCGTGGCAAAGCAGGTGCCATTTTGGACAAATGGTGCTCGCTGCCGTGAGCATGCGTGGCAAAGCAGGTGCCACAGGCCGGTCCCAAGGCCTCCGCAGGCCACACCCAGCCCGCAGGCCATAGGATGCCAACCCCTGCTCAATACACTCTGTCTTCCATCTAGAACAGGAATGGGCAAAGTTTGGCTATGGTTCTCCATGTATTCCATCAAGGCTGTTTTTCTGATACTCATCCCCTCTAGACCCCCCACCACCCTTTTTGATTGTGTATGTTCTCTGTCAAAATAGTTCATGTTTTAAAACAAATATAGCATGTTGTTATACATTATTGTATTGTATAACATAAGGAGTAAAAGATGGTGAAGCTCCATACTGGTGGCCAAGACTAGAGCAAGCACTGATTATGGCACAGATCATGAACTACTCATGTCAAAAATAAAAATAAAACTCAAGAAGAGAACAAAACCAGTCATCATACCAAAATATGATTTAAACAACATTTCCACAGAATTCACTAACAATATAAGGAACAGATTTGCAGTACTAAGCATAATAGATCGTGAACCGGAAGAGCTGTGTTCTGAAGCCAGGTATATAATAAAAGAGGAATGCATAAAGGCACTTCCAACAGACAAAATGAAAGTGAAGAAACCATGGATGACAGATAAAACTGTTAGATTTAAATGGGATATAGAGTCAGTGTTAAAATGTTGAAATGTAAAAGA
>CM034703.1:69746878-69764416 GCA_020142125.1 Phrynosoma platyrhinos | reverse complement strand
TCACATAACCCTACAAGATTTGTAAATTGAAAACTATACTGACCTTTCTAATTGCATATGAAATGAATTCAAACAACATAGTAAGGTCCATGTTTTAAGAACGTGTTCCAAGCCATTTTTAAACTAAAATCTTGATAGTGGGAAATGTGTTGGAAGGAATTCTTATTGTTTCACAGGTCATGCATCGTGCTGGCCCAAAGTTGGAAAATACTCATATTGCTCTCTGGAAATGTATTACTGAAATGTATGAAAATTAGTAACTATATATTCTTTTATTAAGACTGCAGAGGATGTGAAGGGACAGGAGGGAACAGCAGGGAAATTGCTTTGCTAAAATTCACTCTGTGAGAGACTTGTGTGCTGATTGGAAACGAGGTGGAGAAATACTGTGCAAGGTTTATTTTGGAAACATCAGGCTAATGCTGCACTTTTTGCAAAGAGTATTTGGACAACACATGTTTCACACTTGTACATATATGGAGATTAAATAACTGTTTGGGGTATTTGAAATGCATTTGATTAGGTGGGTTTGGAGTGGGGTTTTTTTATAAAAGGAATGCTGGTCAGCTGTGTGTGATTAAACGGTTTTGAAAGGAATGCAGGTCAGCTGCAGAACACCATGTCAAAAAGAGTGAGGCCTGCTTGTAGAACACTCTGTGTATGAAAACAAAATTTAATTGTATAATTGTATGAACTATAAGTGCAGTTCCATGTTTAAAAGCTGCCATTTATGCTGATGCCTGTTGTGTGTTTGTATATTAATTAGAGCAGGAAAAATTCATACCCTCCAACATTTTACAGATGAAAACTAGGACACATATGGTCAAACAACATCAGCATGTGGTCAGAATGGCAAAACTTGTTAATGAGGAGGGACACAGAAGATAAGAGAGGATGCAGCAGCTTTTTCACCTGAGCCTATTGGGAAGGGCAGAATTCTGCCCTTCCTTTCCTTTCTCCCCACTGAATTAGTTGAGTGCAAATTAATTTTATACTTTGAACTCAGGAGCTTATCACATTCTTAAATACCTTGCCTTACCTGATCTGGATTAAAATTAAATTTGGGTGTCCAGAACCTATCGCAAGGGTTTTGCTGCCAAAATCACTGCCCGAATGTAGCCCGGAGCTATCTCTGCTCCTAGAACTGCTCAGCGCAGTTCTTTTTGAAGCTGGGAGTTTTCCAGCCTGAGAAAATGGCCGCTGGAGCAACTCCAGGAGCAGGGATGGCCCCAGGATGGCCCCAGGCAGTGATTTCAGCAGCAAAACCCTTGCAATAGGGTCTGGACACTGTCCAAATTTAATTTTAAGCTGGATCAGGTAAGGTGAGTTATTTAAGAATGCAATAAGCTTGTCACTCTGCAGCAATGCATTAAACTGAAGACAGAGGGAAAGTGAGAGCAAGAGTGAGAAACAGGGACATTTTAAAAATAGCAGAAAAAGTTGGATGACAAAGGATTATTCAGGACTGTCCCTGCCAAATCAGGATAGTTGGAGGGTATGAACATTGCTTTTCCACTACATCTCCCAGATTCCACACCTCCTGACAAGCTGGCATTCCACAGAATGGACTGGGCACTAACAGTTGCAGGTGTAGGCAAACTGTCCCCTTTAAGGGCCGAGGGACTTCAGCTCCCAGAATCCCAGACTATTGGCCAACATGGCTGAGGCTTCTGGGAGCTGAAGTCCCTCGGCCCTTAAAGGGGACAGCTTGCCTACCCCTGGAGAAAACCCTGTGTCTAAGAAATAATTTCTCTTTGATGAGCATAGGTTTTATTTAGTTACACTAGTACTTTTGGAAATGTTATAAACAGACTAGATTGAAAATGAGAGCCAGTGGATTGAGTACTGTAGTAGGATTACAGAAGACAAGGATCTGAATCCCCACTCAGTCATGGCAATCCACTGCGTGACCTTGGGCAAGTCATATTCTCAGCCTTAGAGGCAAGTCTCCTCTGAATAAATCTTGCCAAGAAAAAAAACCTATAACAAGGTCTCCATAAGTTGAATCAACATGAAGGCACATAGCAACAACAACAAATATTGAAAATGCAGTTCTGTCCATGGTTATACCAAAATATGCCCCACTCTGCTCAAAGATACATAGGCTTATATAAGTGTACATAGATCTGAAGCTGTTTGTAGAATTAGATGAAGAGTTCTACAATTTGCAGAATTCAAATGCATAGATAGCTTGTAACTGAAGTGCCCTCAAAATTCACCAGTATTTTGAGGGGAAGTGCTTGGCTCATGAGCGATCCTGCTTGGCTCATGAGTGCCCATATTGAAAAGCTTACTTCTTTTTCTGCTGTATTCCCCAGATCTCTTATTTAATGCCTGTAACAACAATACTGAAACCCCATGTGTACAATATTTTGATATTTGCTATCCCTAAGCGAAGGTATGCCTCAGTGTGGCCAGGATGGTGATCTAGTTAGTAATTAGACATGTATCCCAACTTTGTATAAAGCAACAATCTCCTCAAAACTCCAGTAGAACCCACTCTGATGTTCCTTTGGTTTAGTTTGCTGTGGTGGGACAGAATCCAGTACCAATTCCTGTCCTGGATTATGAATAATGAAACCTATCTGCTTGCACTATTCTAAAATGTGCAAAAAGTTCCAGTATTGAAATTAAATGTGTAGATTCTTTTTATCGTGAAATCTAAAAATGTCCTCTTCTGGATTTTCAATTAACATTATTAGTGTATTTCCACAATGAATGTGTTAGCATACCCTACACTGGATATAGAGTTTCATAATTAATGTCTAGTGTTGGGCATGTTTTGAAAGGTGATGATGACTTGTGGAGGCTAGGAAGTTATACATGTACAGAGTCATGCTGAGAACATGCAGAGATCTAGATATTATGAAAATAAATGCTAAATGGATTTGCTGATTTCTCATTCCCCAGCCAGGCTCTTCGCATTTCCTCTTGTGACAGAGACAAAGGGAATCTCATTACAAAGCAGTCAGAGACCATACCTGTCGCCTCAGTTCTTGGCGTGTTCCTATTCACCCTTCTTGCCTGACCATTGGGGATTGTCTTAAATCCAATCAATGCTTTGTCACGCCAGAATTAAAACCATCAGCTGTTCTGGATCACTTTTGTCAATTTCATGGGAAAACCATCAAAGTCTTTGTTACACCATGTGGCAACATCATGCACCTCTTGGGGTTATGAAATGGGATATAAATATCTGTCCTATCCGTAGCCACTTTGCTCACAGATAGTGTTGCAGTTAACAGACCAGGGATCCATGCCACTCTCACTGTGTAATCCCCAGATGTTGTTTGAATCACTCTTCATTTTCCGTGGACCTCTCTTCAGGATTGGCAATTACTGTCCTATTTCCCTATTTAACTCTCAATTCCTTTCTATCAAATTCCTTCTACACCTTTCTTTCTGATAGCCTTGTGTGGTTCTAAAAATTATATTAGTTTTGTGTTTGCGTGCACCCTTGCACATTTCTAAATAAAACCCTTCTGTTCCAAATTTCACAGTTCATTACAGAATTAAAATCAAATCTTAGCAATTAAGAACTACCAGAGCCTCCTTTTTTTCATCTAGTTGTTGTTGCTGTTAACTGTCTCTGAGTCAATCCCAACACGTGGCAACCCTGTGGATGAAACATTTCCAAGACTCCCTATCTTCCACTACTCTGCTTAGGTCCTGTAAATATATGCCCATGACCTCCTTAATAGATTACATCCATCTAGCATGCAGTCTTCCTCTCTTTCTACATACCTCCACCTTTCCTAGCATTATTTTTGCCATCCGAGGATGTCACCCAAATGTGGCCTGTATCCTCTGTACCCACCTAGTGATGCCCCTACTGTTATCCCTAGTCCTGTGGGCTCAGAATTTCTGTCCAAGGGGAGGGCAATTGTAATAAGAAAAAAGTGGGAGGCAACTAGAGAAACCAGGGTTGATGCTTAAGGAGCTTTCAGATAAGCTGAGATTTAAAGGAGGTCATCCTAAAAGAAATGGAAGTAGGGGCAAATCACTAGGAAAGAGTACAAATGAATAGCCAGTATTTTCAAGTATACAATCAGGCAGTCATGATAAGCTGCAAGAGGGATTAAAACAAATAAACAGGAACTTGATTGTGTACAGAGCACAGAGCAAGAGGATAAAAAAAGAAGTGGAAAAGAAGAATACATATTGCAGGTGGATAGACTCAATCAAGGAAGCCACAGCCCTGAATTTGCAAGCCTTGAGCAAGACTATTAATATCAGGGTGTCTTGGAGGTATCCCATTCATAGGGTCACTATAAGTCAAAGTTCAATTGATGGCAATTACAAACAACAACATCTGGTACATGAAGAAGATGATTAAATCATGCTAATGAACCACAGAAAGTAGAATTGCTCAACACTTACTTTGCATCTGTCTTTTCTGCAGCTCATCTTCCTGAAAATAGGATATGGATATAATCTTTATGATTATAGGAGTGATGATATTTATGCTTCATATTCTTCAGTTTTATGTTTATCTTATAAAAAACCCAAGGCCCTACCAAACATGAATTGTATGCACATAGGTGATAAATTGTGTATTATTACCTTTCTCCTAATTCACTAAGCATTAATGAGAAAAGAAAATATCACACAGCGAGAACCTTACCACCCGTTACTCGATTATACAACATTCATAGTTGTCTGAATTTACTTTGTGTTTCTTTGGTCATGTTAACCTCGTTAAATATCACTCCTTGTTATCCAAACTCCTGATTACCCAAGTGCTTTGGATGTCACCCAAGCCATTTGGATGCAGGTGGTTATTTGCCAAGATCAGCTTTCCAACATAAGGAAATTCACTAACAGTGATGCTGAAATTCCAGTGGAGAGAGGAAATTAGAAAACTCAAGGCTGATGTAGAGTGAGACTTTTGTGAAATCATATATATAATATTCTGGGTTTTCTGCATAAGATCAAAGTAAGGATCTTTGGGAAATTGTCTATTATGGGTTTGTAGATTACTACAGTCCTGTAGTCCACTGAAGCTTCCTACTGAGACAGGCATGGGTTAATCCTAAAGCATTAAATTCCCAGTATGCATAGCCTAAGAGTGATTAAGTTAATCTTTTAGAGAGTAAAGGATGAAAAAACCGAATGGTATTAACTGTAAATAATGGGATTTAGTGTTTTCTGAAAGCCCACACTGACAGTTCAAGAAGGGTTGGGGTCTATCATGACCAGAGTTTTCACTTTAAAGCTCAACTTTTTTAATTTTAGGGAAATGTGTTCACATCTGCTGGTGATGTAATAGAAGACAGGTCAATGAATGGTCTATTTTATGAAATGGACTTTATCCCATGTATATTTATGCCACAATAAGCTGAGTTTTTTCTTGTGATGTCTCAAGTCTCTTGTTATTTTTTAATTTGTCATTTAGTTTTTACCAATTTTCCAGATTATTTTTATATATATATATATATATATATATATATATATATATATATATAATACTTTTTCTAGCATGTGAAAAAATTCCCATAAAGTAGGGAGTAGATAGTGTCAATCCCATAGTCCAACTGACACCAACCTGGTACCCTTCAGATGTGCTGGTCAATATTTCCCTGATCTCCAGGCATTTTTAGGGGTCATGGCAATGCAGAGAGTGACAGGTTGGGGAAGACTGGCACAGACTATTTTTGGCCTACAAAAATCTTGCTATCTTTCAGTCTAGTGACAAGTCACCTACATTCTAATAGTTAAAGGGTAAAGAAATTGGGAAACTTGTCCAATTGGCAATCCTTTGTAAGTTGGATCTGTTCTATAGGCCTTAACATTGTCTCTGCATACTTCTCTACCTGCCGCAGAAGAGTATCTTTAAAAACCTTTGTATGGATGTCAAGCCTACATGGCACTTGCAAGAGCAGATATTTGCATGAGCAGACATGGAAAGCTACAGTATACATGTCTGCTTATAGATCTTTCTAGAAGCTTCCATGCAGATTTTGCATTCCAGCATTCAAAACAATGTGTATTTTCCATAAGGGAAAATAGTGCAGCTCACAAGCCTTCAAGCATTTTAAATGAACCCAGATTTTTAGGTTTTTTTCCCCAGCTTCTTTCTTTACTCAGTACTTTTGCACTGCAAGCAGAACACATTACCCAGTTTACATCACATCATCAAAGCTTATTTAAATTAATGTGAGTTTTGGCAGTTTCAGAATTGTTGCAAGCATTTTACAGCTCTATGCAGATCTAGAAGAAGAGTGTATTTACAGACTCCTTGCCATCAGATTAAGAGAACAAAGGCAACAATTCTGTTTGAAAAAGACCATTACAATAAACCTGCTAGAAGCTTCAGCCTGGAGTCATTCTTTTTCCTTTACGTTACAGCGAACAGTACCATGAAAGCACTGCAAAATAAATCTACTATTCTAGAGTAATGAAACTGCTGCATCTGAAGAGAGCCAGGAGATTAAACTCCTGGGACTGCAATAAAAATGAATTACATTTTGTACCATGGTCTGTCTTGGCCACACAGGTTTCATTTCTTGTTCAGTTTTCAATTGATATTATAGTCACGGAATTTGAATGTGATCATCATTCAGGCAATCACTAATCATTGGCACCAAACAGGGGGAGTTATCAGAGTCAAACTGGCAAGGTGAGACTCAAGATTACAGGAGATGAGATTAGGAACACCAGGATAATTAATGTGGATTCTGTTCTTATCTATTTGAGGTATACACTGTGTATTTTGTATTTGCATTCATCAAGAAAGAGGCTGTTTGATGTTAAGAGAAAGGAAACAGGAGACATTTCAGGCTGTGTGGTTCCTTGTATGTATGCACATCTGATGGCTTTTCATTTTTGCTTTCAGAACAGCAGGATCAGAGCTTAGAGAGCATTATTTTTTCTGTTTGCAACTCCCTGAAAACCCCAGACAATATAGGTTTGAGGAAATAGGGTTTGATAGTCTAGGGGCCTGTACAGACTGCCAGAAATAATCCAGTTTGAGGCCACTTTAACTGTCCTGGCTTAGTGCTAGGGAATCATGGGAATTGTAATTTTTTTCTGAGACACTGAGCCTTCTCTGTCAGAGAGCTCTGGTGCCACAATAAACTACAGTTCCCATGATTCCTTAGCGCTGAGCCAAGGCAGTTAAAGTGGTCTCAAGCTGGATTATTTCTGGCAGTCTGTAAAGGCCTTAGGTCTAGTAAATCCACCAAACTCTGCCCATCTTAATGTCAAGCTTTAGCCATGCTCAGAATTAGCTCATGGCTAGATCACCTGTTCTGGTACATGTGGACAAAGGTCCCAAAGGCCAGAGGTTAAAGATGGGTTTCTGGACAGATTGTGGTCAGGCAAACATGGATCCAAAGTAAGTCAGTGGTCAGGTTCCAATGGTCAGATTCAAGATCAGACAAATAGAAGGAAGCAGAGAGGACAAGGCAATGCTTCTCTACAGCTTTATGACTTTCGGCTGTATATTAGGTTTCCATGGCTCCTGATTGGTTTATATTGTCAGCTGGCAATATCCAGAATGGTATTGAAATCTAATAGATACATTTGACTCAATCTGCTCAGTTTTCTGAATCAACAGCATGGAAGTGGCACAAGACATAAGGTGCTGTATACTAGCTGCCAGTGGCTCATGTTCAAGGCACAAGCACATCCATGGGTCTTTATTGCCAAAGACAATGAACAGATTAATGAGTAGCAATGGCTACGTCTCTCCACTGCTGCTATTTAGTCACCGAGGGAGGCATACAAACAACTGGATGACAAGCAGTGGGATGTCAAATGAACAGGAGTGTAATTGCCCTGGCAAAATAAGAGTTCTGCCCCACCTTGTAAAATTTTCCTTGAATTCCCAGATTTCTAGCATTGCAGTAATAGAAAACTCCAGTTGAGCATTTAGAAATACAGTTTAGGCATCTAAAGGAAAGGAGCAGGCAAAGTCACCAAGGGAATGTAAAGACAGCAAATGAGTTGTAACTATGAATCATTCCAGTATCTTGCTCTTTGCAGTGCTAGAAATTTGGGGACTGAAGGAAATTTCATGGGGGGCAGGGACAGAATACTTATTTGGAGAGCATTGCTCAATTTGCACCCCTCTTCTTAGTTACACTCCAGTTGTAGAGAGTTGTGGGCCTTTCTGGGATACTCAGCTCTAGACATCTGCCTGCCCTTCCCACTGGCTGTGCATTGGGATAGAGCTAGATGCAAACCCAGTCTTTTCTCTTGGCTGTTTTAAACCTACAGCTTTAAGGCTGGAACTTAGCAAGGCAAGGCTCCATTGATTTCAGTGAGATGCTTCAATCTGGAATTGCTACTTCACTCTTTCACTTGTACCCAGTAAAACATTAGTGGCATATGGAATATTTGCACCATATATTCACAGTACAATTTAGGTGCAAACTACACATTAGCCTCCAGACGTGTGATGAAGTGACAAATGGCTTCCTTTCTGTTACAAGCAGCATAGCCACCATCATCCTATTTCCTGGGAGAAGAAAAGCAGCATTTAAATTCAATCAATTATCCAACAATCAATAAGTTAATCAATTGGGAAGAAGTGATTTACATAAAAATAGGAGCAAGAGAGGAAAGAATAGAGCTCAAAAGAATTACTTTTTAGACATTAGGCTCCCCAAATATCCCAATCATCATAATCAAACTTTTCCAAGTTCTGGGATGACAGCCAATAGCTGTTAAAACAACTTCACTGGCTTACAGTTTATCTCCAGGTCCATTTTATTTAGGCAGGCATTTGATGGGTGATTTTACCCGTGTAGTGTGGGGGTTCTATCTTAATGTTTTCCCTGTTGACAAGGTTGTCAAGTCATGTCTGACCATAGGGGGCAGTGCTCATCTCCGTTACTAAGCCAAAGAGACAACATTGTTAGAGACTACTCTGTGACCATGTGGCCAGAAATGATTGCACAGAATGCTGTTTACCTTCCCAATGAGAAGTGGTACTTATCTATCTACTTGCATTTGCATGCCTTCAAACTCGCTAGGCTGGCAGAAGCTGGGACTAGTGACAAATGCTCACCCCATCATGCGGCACCCGGGCCTTGAACTGCCAACCTGCTGATCTTGCGATCAACAGAGTCAGCATCTTAATCACTTGCATCACTGGATCCCTATCGTTTTTAACTCATGTTTTAATATTAATACTATTTAATTATTTTTTTAACTTTCATAACCAATGTTTGAATCCCATTGTGGGAGAGGGATATAATTCCTTGAAATAAATAAAAAAATAATTCCTAGCACAATCTCAGCTGGCTATGACTAATAAAGCCCTATATGGCTTGAGTCCAGCTATTTGAAAAACCATATCTCCTCATATTAAGTTGCCAGAATGCTTTTTTATTAGACTCTTTAAAATTAAACATATGAAAACATAGCAAGGCACACAAAACACATACTCTCACATATATACATACATGAGAAGAGTTACATATTAAAAATATTTATATATCAAATGTTACTATCATCTTTCTTATTCTTCACATTCTATGACCATCTTTCCACTATTAATCTATCAAAGGTTTCATCTCTTCCTTTGTCCTTCCACTTCTTTCTTTCTTTCTTTCTTTCTCTTTCCTTCTTTCTTTCTTTCTTTCTTTCTTTCTTTCTTTCTTTCTTTCTTTCTTTCTTCTTCTTTTCTTCCTCTCTTACCTTCCTCAACCATGCCACCTCCTCATCTTTTTCTTTCTTCCCTTGTTTTCTTTCTTACCCTCCTCAACCATACCCTCTCTACTCACACCAACCTTCCTCCACCTTTTTTCACTTTCACAAACCTTCATTTAACTTACCTAAACATTTGTTCAGACTTCCTTCCCATCAGTATTAGTCCTATTTACTTCTCTTACTAACTTCCTTATAAAATACTATTACATGCTACTCCATGAACCTGCCAGAACTAATATCTTCAGAGGAAGGCTTTCTCTCAGTCCCACCATCATCACAGGTTTGCTTGGTGAAGATATGAGAAGCTGTTCCCACTCTCTGAAATATCCTTCTGAAGGATGCTAGGCTGGCCCTCCCTGATCTCTTTTTTCCAGCAGGCAAAACCTTTTCTCTTTAAGCAGTAACTGTGCCGAAAGAGGCTTCTTACTGGAGTGTCTGTTTTTGTATATTTTTAATGGTTTTATAGTTTTAACATGTAATATTAATGTGATTTTTAAAATTGTACTTTTAAAAAAGCATTTTTTGTGAGCTGCTCTTGGATCCAATTTAGGAGAAAGACAAGATAGAAGTAAAACAAATACATAAAATAAAAAACAAATAAAAATAGGACTCTACAACAGCCTTGCATGCCATTTCAGTGCATGAATTGATTTGTATGGACCTACCATCTTTGTGTTATCATCTTAAAGAAGGAGATAAGTTTAGCACAAAGACTTCATTAATTTAAGATCAGTGAGAGAAAACATGGGAGCTTACAGGCTTGGATCTAGATGAATCTTCCTCTAAACCAGCTGAATTATCTGAGTACCCCCAACATCCCTGCCTAGTTTTTTTCTTCATTGAAAACCCAGCACTGCCTTCAAGGACATTGAGGGGAAGTGAGTCACTATAGCTATATTTTGCTCTGCAGCACTCAGCTAGCCTCATACCCCATGTTTACTATACTACCATACAAAGCCCAAGTGGGGTCACAGTAAATGTTGGTTCAGATGCAAATGGTCCATGCAGTGAAACCATTATGTGACTGCATTACTATGTGATGAACTCTGCATGGATCCAGTTATTTATGGTCCCAGCTTTCAAAAGAAAATGAGACTTCTAGAGTAATGCATGACAAATGCCTACTCTGAAGAGGTCTGAAATAGGCAACAAGTATAAAACAGAGTGGTGTTGGTGGAAACCAAGGCTAGTGTAAACATTTTGAAATAATTTTGTTCAAAAGAATAAACTTGTCCTTCTCCTCACCCCTCTTATCCATACTTTTAGAAACCTTAGATAGTGACATTGCTCTAGGAGAAGTCCTGCCATTCAGCTTCAGTGAGGCAGTTACAGCTATAACTGTGGTAAGCCATGTCCCCAGTTTCAGCAATATTCTTTTCTATAAACAACAAATTGCTGGGGGAAAAGGTCCTCAAAATCTGTTGACTTTTGTCCTTCGGATAGTTTTATTTATTTATTTTGTCCTTGCCAATGATATCTATCAGAATGCAACGAGTGCTGCCTGTATTTCAGTGAACTGTGATGCAGGAAAGCAGAACCGATGAGCTTTGGTTGCCTGCAGGAAGTACCGTATTTTCCAGCGCATAAGACAACTGGGCGTATAAGATGACCCCCAACTCTTCCAGCTAAAATATAGAGTTTGGGATATACCCGCCATATAAGACGACCCTTCTTCCAACCGGGGGAAATGAGAAACTGTTGGGGGAAGGATTGCAAATATACTAGGTGATGCATTCTGGGGTATGTACAATGTGCGCCCAAGTAAGTGACCCTGGGCATGTCACACACTCTCAGCCTCAAAGGATGGTAATGGCAACCCCCATTTGAAGGAACATGCCAAGAAAATCCCATGATAAGATTGCCTTAGGGTTGCCATAAGTAGGAAAGGACTTGAAGACACACAAGAACAACAAAAAAGTCTGCAATTGTTTCGTAGGTAGTACATGGGAATAGGAGCCAGCATGATGGAGTGGTTTGAGTGTTGGACTACCACTCTGGAGACCTGGGTTTGATTCCCCACTCTGCCATGGAACCCACTGGATGAACTTGGACAAGTCACACACTCTCAGCCTCAGGGGAAGGCAATGGCAAACCTCCTCTGAACCAGTCTTGCCAAGAAAACCCCAGGATAGAGATTCACCTCTTATCTGCTGCTGCTTCCTCCTCCTGCCTCACGCCACACTACACCACCCCTTCCTCCCCCCTTCTCCTCCTTTAACCTGACTTCCTCTCTTCTTCCTCCTCCGTCTCATGCTGCGCCACCCCTTTCTCCTCCACCACCCGGCGTATAAGACGACCTCCTACTTTGGAGAAGATTTTTCTGGGTTAAAAAGTAGTCTTATATACCAGAAAATACCTCACCATTCAAGAATTGCATATTGTATATTATTTTCTCTAGTATTATTTAACTTATATTTCACTTTGTGATTTCTGGCTTTGGGTGATCTGCTGGAACACACTTGATTTTACACATACACATGAACTTGAGATGTAGGGCATTTGTATACCCCACAGTGTGTTGGAATATTCCTTGTGAGTCAGAAAATCCCTCACCATCCAGACTATATGTCACAGTTTTTATCCCAATGCAAGAGGGTTAAAGAGCCTCTCAGCGTCTCTCCAAAAAAAAATCCTAAATATATTGCCAGGTTGCTAACATTCAACATAACTGAAACTGATGGCAGAAGCTGGACAAGTCAACCCCTTGGATAAAACTAAAATTAAAGCTTGATCTTCACTCATGAATGTCAACAGGAAACTATCAATGTGTTCTCTAGACACATAATTTCGTTTCAAAGGATTTGCTTGCTGCAGTCAAAGCTCCAGCAGCTACATTTTTATCATCCTTTGTTTCAGAGATTTCACCTTCTTCCTTTGCCAAGGTCTATCAGACAAATAGAAAACAAAATAAATGATGAATACCATCCAGATTTCAGTTAATATGCTCCTTTGCTTTCAGCAGAACACCAGAAAATAACACTTTATATAATAATATTAAAGTTGGAAGAGGCTGCAAGGGCAATCTAGACCAACCTCCTCCCATCCAGGAATACACAACTAAAGCACCACTGAAAGATGACCATCCAACATCTGTTTAGGGATCTCCAAAGGAGATTCCATCATCCTTCAAGACAGTTTATTCCACAGTTGAACAGCTATTACAGTAACTAGATTCTTCCTAATTTTTTGGAATCTTTTTTCTTGTAATTTGAATCCAGTGGTTCTCATTCTAGTGCCCTGGAGCAGCAGAAAACAAGCTCACTCCATCTTCTACAGTTATATAAAGATGGCTATCATGTCACCTTTCAGTAGTGTTCTCTTTTCCAAGTTATACATACTCAAGTCCTTATGTCATTCCTCATAAGTCTTGATTTTCAGAACTTTTCTTATCTTGGTCACTCTTCTCTGGACACATTCCAGCTTGTCAATATCTTTCTTGAACTGTGGTGCCCAAAACTGGATATACTATTCCAGGTGAGGTTTGACCTAAGCAGAATAGAGTGGCACTACTATTTGTATTAGCAGGATGTGTTTCTAAACATCACATCTTTTTTTACCCATGATGTGCATTTACATCAAGGGTGGGGAACCTATGGCCCTCCAGGTTCTGATGAACTACTATTCCCATCATGCTTAATCATCTCCCAAGTTGAAGAAAATTTTAGCTGGGCTCATGAGGGCTTGGTTGTAGCTCCTCCTCTTATGGTGATGATACATGAGTGTCACCATAAGGGGAGGAGCTACAACCAAGTCCTCATGAGCTTAGCTAAAACTTCCTTCAGTTTGGCTGGTGGTGAGGCATGATGGGAATGGTAGTTCATCAGAACCTGGAGGACAATAGGTTCCCCACCTTTGATTTACACATTGCAAGTTAACAGACATTTGAGCTTTCATGTGATTGTTACAGTGAAAGACAATGTTGGGCAAGATTTGTCTGTGCCTACTTCTTTGTGGCTTGCATGTATTGGCAGGTGCTGGATTTGGTTTGTGGCATGCTACTGCTACTTTACAATTAGGTGATGGGTGAAAGCATACTCTTTCTCACATTTGCTTTGGGCTAAAACAGTAGCAAGAATATCTTTACCGTGGTTTTATCAAGGGAAGATGGTCAAGATTTATCCTTTGGTTTCTAATACTGTATGGTGTGTCTGCCTCAGCTGCCAGCCATTTTGAATCTTAATACTGTCACAATGGATCATGCCCTGGTCCATTATGCATTGAGATAGATCTAAGTGGAGTGTACTATAGTTAGTTTGTTTATCCTCACTAGTGCTCAATACACCAGCTGTTAGGATGACAGCTGGCCAATAGGGAAGACTACATCTATTGTGTTCCATTAGTCGCTGCTATCATATATTCAGTAGTGACCTCTCCTACATTCAATTTATATGCATAGCTTAGCCCAGTAAAGGCTCTGCAATAATAACCTGAGGTTTCCCTTTTAGGAAGAGTATTTCTGTATATTGTGTCAAATTCCCAATGTAAGAGAATAAACGTCATACTATAAAGTTCAGAAAATGGTACTGGTTTTCTCATCACATCATAGATAAGTAGAAGGACCAGAATAGGAAAACGCTGTGCACTGGAAATGTCAAGTTCAGAGTAGCTAGCAACCAGACTCCAGCTGCAAACAGATGAGAGGGCTGAACAAAGTTGACATAACCATTGCTAACTACACTTTTGCGACCTGTCTATTCAATAGGTTTTGTGAGTTTTCTAAACTACAAACTGCTGCCAAACTTGTTTGATCAGAGAACATAGCAAGAGGAAAGAAATGATTTCTTTTCTCTGGAATGAGTAATAATGGTTGCATATCACCACTTTCAGCTATCTGAAATAAACTATTGCTTTTCTCCTCTGTGTGTGCATGTGTGTGTGTACGTGCACACTTGCATATGAACAGAGGATAAAAGAATATGGTTTGCAGATTACTAGAGACATGTGGGAACTGGGAACACTTGAATATAGATTTGCGTAATATTTCTGACTCCTTTAGTCTGGCTTTACATGGCTGGGTAATCAATTATTTGGGAGAAAATTGCTACTTAATTATAGAACATCTTCAAATAACACAACAAATGAACATGCAGAGAGAAAGTAAGAACAAAAGAATATCATTACCAGATGGGGAAGACACACACACACACACACACACACAAATATCATGTTCATTCATTAACTGTAAAGCAGGAAGAAGGCAAGCAGCTGCGTCCACTAAGCAAAAATAGCTTTTGGATCAGCTCCTACTACGACTGCATTCAAAGGCAGAACTCAGAAAAAGAACCGGACTGGATTAGAATGTTTGATGGGGAAAGTATGTAATTCAGGAGGCTGACCTTGACACGCTTCTTTCTTTAGCACACATTGCCTTTGAAATTATAGTTTTTAAAATTGGCAACTCACAGGCCAAGTGAGTTCAACAGTGAGCTGAGATGGGGGAAATGAACCTTTTTCTGTGAGAAGAAAACAACAATTATGCCCCCACCTCCACCTCTTTTTTTTTTTAGTGTTCAGACAAGAATGTTTTCAAATCCTAAAATACATTTTACGAGAAGGAGAAGAAAAAGAGGAGGAGGAGGAGGAGGAGGAAACATCAGAGAAGTAGTACACTTCCAGTCCAAAAAACTGTAGCTGTAAATTAGAAACACAGTCCATTTTAGAGTCTGATAACATATCAAGCACATTTTCCACCACAACACAGGATTTTGTTTTGTTTCATTTTTGTATTTTATAAATCAGCAGTTTAAAAATGCTCCCATAAAACAATTTCTGGCCTTCAATTATGCTTCCTTTTCTTCTGTGTATGATAGAGTCTAAAGAGTCTCTACCTTGCTACCTCACAACCAAATTGTGGAAAGCTATGGCTAGTTTTTACTTTTAATTCCCTTCAAGATTCTGAGAGCTATAACCTCAACCTCTGCTTCTGAACAGAGGTCGCACATCTTCCCCCTTGGATAAATCTGTGTGCTGAGTAAACATCATGAACATAATCAGGCCTAGCACTCAAGAGCTTCTGCTCAAGAAGTTCCCACCTGCATTTACACCTGCCTTGAAACCTCCATATCTAGATCTGTGAGTCTCCATTATAATTTACTCATAGCCTTTGCAGACTGCCAAAAATAGTGCAAATTGAGGCCCCTTTACCTGCCCTGACACAGTGCTAGGGAATCATGGGAACTGTAGTTTATTGTGGCACCAGAGCTCTCTGACAGAGAAGGCTCAATGTCTCAGAAAAAAATACAGTTCCCATGAATCTCTAGCACTGAGCCAGGGCAGTTAAAGTGGACTCAATTTGCACTATTTCTTGCAGTCTGCAAAGGCCCTCAAAGCCCTATGTGCGATACTATGAACAGAGTCATTTAAAATTATAATGGTACCTTACTGCCTCTAAATCAGTGATTCCCAAACTTTTGTCCTCCAGATGTTTTGGACTTCAGATGCCCAAATTCCAGACTGTTGACCACATCTGAAGGCCAAAATGTCTGGAGGACAAAAGTTTGGGAATCCCTTCTTTGTATCCATGAGATATGCCTGAAACAGTGACTGTATTGTCAACAAATCAGATATATGCAGCCTACACTCATTTTCAATAACATCATTAGCTGCTTGCTTACCTCCCGGCCTAATTCAAGGTGGTAGCATTTGCTCTCTATATCTTGAACAGATTTCCTGTAGGAATGCCTCATCTCAATTAAGTTTTGGAGCCATTCTGTATGTGCTCTCTATACTGGATTACAATGTTCAGTTATGGAAAGAGATCTTGGGGCATCTCAGCAGATTTGACCCAGCAGATGTGGTTGCCATCATGGTCAGTCAGAGACCAGTCCAGGGCTACAGACTGGCCCTGGGTTAAACGGCCTATTTAGATGCACCCGTAGACTTGGTTTGCTTCTTCGTGCATCTGAGTGAGCAGACCAAGGGCTTATCTATGCTACTTAAAAACTTCCTTCAGTCATGAAAGGAGAGGAATGTTGTGTGTTCCAACAGAACTGGGATTGAGGTAAGGATACATTATTTAGCCTGCAATGGCATTCTGGGCACCCTCCCAAGGAGTGTCCATTTGGTGTCAGCTTTTTAGTGCACTGCAAAAACATGTTCCTTTAATCTGTACAAACCTCAATCTTCTAACAAGGATTTTCTCTATTGTTCCTGTCACAGTTATCCTGTTGTATTTAATTAATTCAGATTAAATTTGGCCTGCAAATTCTGCATTCTGCATATGAACCTCTTTTGCAGACTGTCTTCTTTTCCACTGAAGAGCTGTGCTTATCTCCAAAGCACTGTTAGGAGATCTGTGCTGAGATTTCTCTGATCGGTGTTGAGAAAATACAGTGTTACAGAAAGACAGTAATCAGAGATAGAAGGGATTTTGAACTTCAAATACATCATCCTTTTAAGCAGCAGTTTAATTATTTAAATTATAAATATTATAATTTATAATAAATAAATATTATAAATATTTTCTGAACAAATTCACACAGAATTGAACAGCAGTTGACATGCATGAAAACAAGAAGTTAGCCTTGCAGAGATGCCATGCCAGCAGCACCCCACTCTCTGAGCTTTCTCTCTCTCTCTCTCTAATTTTTATAAATATGAACACTGTGTATCTTTTAGCTTGCACATAAGACTTCCAACTCCAGGAAGACTTGGATGAATCTGATTATCTGGACCCATTTCAAACCGGCTTCAGGGCGGGATACGGACTTGAGACTGCCATGGTCACCTTAATTGATGACCTCCATCTGGGTATCGACAGACCCTGTTGGTGCTCTTGGACATCTCAGCGGCATTCGATACCATAGACCGTGGTATCCTTCTAGGATGCCTGAGGGAGTTAAGTATTGGGGGCACTGCGCTCCAGTGGCTCTGGTCCTACCT
>CM034703.1:69735491-69746778 GCA_020142125.1 Phrynosoma platyrhinos | reverse complement strand
GAACTTATTAAACTATCATAACACTAAACTGACAGTTACTTCCCAAAATTCATTTATGGCTGCGGCCCCTAAACTATGGAACAGCCTGCCGGAAGAGGTCCGTACTATTTCCACACTAGAGGCCTTCAAAACGGAACTCTTTTATCCACCTGACCCAAATTAAAAATATGTCCTAAGACCTCCTGGGTGAAGGAAGACCATCACCACCTATGGTACAGACTGGTATTTCAATTTTATTGTAATCTTAATAATTTGTAATTTTATTGTAATTTTAATAATTCAATTGTATGAATTTTATTTTTATCATTTTTAATTTGTTATGGTTTATTGCTATGTTTTAACACTGTTGTATTGTTCCTCTTTTACCTTTGTAGTCCCGCCTCGATCTGCCGGGAGAGGCGGGATATATAAATAAATTATATTATTACTATTATAACAAATTACATATATAACACAAACAAACATTAAATCAAATTAAATTTCAAACAAACATTCAAGATATAACAACTTCCCATATAGTCTTGTCAGTATTTCTTTGAATCATTATGTTCTTCCAAATATTTCCCCCATTCCCTTGTTCTTTCTATTTACATGATTTTCCCCTTTGTTCTACCTCCTTTTTGTTTGTTTGTTGTTTATTTCCTGTTGTTTTTAATTTCTCTTTCTGATTCTCTGTCTAATTTCTTGCTCACTTACATCTATCTATCTATCTATCTATTTATCGGTGTTTCTTCAAATAATTTTTTTTAAAAAAAGCTTCTCAATTTTTCCTTCCAAAATAATAAAACTGGTTGGGATGCATGCTCAGAATTTGAACTCACTCACACAAATATTTTTTTTTCCTCCTCTGGTGCCCCTCACCCTAAAATTTGCCTCCCTTCCTGAATACCTGGGGAAACATAGTCATTTCTCAAGACTTTGTTCAGTGCCCTGGGATTTGGCAACCCTATTCCTGAGTTGTTGTTGTATGCCTTCAAGTTGTTTTCAACTCAAGGCAACCCTAAGGTGAACTTATCACAGGCAAGATTTATTTGGAGCGATTTGCTTTTGCCTTCCTCTGAGGCTGAGAGAGTGTGTCACTTGTCCCAAGTCACCCAGTGGGTTTCCATGGATGAATGATTATTTGAGTCCTGGTCTCACACTCGAACAACTATACCACCCTGGTTCCCTATTTCTGAGTAGACAGGCACATAATGTATTTGCACACTTTGTGAATTAAAATGGCCAAAAGGATAAGAATTACAGGTGCCCTTTCTACTTTTCTTTGGCCCTGCCTACTCTATTCCTGCAATTTGGCCTCAGAGATTCTTCTCCCAGTGTTCTTGCCCCTCTATTAATCTTTTCTTGTGTACCACATGGAAATGAAAATTGGATGAAAGCCAGTATAATTTTAATAAATTAAATACACACACACATATATGCTTTAAAAATACAATTGTGCAAGCTGTACACACAATGGTTCAGTGTATGTATGATATGCTGAATCTGTGTGCGTGTGCGTATGAGGGGAATGGGACTCATTTTGACATTCTTTGTCATTGTTTTGCTTGCCTCCCTCAATCACAAAAAGCATACAGTCACTGCTGTCCCTAAATATGGGGAGATTCTAAACAGGAGTGGGGAACTTCAGTCAGATGGGGACCATTTTTCACTACGGTTCCCTCAACTGGGACATGGCTATGTGTTTTCAGCTGAAAATTGGCTCAAAATATAACCACAAAATGACTGAAAGTCATTTCAAGTTTGTATTTGCAAGGATTTTTAAATCTCTGTACATTTGATTTTCTTCATTTTGGGAGGCTGTGGCAGATGCACATCACCAATTTTGGTGCAAAATACCAAATCTAGACACTGTTTGGGGCCATTGTATAGGTGAATGGTACTCTTTTCTAAACAAATGGGGGGCTTGGGAAAGACTTTGGGAGCGGAAAGTGAGCTTGGTAACCTTCATCCAGCCTTCAGGCTGTTCTCATCAGTACTCATCAGTACTACCCTTATGAAGACACTGGAGATTATCATACACTCAAATAAAGTGTCCTTTCCCCAATGGGATAAGATCACATTATGGTTTGCTATTGGATGTTATCACATGCTAAGACACCGAGTCTGTCACAGGATGACTACAACCCATCTCCCAGCCATGCTTAGCCCTCCAATTTTCAAGTACAGAAGCTTCCAGTTCTTGAAAATCAGAGGGCTAAGCGCGGCTGTGGGATGGGTTGTAGATGCCTTGCAATAGAGTCAGTGTTGGAGCATGCAATAACATCCAATAACAACCTATAATGTGACCTTATCCCATTGGGGAAAGGTTGCTTTATTTGGGTGTGTGATAATTTCCACTGTGTAATTATTCAGTGTTTCACATTATAATTGATTTTCTTGTGACAAGTTGAAAAAAAGATGAGAAAAACAGTGAGAAAACATAGGTTAGAATAGAAAACAAAGATGTCTGAATCCCATAAAATTCCAAGCAGGGCAATTGCATGAGAAAGCTCCAGTTGGAAATACACTAATTCCCTTTCACATATTCAGGTCTTTTTACATATGTGCCACCAGCTCATGCTAAACACACCCTATCCCATTTGACTTCAGAAGCTAAACAGGGTCAGACCATGGATCTGGAAAGAACCTTACTTGAATCCCTGGAGAGTCATTGACAATACTGGGATAGATGGACCAATGGCCTGACTCATTATAAAGTAGCTTCCAAAGTTCTTAACTTCTTTCTAAGTTCCTATGAATAGTTGATATTATCTTTGTAAATGTCTACATGTTCCCCCCTAAACACACACACAGAAACATACTATAATTGACTTATCTACTCATTCCTGAACTAAATATCTGTACAGCTATAAAATCCCTAAGTTGTGCTTTATGATTCTTCTGCTATGGAGTCTCCTGGAGAATCTCATCAGAATTCTCCTTTCCTGAGCCCTTTTTTTTGTGCATTTTGGACATGCATTTCTTTTTCTGTTTATTGCCTCTGTGTATCCCTCTCTGAGTTTATACTGTTGATCTCCATATGGAAAATGTGTAAAAAGGTACAAATTGCCAGTGTTTTGCTACATATAGTCCAGAGAACAGTGTCTGCCCCCCTCCTCTTACTTTATAACTAGAAAGGCTAATATTTCATATGAAGTTTCACACCTTCTCTTATTTGGGCAAATGAACTGCAATATGTTTTACAGCATATGTGTCCAGACCTTGCATGTTGGCTGGACATCATCTGAAAAAGCCAAGTGGACAAGACACATACACACAAAGACACAAAAACATGTCATCAGGCCACTTTTGTGGTTTGTCAGTTTCAGATTTGTTGGGTGCTGGCACCAGCTCCTCCATTTTCCTTTCGTAAAGGCTTAGAGGTGGATATTTAAATATTTTTGACTGTCTGGAGCCATGTGGCTTCTTTTCTCCTATAGCTGAAAATGAGACATGTCATTCCTTCTTTTAAATATTGCCAGCTTATTTCCATGGGGCCTTGTAAAACTTAACATCTAAGCATGGCCCTCGATTAGCATGCTGTTTTCGATTGTTACTTGCTTTGTGATTTTAACAGTGGCAGTTTCTCTGTATGTGGCCAAGTATATACTGAGGTTGTCCAAGAACAAACTGTGCCAAAAGGTTATTTTTCAAAATGGAGACAGCACATTCTTCAAAATTAAAAACCACCACCACTACTGCCATTTGGCTGAAATTGCAATATTGTAGGTATAGTCAGCCACACACTCACAAAAGTGCATGATCTCAATTTGCAGATAAAATCATCAGAAGAGTCCATTTTTTTAAAAAAAACTTTTTGCTGTTAATCCATCTAGCTTTTAAAACTCACAGGAGGAAAGTGTCATCATAATTCTGTTCTATTAAATCATGAGGCAATGAACCACATTATGTCTGTTGTATATCGTGTGTGTGTGTGTGTGTGTGAGAGAGAGAAAGAAATGTATATTTTTCCATGACAAAGAAAACTCCCTTATGACCCAGGTTAATCTGACACATTTGAACTGAAGTTCATTTAGTCATGTTATTGACTTCCAAGATTAATGTGGCTAAAATCTTTTTGTCTTTTTTAGTGTTATGGTGAAAAAGTATGTGTATCAAACCAACATACAAACTGTAGGGAAGACCTTGCCATTTTTAAATGTCATATACTGGTTAATACCTTCAGGCCATGGTTGGGGAAAATGTGGTCCTCCAAATGTTGTTGGACTGCAACTCCCATCACTCTTTACTGTTGGCTAGAATAACTAGGGCTGATGCAGTCCACAAACATCTGAAAACTCCTACATTCTTAACTCCTGGTTTAGGCATTTTTATAATTAAAATGGTGATGGTCCAGGCATGGATTCCTGTGTATCAGTTTTTTTATCTAGCTCTTTTTCCTCCTATGGGAGTTGTACTTTTTGGAGAACCACATTTGCTCACTTTCTCTTGTGCTTTGTTTCTGTTCCAGGCAGCATGTGATGTGGCACTGTAGAAATAGACACAGGACACAGGAGATAGGAAATGCTCTAATTCTCTGTCCATGACACTAACATTCCTACAGTAGGAAATAGAGTTATTGCATTCTAATTTTCTTCTTCTTCTGTGTACCTGGGATGTTACTGCCTATTTTCAGAGTGAAAATTACAGCTTACTAACTCTTGCAATAGCATTTATAACTTGTGCTTTTTTAGCTAAAGGGTCTGGTTCAAAGAAAATAGACATGTCCTCTATGCATTTAAATTAGTACATTCATGGGGGGAGGAGGTACACAAGCCACTGATGGCATGCTTTTAACAGTGGCAGCATTAGGCTGAACTGCCATGGTAATAATATAAGCTGTACTAACAGAATCTGTAATAGGATCAAGCTGGATAAACCTCTCTGCTTATGCATGAAAGACACCTTTATAGTTCACTGTGCCCCCCCCTTCTGTTATAATGCTTGAAGCATAATCCATGAAAAGTTTATGATGGTATGGAATTTGCACTTAAGGAAACTAGGGCAAGTGTTAGCTTTCTAAGACACAGAAAAGTTGCATACTTTTGTGAAGTTCCTGCAATGCAGATGAAACATAATCATTTTTGTGAGAGAAAAACAGTCAATGAAGAATATAAGCAAGGTTGTCTGTGACCTACCAGTCCCTTGTATGAAAGGGCATATTGTACACTCTTAGAAGGAGGTATCCAGGGCATGTCCCTTGTGCTGTTAGACTGATGCATATCACATCTGTGTTGCATGATGTGCTCACAATTTTATTTTTTTAAAAAGGAGTGGGGGTAGAAATGAGATGTGAAATAAAAAAAACACGTGGAAAGTGAAACAGTTATGGCATTTCTAAGCATGCAGTACAAAGAAAGGTGCATGTCCTGGTCAAATGGAGCAACTCAAGCAAAATGGAACAAAGTGGAAAATGGACCTGTAACAAAAGCAGGGAGGAAACACACCTGGACATTATCCTTTCAGAACACATGAACAGAAAAGATAACAGTGCCATTTAACTAGTGCTGTCTACCAAGCTTTTAACTGCATCTTTCCCTGGAAGGAAGGAGATTGAGAAGATTAGGGTTTCAAACATGTTCTTTTGAGGGGATCATTAGAGATAAAAGTCATTTATGTCTAGTATAGAGGCAAGTGGAAAGGGAGTCAAACAAACAAACAAAGCTAAACCCAAGAAGATAAGAAAGAGTGTGTGATGGAAAATCTCTGAAAAGCGATACCTGTTTAGAGATCTTTAATGTAAGCTATTGACTCTAAATGTCAAAAAAAACCTAAGATCTACAAAGAGTGCTTTCAAAAACCTATCAAATGTACCAAGAGCAAAATTAGGAAAAGAACTTGTACAATCTGAGTTATAGCTGTCAGTTTGTGTCTCCAGAATGTAATATCTTTTTTCCTACAGTTGTTATTTTTAGTCTTATTTTAGAGCATGAAATATTAATTTTACATAGTTTATCATAACTAATAACACTAACTACACACATTTAATAGTACTTTCAGTAGTCATCACTATGCATAAATACACGTCTCATCTTTTAATCATACCTATGTCTTTTCCCCACTATTAATAATAGAACTAAGGAAATTCAATAATGTCTGTGTCATCCGTATAACTAGCATCATCAGCAAATTGTGGAAAGAAGGCAAAGACTAATCCAGATAGTATTTATGAATAATTGCATTTTTCTTTCCACAAATTCCTGCCATGAGTACATATCTTCCAGGCTATGGCACTATCATTATAAGAAGTATATAAGTGAGTCCTTTCAATCTCCTATTTGAAAAACTAGTGACAATGCACATTGTAGTTAAAACGAAAATTATGAAGTATACTTCTTGTGGAGAGAGTATGGTATTCATGCTAGCCGAAGTTTTATCAAAGAGCTCCTAGAAGACATTTCATACAACCAAAATATCATATAGTATTAAATTAAAAAATAGGACAGCCCAAGCCCCAATCTGTCCTATTGTGCCTTCGTATAATGAGATTGGGCAAGCTCTATATTTGGTAGAGTAAAGGGCCCACCTGTAGAATCTCATTTATTTAAGGGCAGCAAAAAATGTTAGTTATTTAATTGATTATGATAGGATTTTACTACCATAGACAGAGAGAAGTGTCTGAGTGTTTTTCTGTCTCATGTGCCAAAATGACTGGGATGATTTTGGGCATGGCCAGGCTGCTGCCTTGAGTTGACTCTGCATATTATTAACCTCTGAATTGTTCCAATGCAGTTTCTTGATGAGGCAGATTATATAGAGATGGGAAGCTGTGGCCCTTCAGATATTCTTGGGTTGCAGTTCCAATCAGCTTTACCCAGCATAGCTAATGGTAAAGAGTGATAGAAATGGCATTCTAGCAACATCTTTTGAGGAACAAGCTGCCCAGTCCTGATTTCTATCTGGCTACACACCTGGTAGGTGCTGCATGATGGTGTGAGCTGCTGTCACTAGTCTCAGCTTCTGCCAACCTAGCAGTTTGAAAGCATGCAAATATAAGTAGATAAATAGGTACCACTTCAGTGGGAAGGTAAACAATGTTCTGTGCAATCATGCTGGCCACATGATCACAGAGTAGTCTCTGATGACACTACCTCTTTGGCATTAGTTACAGAGATGAGCATCGTCCCCTACAGTTGGACACGACTTGACAACTTTGTCAATGGGGAAAACCTTTACCTTTACCTTTTTACATACATGGTTATGTTACAGACACTGGTTTGGACATCTTGCAGGTCGGTCTATGCCAGGAACTGAACCAGCGTTTATCTAAATTGGATTTTTTGGTGTCTCATCATCTTTCAGTGCCACTAACCATATTATCCTTCTGGACCACTTGGCTAAAATGGAAGTGTTATATGGGCCACAAGCAGACGGGGCAAAAGGAGTAGCCATAGGCTCCTCCCACCCCAATTGCTGTGGGACCACGGCAATCATACAGACACAGTCTTAGTCCAGGCCACTGCCATGGTTCTGAACCAGGCCACCAAAAAGGAGCAGGATTTTTGCTGAAAAGGAGTGGGGCAGGCTAAGAGCAGCCTTTGGCCACATTTGGGGCATGTGTCATGTAAACACCACACCCCCAACGTGGCCCGATGGCGGTCCTTTTCACCTGTCTGTTTCCAGGCCATGGTGATTTTAGTTCTTCTTTGAAGGATATATAGTGGGCCCTTGGTATTCACTGGGGTTTAGTTCCAGCCCCCCCCGCAACAAAAATCCAGACACCCCCCCCCCCCGTAACAAAAACCCATGCTTAAGTCCCATTAAACACAATGGAGTAGTAAAATGGTGTTCCTTATATAAAATTGTGAAATCAAGGTTTGCTTTTTGGAATGTATAGAATTTTTAAAATATTGGCAAAACACGAATGCTTGAATCTGTGGATAAAAAAAAAATCTGTAAATATGGAGCTCTGACTGTAACCAGAAGATGGTGCTGGATAAGTTCAACATCCTGGTCATTAGCCTATGGCAGGGGTAGGCAACCTTTCCGCTTTAAGGGCTGAGGGACTTCAGTTCCCAGAATCCCAGGAGCTATTGGCCAACATGGCTGAGGCTTCTGGGAGCTGAAGTCCCTCGGCCCTTAAAGGGGAAAGGTTGCCTACCCCTGCTATTTAATATAAACATGAAAAAACTGGGAGAATTTATCCAGAATTTTGAGGTTCATTGCTACCAGAACTTCTGTATGACAATGGACATTTCTGTCTTCTTTCTATATAAATCCAAGAAGCTGTTCAAGTTCAAATTTGGGGTCTGATGTTAGTAATAGACTAGGTGAAAGTAAACCAATGGGTGCTTAGAAGAGAGAAATACAGTCAGCCCTTCGTATCTGCAGGGGATCTATTCTGGACCCCCCTCTTGCAGATAAGGAAAAATGCAGGACCTCAAGTCTTGTTGTCCCCAAGGGTGCTTGCTAGCGTGGCTGTGTGCATGCACTTCCATTGAGAACAATGGGGCTTGCTGTCCATGGATGCTCAGATGGCAAGCCTGCAAATGGCAAGACCCTACTGTACTCTTGGTCAGTAAAAAGACAGGATAAGGAATAAGGATTCAACCTGTGGTGGATAGAGTTATAGTCTCCTTTCAACTCAGTTATACAGCTCAGTTTTATATCTGGATTCAGCCCAGATTTCAGCAGCGGCTGGTCTATCAGCTTAAGGGTGGTGTGCCAATTGCATCCATTCCTGAAAATATCACATCTGGCAATAGTGGCATATGCCAGTTACTGTACATGTTGTTTGGACCACTGCAATCAATCCCTCTGTGAGCACATTCCTCATTGTGAGTACATCAAGACCTTGTACTTCAGGTCTTTGGTGACAACACAAAGATCTGTAGTGTGATAGGAGATTTCTTAAGTACCCTACTTGCTCATGAAAGAGGACTCCTCAAAGTCTGGTACTTAAGGATGTTTGGCCTTGTGGATTTTTGGGAAGGATGCATGAAAATCAGGCACTGATCTCCAAGATGACTGGGGGATTCTGGGACTTCTAGTCTGACAAATCAGTTTTTTTCCCCCAAAGCTATGGTGGGACATTTCCTCTCCCATCCCATCTCAGGGAATGGGACTACAAGGGTCACCACTGTGTAGAACTCTCTGTCAGGCAGCACAATAAGTATTGAGCTTCTCAGAGGCACTCTGCTGAAATCTATTTAGAGAAGCCCACAACACAAAATCAGCTGAGCAAGCCAGTATCAGCTGAGCAAGATCACTCTTCTCAAGGGTCCTGTTCACAATACACAATTGCAGCACTATGTTTCTGCTTTTACTGCCATGGGTCCAGCCTATGGAATTCTTAGATTTGTAGTTCAGGGAGGCTATTTAGAATTTTCAGCCAGAGAGCTCTAGTATCTCACCAAACTACAAATACCAGCAATTTGTAGAAAGCAGTTATGGCAGTTAAAGTGGAATCATAGCACTGTAATTAGGTAGTGTGAAAAGACCCCAGGTCATTGACATGCTTGTGGTCTGTCCCACAATGAAAAATGTCAATCTCTGTCTCTTCAACTATGTGTTGTTGTTGTATGTGTCTTCAAGTTACTTGTCAGCTTATGGCAACCCCATGCATTTCATAGGGTTTTCTTAGGCAAGGGATAGTCAGATGTGGTTTTGTCTGTTCCTTCCTCTAAAATATAGCTTACAGCACCTGGTATTCATTGCTGGTATCTCATCCAACTACTAACAATGGACTCTTCTGGTGATTTTATTTGCTTAGTTTCCAAGATTAGACAAGATCTGGTTCCTTAACCATTTGTCTTAAACTAAGCGTATTCGTTTCATTGAGGAGTTAACATAAATAGTGAGTTAATGCCTTTGTTGGAAAAGACATCATTAAGGCAGTCTTTTAAAGAAATAATTATCATTCCTGCTTGAGTTATACTGTTTAATCTTCTGTCCTTTTAACAATTTGAATTTGTAGCCAAAGAAAGAGACCTGCTTGAAATAATATGTCACTAGAATGTTTCAGAAACTCTGCCCCTTTCCTAAGTGGAAGGAAGTCCCAGGGCAGCTTTAGAGAGTCAATACACTTTTGAAGAGATATGTAGAAATATTTGATTATAACTCTTTATTGACTAATATAGAGGTAGAGTAGTGGGAAGCAAGTAGACACACAGGCAGGCAGTGCTAATGCCAAAGCAGCTGAAATCAGCTGTCACTGTTAACAACATCATTCCTTTGGACCTGCCTTTGGGAGCAGCCTGGTCTGGAGACATCAGTAGATGATAACTTATACAATATCTCTTTCAATCTCTCCAAACCAAACTGCTGTTAAAGGCATTCAGTCCAGTTTTCTTTCCCCTACACAGTTAGCTAACTTCACAGAGTAAAAGACAGACACCACACAAACACAGTCCTTCAGAGAGACTACTTTAGTCTGTTCCAAGACATATAATTTTTCTTTTTCCATCCTATTGCATACATTGTCTTGGATTCCCTGCAGATACAAACACCTCCAACTATTTTCCACATTAAAAAGAAAAAAAAAGAGAAAGATAACATCCCATATTTGAGCCACTAGGGGACATTAATGGAACACATATTGTACATCATCATACTGGAACCTACACAAAAATCTTGGATGTTCATGTATCTCTTCAACTAAGAATTTTAATAGCATGATTTACAACAATCTATTGCAGTGAAATTCTGTTTAGTTTTGCATTTCAGTGTATCAAAATAGGTTCTGCATCTATTATTATAGTTGGATGGAGATGGGGTTTCCTTGAAAGGTCAGATGAGCACATCTGCCAATTTAATGTACTTCCGTCTATCTTAGAATAGCTTATTGTGTTAATCGTATTAGACAATCAGTAGACTTAAAAACATACATTGGAGAAAACTTAGCATCTAATTTCTTGTTTTATTTTACTTTAAATTATCAATTTTCTGTGGATTGCAGCAAACACAGATTTAATTACTTTGAAATGCTAATTGAATTATAAATCTTCACAATCTTGTAATAGTAGCAAAAATAGTCCCTGATTTATTCTTGGCAAGTAAAATTAATCTGTTCAGGGAACCAAGGGAAAGCCTGAGGCAACATTTAAATCTGTCTTAAACCTTATTTTGAGAGCCAAGGTGGTTAAAGGAATATGTAGGCTTTGTGCTGTCATTCTAAAATATGTCTTTCCCCCTTTTTTATTATTGTAAATGTTATAACTGAGCAAGAATAAATCCATTTCATTGTCAGAACTCTTCAGATGACTATAGAGATGGCTTCATTTTGGAGATAGAGCATCTTTAGTATAGATCTTCTCCAAATTCCATGCTTTCATCAGAACTGTAATAGATATGAACAGGCAAAAAA
>CM034703.1:69714193-69735391 GCA_020142125.1 Phrynosoma platyrhinos | reverse complement strand
TCTGTTTTAAAAACCTCCAATGAAGGAGACTCCACCACACTCTGAGGCAGCATATTCTATTGGCGAACAGCTCTGAACATCAGGAAGTTCTTCCTGAGATTCAGATGGAATCTCTTTTCCTGTAGTTTAAATCCATTGTTCCTTATCCTAGTCCCTGAAGCCGTGGAAAACAAGCCTCTTCCCTCTTCGATATGACATCCCTTCAAATATTTTAACATGACTATCATGTCCTCTCTTACCCTACTTTTCATTAAGCTAAACATTTTCAGTTCTGTAAGCTGCTCCTTATAGCATGAGCAGCATGTGAATGTGTATTATCTATGCACATTGCCTTAGTGCATGTACCATTGATCCACATATATGGCACTATGTTGGCTTTGGTATGAGAGTTTGGTATAATGTAACTCTGCTGGCAGATATTTACATTTTGTGTAAATGATGTTGTTTTTCCTCAGCTCCATTTGTGTCCTGTACCATGATCATCCTTTTTCAATTTTGCTGTTATGCTTTTTGTTAGAACTGGAGATATATTGCAGACACCACCAAGGAATAGGTGGTGGAGTATGACTGCTTGGTCATGCCAACCATGCAGACCACAGAGATTCAGAAAATACAAAACAACTCACAATCAATCTTGGTTTCAATTACAAAGATGTCTTTTTAAAAAATGGATCCAAGTTATGATTCATTTTACATTCAAAATATACAAACTTGTCAGATTCAATTTATGAGCTAATTAATTTCAAGGTCGGTTTCCCACACCTGTGTAGGTTTTAAAGCAGATAATGCTACATCCATCCTAAATGAAATATATCCCATTCCTTTACCTATATAACATCTTCCTCCTGACCAGAGATCAGAGTCCTACCCATTGTTGTCATTGAGATTACAAAGTTCTGAGTCACATTGGGCAAGCAAAACATGATGTGCCAGTACTTCATAGTCATAAGACTGATGGCCTCCAAAACATCTCTGTCAACTCACGGAAACTACTTGGAACAGAATGATATACTAGCCATTCTAATATACTAATGTAATTCTTAACCAAGAACATAACATTATATACAAACACTTAAAACTGAATGATTGCTAGAGAGAACAAGAGATTAAATCAAAGCCATAGAAATCCCATCTCCTCTGGTAGGGATAGCTCAGGACCATTTACATCAGTTTCCTCCTGCTTTCACATTGCACTGTTCACACAAACCCAATGTGAGTGTGGGCTGTCTTTATGTGGGAAGGTGAGTTCCTTACAGAATCTGGACCATCCCTACCATAATCCAGTTTTTAAAACCTCAGCATTTGCTCCAGATCTTCCAGGACTTGAGGCAGCTGTTTACACAGTGTCCTGCTGTGCTGCCTGCCCCCACCAGCACAAATCTCTCTCTCTCTGAGGTCACAACCATATGATCAAAGCTGGGCATCTCATTTTCAACCTCAGGGGGAGCAACTCATACCAGTGGTGGTGGCAGTGGGTGCCACAGAAAGACACATGTGTAGATAGCTGCCCAATATCGCCCCGAGTGCCCAGTTAATGGGGGAACTTGGAGCTGCTTCTGGGCCAGAATTATCCAGCAGCAGTCTGAAGTATTCTGGCCTGCATAGACCCACCCTGAGAGAGGAATTGCATTCCCTGTTGTATCTATCCAGGCTTGAAGGAATGAAAGAAGACCCACACCTTCAAAGACTTTCTACTGAACAGTTTATTCCCAATCTGTCCTTTCTGGGCCTGACACATTGTGGATGGCTTTTCCAGATGGGGTCATATAGGGTCATTTCAGTTAGTCATATCCAGATCAGAGGCAAATCATGCTGCCACCTCCAACATGGCATACAACACGGCATACAACACCTCTGTATACAAAATATATCAAAAGGGCTATTATAATTTCTTTATTGTTAGTTTAAAGGTGTGATGTATGTAAGTTCCTGAGCTAGGAAATCAGCCATGGAAAAATTCTCAACAGCTAGCTAGCTTCAACAAAAGAAAGGCTTTTCAGAGTCTTTCTTTGGCTACATATTAAATGCTCCATGCATAATACTCAGCTGGAATTGTGAAGAGTGTCTGCTACTTTTTACCTGCTCTTCTGTGCTCTGCTGACCCATTTTTCTGCTGTTTGATGCTTAATACTCTAATCCAGGGGTAGGCAACCTTTCCCCTTTAAGGGCCAAGGGACTTCAGCTCCCAGAATCCCAGGAGCTATTGGCCAACATGGGACTATTGGCCAACATGGCTGAGGCTTCTGGGAGCTGAAGTCCCTCAGCCCTTAAAGGGGAAAGGTTGCCTACCCCTGCTCTAATCCCTTTCTCAAGATAAGCATTCCTCCTCCCAACAGTTCTTAATTAAGATAGGACTAGCAGAGAAGGCAGGGCAATAGTGGAGGGAATTTGCATTTTGAACTCTTCCCTTTTGATACTTGCCCCATCACTAACAGGAACGAAAGAAGACCCACACGTTCAAAGACTTTCTACTGAACAGTTTATTCCCAATCTGTCCTTTCTGGGCCTGACACATTGTGGATGGCTCTTCCAGATGGGGTTATTTAATATGATATGTGTTGCACAATTCAATGTACCTTATCACTTTTTCAACCAAAATCCCATGATTAGCAAACTTTTGTTTGGATCTCAGACAAAAGAGTAGCATATACAGCATAGAAACCCATCACTAGAATGTCAATGCATTAGCTAAAGGCGGGGTATAAATAAATAAATAAATAAATAAATAAATAATAATAATAATTATATGTTGCAGTTAATAGACATGTGCAGTTCTGTATTGGCTTTTTATTCAGTGGAAAGTAAGCCCAGTGCTCCCCTTCTCCAGTCCTGATTAGGATAATCTATTGTGACAACAAGTAAATAAAAACCACAAGTACATTTGGCACAAGAGGCAATTATAAATGAGGAAGGAAGAATTAAGCTTCCCTACTTCATGCTGTGATCCTAAACTTTCTAAGTAAAATAAATATTCAGAGCTGCATGTTATCTATTAAATGTAATGTGTAGGTTGACCCTGAGAAGATACACTCTTATGGTAAATTCTT
Organism: Phrynosoma platyrhinos; assembly: GCA_020142125.1. Lineage (NCBI taxonomy): Eukaryota > Metazoa > Chordata > Lepidosauria > Squamata > Phrynosomatidae > Phrynosoma > Phrynosoma platyrhinos. Next base: position 69,732,344 of record CM034703.1, on the reverse strand, counting down.
GGCAATTCCTTCTCAGCACCTTCCATAGAACAAACTGTTTTTTGTGAATCTTAGTGCTCAGCTTTTTCTATATCTGATCATTGTACAAGCCAGCAACAAATTAGTTTCTCAAGGCATCGTCTAACATTTGTTCAAATTGATAGCGCTATGCCATCTTCCTGAGTGCAGCCATAAACTGCAAAATTGGCTCTCTACCTCCTTCACATTGCTGATAGAACTGGAGATACATTAGGCTGTTGAAATGTCTTAAAACTTAGCATATCCAGGCAACATGAAAGACAGTGGGATGGTGGCATGTCCCTTTATTTCCCATACCTTGCCTTAGTCATTAATCAGAATGGAGACTGCATTCAAGAAATCAGAAAAAGACTAGGGCTTGGAAGGGCAGATATGAAGAACCAAGGTCAGATCCTCAAATGTAAAAGCATATAATTGAATACCAAAATTAGGATTGTTCATGCCATCATATTTCCTATTTCTCTATATGGTTGTGATAGCTGAACAGTGAAGAAAGTGGAAAGGAAAAAAAATAAACTCATTTGAAATGTGGTGCTGGAGAAGAACTCTCTGTCTACTGCAGACTGCTAAAAGGGCAAATAAATAGGTTCTAGAACAAGTTAAGTTAGAACTCTCCCTAGACACCAAGATGACTGAACTGAAACTGTCATACTTTGGCCATATAATGGGAAGGCATGACTTACTAGAAAAGACATTAAAGTTTGGTAAAGTAGAAAGCAGTAGGAAAAAAAGGAAACCACACTACAGGTTGATTGATTCAGTCAAGGGAATCCATGGCCCTGAGTCTGTGGGACTTGAGCAGGGCTAAAGATTATAGGATGACTTGGAGCTCTCTTTTTCAGATGATTTAGGGTGGATTACTTGTTTACATATAACAACTGACAAATTAGACAAAAAAGAACTAACTTCACCTGGAAAAGTTCCAGTATTCTGTGTTATGTTGTTATGTTAGGTTATGCTCAGGCTTGGATGGTGAGAATTCCAAGTAAATTTTCATGTTATGAGAAATTTCAAGTGTTCACCAGATAAGTTTATTGAACAAAATTGGCTTTATTTTTAGATCACTAGGTTATGAAATATTAAAATAATCTTCACCCGTGCTGGCTATTTGCTTTGCTGTGTGCTTACATTATAGATTCACAAACATCTAGGAGTAATAGTGCTATCTCTTTATAGAATTTTCTTGAAATAAAAGATGAAGTATATTTGGGTGCAATATTTTCTATTATCCCTTGCTTATAAATGTATTTGTATTTATGTATGTTCTTAATAAAATACATACACTATATATTACCCATGTTTGGTAGTCTTTATTTCCTCCCTGTCCTTCCCCTTGCTATTTGGGTGGGAGTGGTGCATGGGATGGGGTTGTTTTCTCTCTTGAATTTCCATAACCACATTAGCTAATTATGGAAAAGTGTGCAGTGTTCTTTGTCCTAGATTTGCTCATGGCAAAATGGCTGCTATGTTCCACAGGATTTTGTTTCATTTTGCAGCCAAGAACTGCTCCAGTGATTGGTTTCCACCTGGTTTCCTACTGCCTGCCGCAATCATATAATTCTCCTTCAAGTAATTTATTCTCTGTTTCTCTCATCTTGACTCTTTGAGGGTGTTACAGCAATGGGTAACAGGATCCTCTCTGCCAGATGTAACATACGTAACTTCATATAAGCTGGGGAGCTAACCACAGACAAACTCATGGCTACAGTCAGCCATGTTGATTTTTTAAATACTAAACTGAGTGTCAAACAAGAAGCAGAAAAAAAACCACTGAAGTTGGGTAAAATTTAAAGGGACCGTACATCATGGGAGACATGTTGTGAAGCTTCCAGAGTTCAAAACATAGCTAGTGTGGTCAGAAGGGAGTCTGCTCAACTGGAATTCTAGCTGCCAACCTAAGAAAAATTATTTTCAGTTTATGATTGATGGATCTTGGACTTATTTGTCTGGAAACAGACTCAGAAAGAATGTGAAAAAAGGAAGATGTGGCTAATACAAATTGACACAAAAACAAAGCACAGCTTGTTAAAGGAAGAGCTGTCTTTTGCCTGCTTTTATCTAACCCAGTTTTTGCTCTTCAGAAGGAATGAAGCAGTCAGCATTTCCAGAGCTTACCAAGTAAATTCCTAGCACCATGCCCAGTAGCACTGTTATAATTATGGGTTAATTCCTAATAAACCACACATTCCAGCAAGCACTTAAAAGCATATTGCATCCTATCACATACATGAAATTACCATTGGCAACAGCTAGAGAAATGTAAAATATGTCCCATAGTGCTTAGTGTGGGTTGGCCCTTCCTGCTTTTAAATGAAAAACATACGCTTTGTGCCATCACTTGAGGCTAGTTCTTGTGACATTTTCAAATGCACTTTGAGAGGGGAAAAGATCAGTAACACTTTACAGAAACAGAGTATCCTGTTTACTAACACATGATTGAAGGATCTTTAATGTCAGCGGGAAGCTCTTGTGAGCCTGTCGGAATGGCACATTATTCAGCATGTCAGATCTGGCTCTACAGCCCACATGCAACATCTAAGGGAAGGTTGCTTTTTCAAGGAACATACCTCGTACACATCATTTTGGACGTGGTACAAAGACAATAAAGTTGTTTTGTGCTATTTAGGAAAGAAAAAACACATTACAATAATGATGAAAGTCTGGATGAAATTATACTGTGCCTTCATTGTATGGGGTATGTTAATCCAGTACAACCTAGCTGGTCTCAATAGCCTGAGGCATCTACAACATTTGGCCTGATAATCTGAGGCTCAAGTTATTTCTTATTCCAAGAATATTTTTCAGCTACTCCTTGGGATGTTTTCCCTTTGCCTCTTTGTTCACAGTTTTAGGAAGGGGGCCTATGCTAGTTCAACTTGGGTTCAGCTGGTGCAAGTTCTTCTCTCTTTAATTCAGTGTATACTCTGGAAAATATTGCATCCTATTTATTCATAGCCTACCAAGAGCAACACATGGAATTACATTCACAGTGCAAACCTATGCATATCCCTTCAAAAGTAAATCTTGCTTAACTGAACAGGACTTATTCCTGGGAAAGAACTCTCACTCTAAAGATATATAGATATACAGTCACCCCTCCCAATTTGTGGAGGATCAATTCCAGAGCCCCCAGCAAAAATGGTGGCTTGGAAATATTTGAGCCTCATCGAAAATAATGGCATGCATAGGGGCATGCACCACCATTTTATCCCTCCCTACTTGTCCCTCCCGTAAAGAGTGAGACTACGGACTCAAAGTCCATGAACGGGGAGGGACAACCATATAGATATCCATAGCATTGAAGCTTCAGGGTGCTGCCACACCACAGAAATAAAGCACTTAAACTGCCATGTCTCAATGTTAAGGAATTCTGGGATTTGCAGTTTTGTGAGATATTTAGCCTTTCCTGGCAAGAGCTTTGCTGCTACATTGAACTACAAATCCCAGGATTTCATAGCATTGAGTCATGGAAATTAAGGTGATTGGCAAACTGTTTTATTTTTGCAGTGTGGCAGCAGCCTCAGTGTATTTTTTTCCATGGTCCAAATGGACCTAAACTGGCTTTGGGGTACCCATGTGGCCTGTGAGCTTTCCTTTGCCCTCCACTGTTCTTGATTATCTCAATACTACTCCCAGGTGGGGAGTAGCACTGCGATAATCAAGAACAGCAGTGGGCAAAGGGAAGCCCACAGGCCACATGGGTAGCCCAAAGCCAGTTTAGGGGGGTACCATAAAGTAATAATTACTATGAGGGGGTACCATAAAGTAATAATTATCACCTGGAAGTGATAATTTTGTCAGTGTCATCATTGTTCCCTAAGTGCTTGATGTTGAGAAAATTAGCTCATTGTGTCCTTTGTTTTTGTTACAGGTTGTGCCAGATGTGACTAAAATGTAAAATGGAGAAGTGTGAGGGGGTATAGTAAAGTAGTAATTATCATCTGGAAGTTATTATGGTATATTGATGAAATTTTGTCAGTGTCATCTTCACCAAGTTACCTTTTCTTTTCCCTTAAATGAAAAATCTATTGCTGGGTCACCGATTTGACAACACAGATGATATCATTCATGAGGTGGAAGAGTGGTTTAAGGTGCAATCTGCAGACTTCTACAATAATGGTATCTGGAGGGTCAAGAAATGCTGGGGGGAATGTGTAAATCTGGATGGTGACTATGTAGAGATAAATTAACAACTACAATCAAAACAAACTTTCTGTCAAATTTTTTAAAGGGGATAATTAAAACTTTATGATACCCCCTTGTAAGGTCCTCAAACCCCATTGATTTAAAAAATGTGGTGGCCATTCTCTCCCACAGTGATTGATCTTTGGGGTAGTATGGTTATTTCACCATATTTTCAGGGGTTTTCTCTCTTACACACCCCATTTCTAACTCCTATAGATACCTTCCTGGAGCAGGAAGTTCAATCAATTCCTGGTTTGAAGAAAAATCCTAAAAGTCCTAAAAACAGATGAGTGTGGATCAGAAAATACATGAAAATGTGGTGAAAGTGATAGGAATACTCCCAAGAAGCATGGGGGGGGGGCTATTGGGCATTTAGAGCAATATCCCCCTTACCTTTTTAATGGTGATGTTCGAAGACAAGGGTGACAATGGGAGGCTTCAGAAGACCATTTGACTCACCAACTGCTGGCAGTCACCTATCTTTGATATACATCAAAGATGCCATTTGAAAAGAAGTTTCGTGTTTCCAATCACAGATACCCTGGCAGGACTTGAAAGTTCATTTTAAGAAGGATGAATATAAAGATATGCCAAAGCCATCCATAACTATGTAGCAGAAAGATGGTACTCTTGAGTCCAACTGCTTGATTATGGATAGCTTCAAGCAAGTCATTATATTCATTCTAATGAAATGTAGAATTCTTGGCTTTGTCCTTAGGAATTCTAGTTAACTCACTGGTTTTATTCAGTGAATAGTGTTAAAATCAATTCAAGGAGCCAATGTGCAGCAGGGCTGATCCAGACATTTTGCTGCAGAAGTTGGAGCAGGTTCAGAGAAGAACAACAAGAATGATAAAAGATATGGAGAACAAAACATATTGAACTGGACATATTCAGCTGAGTGAAGTGAAGACTGAGGAGAGACATGATTGCACTCTTTAAATACCTCAGGAGCTGTCACAGAGAAGAGGGTGTGGGCCTGTACTTTGCCTTCCCAGAGGGAAAAACCAGGTCTAATGGTTTTAAATTACAGGAAAGTAGATTTTGATTGAACATTAGAAGGAAATTCTTGGCAGTAAGAGCAGTCTGGCAATGGAACCAATTTCTTGGAGAGGTGGTGGGGTCTCCTTCCCTGGATGTCTTGAAGAAGAGGTTGGATGGCTATTTTCTGGAGATGCTTTAGCTGTAGATCCTTCATTGAGTAGGGGGTTGGCCTTGATGGCCCAAAAGGCCACTTCCAACTCTATGATTCTATGATTCTATCCTATCCTGTCCCAGGGTGCATAGTATCCAAAGCTAGTTATGTTCCTATGGTGCAGAAGACAATCTCTCAAATATCTTTTTCAGTCTTTAGTACTATAGATATAATAATCACAAATTAATCAGCTAACATTTGCTGACTCCCTAGATTTTTTTCTTGAGGTAGTTGCCAAACCTGGCCTAATGACACATCCAGCCCTGGCAATGGCAAACCCCCTCTGAAGAAACTTGCCAAGAAAGCTCTATGTTAGGTTTGCTTTAGGATCCCCAGAAGTAATAAATAAATAAATAAATGACTTCAAAGTACACAACAACAACAAAAGGGGAGGGTTGGCACAATTTGTTCTGAGGAGGTTTGTCATTGCCTTCCTCTGTGGCTGATAGAGTGTGATTTGTCCATGGTCGACAGTAGTTTTCCATAGTTAAACAGGCACCCTGGCCTTTCCAAATCATAGTCCAACATGTAAGCCAGTGCACCACAGTAGCTCATCGTAGATACTATCCTGTTGCTTAGATAGAGGTGCCCTGCATTCTTTTTTTCTTTTTGATTGTTGTTGTTGTTGTTAAACTTTACTGATTTTTCAGAACTAAAGAGCAACATAACCATAAAATCCCAGACGTGGCTGAAAAACAGGCTTTTAAAATGTTAAATAATACAAGGGGACATTGGAAGCTATTAAAAGATGAATGACCATTCCTAGAATAAATATACTACCTGATACTATTATATGTAAAGAAGGGTGCCTTTTTACCTATAATAGTATCAGTTAGTATATTTGCCTCCATCTAGCCCTCTACCTGTACCTCAGAAGACAATTCATCAGTTATAAAATATGGCTCCTTCCTTCCTCTCCTTCTGTTGGCAAGTGAAAATATTCTTATGTCATCAGGCTTTTAGAAGATGACTGGTATGGGCTTTCAGTGCCATGCTGTGCTGTTTTGTGGTTTGTATATAGTTTTTTTTAATACATTTTAATTGTTTCAACTTTATATATTATTAATTGTCTTTGAAGTAATTTTTATATTTATCCCTTTTATTGATGTTTTTATATAATTTTTAATCTGTATTGTTTTTAATATGCTGTAAGCTGCCTCAGAGAGCCAGCATGGTGTAGTGGTTTGAGTCCAGGACATGGACTCTGGAGATCAGGGTTCAATTTTCTGCTCAGCCATGGGAACCCATTGGGTAACTTTTGGTGACTCACACACTCTCAGCCCCAGAAAACCCAGTAATAGGTTCACCTTAGAGTCACCATAAATTGGAAACAACTTGAAGGCACACAACAGCAAAAAACTGCCTTGATCCCCATGGTTGGATGATAGGCAGTAAAATAAATACATAAATACATATGTGTGCCACTTTTTCAAAGTTCAAAGTAATATTTTAGCCACACTGTGCTGCAATTCTCCTTCTGCCTGTTATGAAAATTTAAACTTTCACTCATGTGCTGCACTATTCTGGTCTAATTTTCTCTTGTCAGTTTTCATGCACATCTATCTCCTCAGGCTGTGTTCTGTGATCCCTATTTGGCCATGAGCAGTTTCTCAAATATGGACCTAAATACCTTAAAGGCAGAAGATCCCATCTGATCTTGGAAGCTAAGCAGAGTCAGCACTGATTAGTACTTGGATGAGAGACCACCAACAAATACTATGTGCTGTAAACTATATTTTAGAGGAAGGAACTGGCAAAACACCTCTGAGTGTTCTTTTCCCAAGAAAGCCCTATGAAATTAATGGGGTTGGCATAAGATAACAAGCAACTTGAAGGCACATACACACACAATTGCACACAGGGAACATCTACACTGGCCCCATTAATCTGAAGTAATATGCTTAGAGCTGCGCAAGTGACGCAATGTGGGCCAAATGTGTCCAGATGGGCCACTGGACTACACAATATCATCCCTGTTGGCCTGTCCTCCTTTACCATTAAGTAAACACAACAGCATCGATTTATCCAATCTGAGAAGAAGATTATCAGTCTTAGTGTGTGAAGTTTCCAATCAGCTAGAAACCTGTCTTTGAGAAACTGTGGACTTGTATACACTAAAGATATATGACAGAGTCACCTTGGTCCCACTGCAATCTGCCCAGATGATGTACAGCCACATACACATCAAAACTGTTGTTTTAAACCAGGGGCTGGCAACCATTTTTGCCGGGGGACCGGGAGGGGGAAGGCCTGGGGAGTGGGCGGGTGCACGCATGCTTGCACATGCACATGCATTTGCCTCCCCGCATGCACGCATGTGCCGTTTTGGAAGCCCCCCACGCCTGCAGCGGGCGAATTCGCCCGGCTCAGGCATGGGGGGGCTTCCCTGAGCCTTGGAAAGGCCCCCTGCACCCACAGCAGGTGAATTTGCCTGCCACAGCCTCAGGGGGGGCTTCCCTGGACCTTGGAAAGGCCCCCTCCTGCATCCGCAGCGGGCGAATTCGCCCGGCACAGCCCCAGGGGGGGCTTCCCTGGGCCTTCCCAAATCCCAACGGCGGCTGTGCAGCTGCCGTGGGGTCTTCCAAAATCTGTGCGGAGGCCACGGGCCAGTCCAAAGGACTCCGCGCACAGCACCCGGCCTGCGGGCCATAGGCTGCCGACCCCTGTTTTAAACTGTTAATCCAGTTTAACAGAATCTGTGGTTTAACTCAGAGTTTTCAGGAAACTCTCGAGCACCTTTGTTCTCTTGACTGTCTGGACAGCTGGATCTGGTTCAATTCAGCTTGATCCAGTTGTCCAGACAGCAACTGGAGCACAATCTCCCTTATCATGTGCTAAGTAGAGCAGGAAAGGGAATGGATTCTTTTTGCAGCCACTCTGCTGCTGTCTCACTGAACAGGCAGCTCTGTACAAGATCCTAGCCATTGCCATCACTTCTGCTGAGGTCAGAATGGCATGGCCATGCAATCAACAAGGAGAGGATCACTCCTTCAAGGCTGATAACCCTCTTCTCTAAATAGGATAAATCAATGCTTATTGTGATTACTTAATAGTAAAGGAAGTACGCTTTCCATACTCTTTGCAGTATTCATAATTCCAGAGAATATTTTAGGTCAATATGATCAATAAAGCTGCTTGCACAGTACTGTTTCATTCTGTAAAACAATATAAGGATACAGAAGCCAATCTGGATATCTAGGAGGGAAACTCCATATTCAGTGTTTGACCTTGGCCAAATCTTTAACTTGCAGTCTATCAGCCCTCATATTTAATCTGTATAAGAGAATGAACTATAGGTATAGGGCATATTGTTTTTAAGCATTTGTTTACTGTCTGGCCCTGTTATTTCCCACTTATTCTTGACATTTTTCACTACATGCTCTGAGATATGTGGTGGCATGCCTGATTTAGACATCTGGGACAGAAAAAAAGAATTGTAGTGTCTAGAAAACAGGGAACAACATGTGGTACAGTGAATAACTTTGGGCACAACCAGTTGGGGGAATACCAGCCAAAAGCTAAGAAGCAAAAGTTGTTAAAGGAAGCCCCATGGGTCACATATGGCCTCTAGGATGCTTTTCTGACTTTCCCCAGATGTCCCTTTTTCTTGCCCCAAAACATGCCTCTCTAGCAGTAACATTTTTAGAAATGGGGTTCTATCAGTATGGAGTGTTATTTTTGGTAGTCCATGCATCCTGAAGAAGGTCTGAGGGGAAGAAATATGGCCCTCAGATCTCCCACAGTGAGATCACCTCTGGCATATCAGAATGGCAAATAGCATTTTAGAACAGAATATGGAGAAACAGGATGGTTTCTATTTGGAAAGGGTGTCAGACAAGGCTACATTCTATTACCATATCTCTTCAATTTTTATGCTGAAAATATCATACACAAAACAAGATTAGACTCAATGGAAGGAGGTGTGAAAAATGGAGGAAGGAACTTCAATAGCAATAGCAGCTTCATTTATATACGGCTTCATATCGTGCTATGCAATCTCTAAGCAGTTTACAACTGTAAGCTAATTGCCCCAATAAGCCAGGTACTCATTTAAGAAGGATGCAAGCCTGAGTCGAGCTTGAGCCCTGGCCCAATTGAACAATTTAACAATTTAAGATGTGCAGATGACACCATATTACTAACAGAAAACAGCAAAGACTTGGAACAATTACTGAAAATAGTCAAAGATGAAAGTGCAAAGACAGGTTTAATGTTGAATATTAACAAATCTGAAAATAATGATCAAGACTGTGATCTACATAAATTTAATGTAGATAATGATGACACTGAAATAGTTCAAGATTTCCCATACTTTGGATCAGTTATTGATCAGAACAGTGATTCCAGTCAAGAAATCAAAAGAGGATTTGGAAGGGTGGCTATGAAAAAAACTAGACAAGTGCAAATATATTTTTAAAGTGCAAAGATAATTCCCTGAATACTAAAACTAGGATTGTCAATGTTATTGTCTTTCCCATCACTATGTATGGATGTGAGAGCTGGATGGGGAAGAAAGCTGATAGGAAGAGAATCAATTCATTTGTGATATAGTGGAGAAGAGTACTGTGGACTGCCAAAAAGACAAATAAATGAGTCCTGGAACAAATCAAGCCTGAAGTCTCCCAAGAAACCAAAATGACTAAATTGAGGCTGATGTACTTTGGCCATACCATGAGAAGGTATGACTCACTAGAAAAGACAATAATGCTGAGTAAGGTAGAAAGCAACAGAAAAAAAGGAAGACTAGATTACAGATGGATAGACTCAAACAAGGCAACCACAGCCCTGGGACAGCAAGACCTGGTTAGAGCTACTGAGGACAGAGTGTCTTGGAGATGTCTTATTCATAAAGTTACCATAAGTTGAGACCAACTTGAAGGCAATTAACTCTCTCTCTCTCTCTCTCTCTCTCTCTCTCTCTCTCACACACACACACACACACACACAAACACCCACTTCTTCACCTGTCTCCAAAAATCTGGTACCTTTACTCTTGTATGCTTACCTGAATGCTGGTAATATGTTAATTATACTGTTAATATATTGAGCTTAGAAAAGTCAGTGCTGGCTAAGAGATTCTGGAAAATGTAATCAAAAAAGTAACTTCTTTCCAAGTTCTGATGCCGTGTTTACTGTCAGTGCTGCTGGAAAGTCTAAGCTTCCCATGGTGACACAGTGCTGAATTAGGAGCCTGGAAGCTGCCAGCTGGATGTGGCCTAGTTTACTTAATAGGCTTCCTTTAATAGGTTTCTGCACTACCAAGAGTAGCACAGGATCACAGAAGCTTAGATGCAGCAGATAAATGTCAAGCGTTTTGTGCTTAGGATTACAGAAGGAATAACATAGCACAGAGCCTATCTTATAAACGTAACTGATACAAAACTAGCATTAACTCCCCCTACCCAACAGAGATGTGCTAGAGTAAGGAATGTGGTGAAAGGACATAGTCTACAAGTGACACAGTGAAATAGTTAACATTCTGAATCAATATTCCCTGAAAATGGCCACAGCTCAGCATTGTATTTTATCCTCTATGGATATTTTCTGGCTTTGCTGTGGTTTTTCCAAGTGCCATGGTTCTGCAAGCATGAACAGTCTCCCCAAGGAGTTACTGAGGGACAGAAAACAATGGTAAGCTAAAGGAGTGAATAATAACAGAAAACTGGGGAAAGGGTGGGGTGGGGAGGAGAGAGATCTAAGAAGGGGGAAAGTGTGTGTGCATGTGTGTATGCATGTATAATATAAATAAAACAAATACAAACATTTGTTGCTTTGGTTATTTTTTATGTTTCAGAAAGAATATAAAGTTAGCTGGGAACAAACAAAAGGACTAATATCTGTGTTGCTTGATCATCTTGGGTAGTTGGCTAGGTAAACAATAGCTTTCCTATAAGCTTTGTAAAACAACTCCATGTCCCGACTCATAAAAATGAAAATCAGCTGCATCACCTCATATGGCTTAATTGCCCTGCAGTTTCATGCTGTTGTTCTGAAATGATTACAGTCTTGAAAGCAGAATTACACATTGGGGAAAAAGCAACAAGAAAACCACCAAACATCAAAGGACATGCATTCTGACAGAGTCCTCTCTTGTAACATTTAGTCCAGGGGTGGGCAAAGTGCAGCCTGCGGGATGCATGTAGCCCCCAGGGCCATTTCTGTGGTCTCCAAGGCCTCACAGGGGTTAAAAAAAATTGCAAAACAATTCTCTTTTTTTGTCCCCAAATGCCCTCTACTAAGCATAGGAGGCATTTCCACCATGGTTTTTTTGGGGGGGGGGGGCTGGACCAATTTATACCCTGGAGAAGCCTTTTTTGAAACAGGAAATGAACAAGAAAAAACTTCCACTCACTTCCTGTTTTTTTGTAAAAAAAAAAAAAGCCTCTCCTGGGTCTTAAATGGGTAATGGAAAACCCCAAAAGATGGTAAAAACTCCCCCATGACCCCTACTGGGTCTCTGTGTATTTAAGTTGAAAAACCTGATTGATTGATTGATTGATTTTTGGTGGACCTAGACACAGTGGGAGGCAGCCCTCAGAAGTCTCCTGTGGGACCAGTGTGGCCCTCTAGCCCTCTATTTGCACATTCCTGATCTATGCTTCTGTGTCCTCATTTGCCTACAATCTGAATATTCCCAGTAGCTCCAGTAAGCCAATGATGAGGACTGAAGGGAAACAAACATTGTAATGATCCAAGGAGAGAGGGATTAGCAGAACTAAACTTTGTGAAGTTGGAGGTGAGAGTTCACTCACATCTTGTCTGTAACATTCCACAATTGTCCATACATTCTCATAGAACTCTGATACAGTAGCTTCTGAATCTTCCTTTTGTAACCCATGTGCAAGGGAAGTCTTTGAGCTATGAACATGATGCATGCATATTGAACAAATCTGTAGGCCTGCTTTGTGTGTGTGAATCAATATGACTAATATGAATTGGTTACCAACTGTGCACTTTATAACATGAGCACCGTTCTCACCTCAATCACAGAAAAACTGGATACATACCAGTTTGAAAGCTTTCCTTATCACATCGCCCATCTATTAATGCTACTGGGGCTGTCTGTGGTATGGATTCTCTTTCTCAGACTCTGCCTCGACCTTGCTTCCTTGCTCAGTATGGCTAATCCAGCATGCCTTTCATTTTTCTTTATTTCTCCTTTTAATTGATTGTAGCCATTATGGCAATGCAATGATGGTAGGGAAAAGAAAAGAAAGTGGGGAGAAAACCCAGAAAACCAGCCTGCTTGGGGCTAATGATTGGGAATAGGGGAGAAGCGGAGACACTGAGACCTCATGATTACCCAATGCCAGGCCTGCAGCTGGGTACATTATTGCATGGCAGGACTAATGGAATACATCTGCAATTGGGAGCCTGTTCATGGGATGTCGCCATGAATGAAGAAGAACACCCTAACCGTGCTTCAGAGCCACAGCACCCGTGCTTTGGAGGTAAGTCATGTGGCCATTGTGACTTTTTTCTGCTTTAACTGTGGTTTAAAGCTATGTCTGATAAAGTCCTGTTTCTCATAAGAGTATGTGAAGATGATTTCATTCAAAATGAAACCATTGTCCAATGTTTGCTCTGCAGTAGCTGTTTCCTATGTGCAAGTTATTACTATCTATATACTATGTTGCTCAATAAAGTTACTATTATTGCATGTTGACAAGCAAACATGTGTAAACTCCATACAGAAGGGAAGATAGAAACCCAGTTCAGTTGTTCCTGATGTGTGTGTACTCAACAAATGATGAGGGAGAGTGAATCAGCCACGCCCATCCCATTCCTAGTTTGATCACAGTCCTTTGTGCGGAAGGTGAATGTCTGAAATGGAGAACCTCTGCTAGCAGTGTTGGAAACCTGATCTTTGATAGTCCCAACTCACACGGAAGGTCTTCATGGAGCCCAGAACATCTCCCCTTCAGACCTGTTGCTTTCCATTGGTAGAGAGACAATGGAAGAGTTGTCAGAATAGGTGGAGCTAGCCTTCTTCCCTTCTTGTGTGTTGAGGATATACATGTCCGTAATGATCAAACAGAGTTGCAGTCTATGGAACACACAAAGCCTTAAAATAAATAATTGTTTGCCTGAACCAGACTCACATTTGCAGACAGACAGAGAGAGAGAGACAAATGAGGGCCGTATGTATGTAAAAGGCTTTCTGTCATCTTCTCTTAAAGGGAGCTACTCTGTTTCAGGAGATCCCTGCTGCTTGCATGATATTCCCTATACATAGAAATGAAGATACCAGCTTGTATGCACACCATCTTTCTATATACACATTAAAGCCCCCATGCATGCACTAATGCTATTGAGTAGCAGAAGAGGAAAACATCCATGAGGGGAAAAACACACACCTTTGCCTCAGGGAATATTTTTTGAGGACAATTTACTTCACTATTCCAGTTTATAGTCATGGGAAAAATACATTTTGTAAAAGGAAGGAAATAAGAAGTTGCCCTTTTCACCCACAGCATAGCAAAATTAGGTTTGTAATGGGTGGAAGAGCAACTTGGCATTATAGCTTTCCTGCTGGCCAGTGAACAGCTGTAATAGACTCCAATGGAAAAAAATAATTTGGCAGGTAGGTTTTATGTGATTGCCTTTCTTCCAGCATGACAAAGGTCCCCATATTGTTCAACAGAGCAATATGAACGTCTTAAAAGCACAAGAGATGAATGTCTTTTTTTTTTTAGTCTATTGTTTCTTGCTTCAGTCATGAAAAAAATCTCCATAAATCAGGAGCAGTAAAAGTTATTTAGAAAGGATGAAGTAAGAGAAAATGAATTTTATGTGCTTTTGTGAGTCACAAAATGGCACTGTGGTTGTTCCAGGATATTTTTAAAATGCATTTTGGGTCATTTTGTTTCCCATTCTGCTTTTGTAGAACATTCTTTCTTAAAAATTCTTGTCAGCATGTACTAGTTTAATAAACAATAGCTGAAATCCTGTTGGTGACATAGATTTGCACAACCCAGGGTTACACAAGTATGTGTCACTTTTTGGACATTGTGTGAGGACTTGTTCACTAGCTTCTCATGGAATTGTTATACCTATGTACAGATGTGGGCATGGGAAGGGGAGACTACAGCCAAGGGGACAGGAATGAGGTCTCTCCCTGGTCTCCAGAGACCTTGCAGAACCTTTTGCAGAGCCACGGCAGATCCAGAAGAGCAGCTTCAATCTTTTCTTCTAAACCAGGGACTGGCAACCTACAGCCCGGGGGCTAGTTAAGGCCCCGGTCCCCAGACTTACCAGCCCAGGCCGAAGGTTGCCGCAGCCGCCGTCGCGTGCCGCCTCCACCGCCGCGTGCTGCCACCGCCACCGCACACCACCGTCGCAGCTCGTTTTTGCCGCTCTGCGGACGCGCTCACTAAGATCGTCATTTTGGAAATCAAAATGGTGGTTGCAATGTATTTGCGCATGTGCAATACTCTTGCGCATGCGCAAACACGTCGCCGCCGCGATTTGGACTTCCAAAATGGTGGCCGCGACATGCGCTGTGGCGGCTGTGGCCGCGTGCACTACGGCGGCAGCCGTGGCCGTGGCAATGGCCTGAGCAGCCACGTGCACTGAGGGGTCGCGTGCGGTGGCAGAGGGTGCGTGCGCACGCATGAGCATGCGCGCCGCCATTCCCCCACCCTTCAGCCCAGCCAAGACCCAGGTCTCAGAAAGGTTGCCTGCCCCTGCTCTAAACTGTAGCTGGGTACTGTAGGTTGTCTCCCTTTCCCCTCCTCATCCCTTGCCAGTAAACAGCTGAAGTAGCAGCTCTCAGAGTTTGAAACCTGTTGGTGGAGGAAAGGAAGGGAATTTTAATAAGGAGTATTACACTTTGCATACATGGATGTTGGCCCTTGGCAATTCTGGCAGTCTGGGATAGGAGCGTTCAAGACTTTCTCCAAAATTTATTTTGTCACTTGGAAAGATATCTGGGAAAGCCTCATGATACTCTTGAAGGCAAAGACATCTCAAATTAGCTTGGGTAAGAAGGGTTCTTGGTGTGTATATTTAAACAGTATACTACAAGACAGTTGTAGTACTACTTAGGCCAGGGGTAATCAACCTTTTTGAGCCAGGGGCTGGGTTGCTGTCCCTCAGACAATTGGAGGGCTGAAGCACCATAAATAAATAAATAAATAAATAAAGTTAAAAATTAAAAAAATAAAAATTTTAAAAAATGCATGCACATTCTCTTAGCCCCAGAAAATCCATGGCAAATCCCCTGTGGAGATTTTGCCAAGAAAACCTCCAAAACAAATAATAACAACAATAATCAATATCATCATGGCAGGTAGTGGCGGGGGGCAGCGGGGGGTGGCGGCGGGACCAGCCTGGGGCCGGTCCAAAGGCCTTGGGGGGCTGCATCCGGCCCCCAGGCCTTAGGTTGCCTACCCCTGACTTAGGCCCAAATATTATGACATTTCAATGAGTGCAGCTAAAAATAATCTCCCTGTGTTAGGAAAATGTTTTGAACTACTTCTCTGGGATCTCTGTGAGATGGTGTGGGCAGGGCCTTAATTTGTTATGCAATACATGGAGATATATGGCACTGGCATAGTACTCCCTGCATGAGCAATTCAGGAATAGGTACATCCCACGTGAAATTACAACAGTTGGATACCACAATTCTGGAAACATTTGTTACACACAGACTGGCAGATTTTTAAGTGGAAATAGCTTACTTCATTTTATCTTAAGATAAGTTGTTTAAAGCAGAGGATTGTACAGACTGTCTGAATAAAGTTGAAGTCAGTGACATCAGACATTCTCATGCTAAACATCCTAGTGCCAGAGACAGTCTCTTATCCAGATCTGTGACTGCAGACAAATGGCTATACCTCAAGCTGAGCAGAATAAATGATCTGGTCTGAAAAGCAGAAGGAAAATTTCTCATAGTGAGCAGTGGCTGACAGCTGCCGTGTAGATTTGTCACATCATCCACAATTCTGAACAGCTCTGCTGTGACAGCACTTTGTAAATGGTATGGAAGAAAAGGAAGAGGCATTTTTTCTGCAATGCTACAGCCCTTTAAAACTATCTGTTCTTTACCTTTGTCACACATGATGGCAGTTTTTACTTGAACTATCCTGGCTCTTTCTTGATCCATCATTCACAGTCCCTTACCATCATGCATCACTCTAGTGTCAAGAGAAGATGCCTAGGAGCTACCAAATCAGCACAAAGAAACCAGCAGCCACTCTATACCTTCACCATAATATTGATGGGACTATTGTCAAAGCCAGAGATTATTTCTCCTAGAGCATTTTGAAATCCAGTCACTTCCATAAGCACTTCAGTTCCAGCATCCTGACGGAGGCACACAGGAACACTCATGTAGTATAATTCCACATTCATACTTAGATTTTTTCCCCTTCCCCCCCCTTTTTTTTTAAAAAAAAATCATGGTGGTCATGATGTTACACTAGATTTACTACTTCAAAAACAGAATACTTTGGGGGTGGGATGGAGAGACAAAAAACAGCAATTGAGAAACTGGATTGAAGGTGTATTGTTGCCTTATCAAATGTCCACAGGAAGCATAAGAAATTTGCACTTCCTTCATGGCAAGCAACTACACCTATTTGAATTTCTTTTGTCTGACAAAGGTATTTCTTTAAATGAACTGTGCCTGATGTTATACTGGCTTGCATCAAGCTATGGCATGTCACATCTGCTACGCACAGTAGTTTATGTACTGAAAAACGATGAGGTGAAATAGAGGTCAGGAGGATACTGTAAATGTTATTCCTGCTGCGCATGGGAGTTTATTGCCTATATGTATGCATTTATGGGGAAATCTTCAACTTATTTTACATTCGTGATACACATCATGGACTGAATCCTGAGAAGTGCTGAGCTACTCCAGCTGTCACAATAATCTTCCAAATTTACACCAAAAAAGTACCAAATGCTCACAATTTCTTGTTTGAACATTTTGTTCAGGATTGTTTCAATGAGACACAAAACCTGCAAACCTCCAAACCCAAAGGCAGTCTTGGAGAGTGTGGAAATGTTGTGCTGCTTCCAAGGTCTGTGGCTTGGATCTTTCCATAAATATAACCTTTAATTGCTTCTCCTGCCGTCACTGGAAGATAATACACAGAGGAAGGGAAATTCACACATACAAGGAGTTAGTCAGAACAAATATATGATATAACACATAGCACCACCTGCACAGGAAAAGAAGGCTGTCTGTTTTCTTTATTGACCAGTATCCCAAGACTAGGGATGTTTTCCTGAGCCAAGCTCCACTTATAGTTACTCTGGTATAAATCCAGAGTAACTAAATAGTATAAATGAGAGGATAATTGCACCCATAAACTCCTTATGCCAATCATTTTGTTTTATTCATTTTTAGATGAATAAACATCTCTCCCATCTGTCCCACAGTATGCAGTCTAATTATACAAAAAGCAAAATTTGGCAAAGATATCACAGTGTAGGTGAGAAATATAAGGCAAGTAATAGCAGAATAAATAAGAAAACAAAAATAACAACCACAGAGGATCTACATAAATTCAGCCTAGATAATGAAGGAACTGAAATAGTCCAAGATTTCCCATATCCAAGTACCTTGGGTCAAACATTGACCAGAATGGAGACTGCAGTCAGGAAATCAGAAAAAGTCTGGGAATGGGAAGGGCAGCTATGAAAGAACTAGACAAGATCCTAAAATGGAACGATAAACAACCAAGCTTTTGTGACTAATCACAAAAAGTCAACACGGGTTTCAGAGAAACAAGTCATGCCAGA
>CM034703.1:69692954-69714093 GCA_020142125.1 Phrynosoma platyrhinos | reverse complement strand
GGACCTGGAACAATGGGCGCAAGCTCCAGGAAAAGAGATTCCACCTCAGCATTATGAGGAACTTCCTGACAGTAAGGGCTGTTCGTAGTCCAAAACTCAAACCACTATATCACAGTGGCTCTCGTTCTTACTTCTTAAGCTGCTTTATATTCCAGTTTTGATGATGAATCTAGTTTTGAAGGAGCACGTGTTTCCTTGAGGGCTGTTAGATGGGGTAGTGAATTCAGTTCTGCTGGAACACACCTTTTTGTTCTCTAACTCAATTTTTTCTGTGATTCCTCATAGCCAGAGAAGGCTTTCTGACATACTCAGAGACACTACTTTTTTTCTGCCCCTCTTCAAATAATAGCCTATCTACTGTTGGCCTATCATCCACAGGTCTCCCAGATTCCTAGTTTGACGCTCAAACCACTATATCACTACATCAGGTATGTCAACCCAAACCACTACATCAGGTATGTCTACTCAAAAGTAATTCCTTTGATATTGATGCAGTTTTCACTCAGGAAACTGAGTGCAGAAGCTGCCATCTCAATGGACTGTTTTGTTTTTGAAGTTTAGGTTTCTTGCATATGAGCCACTAGGTAGCTTTGAGCAAGACACTGTTATTATCATGAGTATTGTGAGAAAAGGAGAGATAAAGAAAAATGAGAGCAAACACTGAAAGGGCTACAGAAAGTATTATTATTCCAATGATGTTTCATAGATGCAGATTAAATGTAATCCTCACATAAATCCTCCCTATTGAGATACTTTTCCTCCTTTTGTAAGGTTAACTTACCAGTAATAATGGATATTATTCTCATTGTGCAACATATTCCTTTTTTAAATATGAAGTATTTCTCAGAAGCTGTATGAACATGGGTCTTCCAAATTTGTTAGCCCATTGAATGGTAGTGAATTTGGGTATGCCAATTTGGCAATAATTTTTTAAAAAGTTCCTCAGGTAGTGATTAAATAATTCCTTTTGGCATTTGCCTGTAGTCAGTAAATTTCCCCCATCCACCCCCAGAATGCTGTTAGATGATATTTGGAAAGAGAAAATGGCAGCCACAACTGTCAGATGCTAACAGGATCTTGGCATTGATGCTGGTGGCAGGCTTTTGAAACAAAATGAAGAAGTATCTCTATTTTTCTTTTTTCTTTTTTTTTTTTTTAAAAAGAGTGATCCGTGGAGATCCATGTCTTAACCACTTCTTGATTAGACTACAGCAAAAAGGTATACTTGTAAAGTGTTCAAAAGTTACAATCAATACAAAGTACAATGGACCTCAGTCTTGAAGCAATTTTTAATTTGATTCTGAGCTCAGTTCAAAATGCTATAAAGTCATAAATGGCTTGGGGCTAGGATGTCTAAAAGACTGGCTGTGATTCAAGATCTGCCGCAGCATTCCTGTTGCTCATGAGCTTGGTTGGTTTATGAGCCATAAACTGGTATTCACTAAGACAATTACGAATATGTAACTTCAAGTTAGAGATTCATAACTGGTTTGTATTCATAATACCTATATATTCACTAGTATAGGGAATATGTAGGGACCATGAAAGTCCTCCAGTCCTCAATTACCAAGCAGTAGCTTCTGAAAATGGCAGAGGTCTGTTTGGTGTGAGGGGGGATTTCCCAGATCTCTTTGGGAAACTCCCTGGCTGAAAAGGTACATTTTGGTTGTCACATTTGATCATTAATGAACATAAACATGAATAACAAAAGTTAAATGATCATAAATCTAGTTTACAATCTCATCACTATTGTAGAGGATGCCATTATAATCTCTTGTGGTATGTAAACATATACTAGAAGAAATGATAAGCAGTCAGTTTATGAATGCACTGGTACCAAACACAGTCTCCCACATCATTAGGCAGAGTGAGATGCCCACTTCAGACTGCAGAAGCTGTGTGATAAGGAGTGTCATTGAGACACTGGAAAACTGAGTTTTTATAACTCAGAGCTTAATGCCGTGTCAGTTTCTGCAGATAGATTTGAGAAAGGGGAAAGTATCAGAAGAATCTGGTTTGTTTTTTTCAGGTAAAAAGACCTTCCCTGGACCTTTTGGGCATGAACAACTATAGGCCAGTTTCGCTACTACCTTTCCTAAGCAAAGTGATCGAGAGGGCGGTTGCTCTTCAACTCCAAGCTGTCTTGGAGGAAACCGATTATCTAGATCCATTTCAAACTGGCTTTAGGACAGGATATGAAGTTGAGACTGCCATGGTCGCCTTAGCTGATGATCTTCATCTGGGCATCCACAGGGGTAGTGTGATCCTGTTGGTGCTATTGGACCTCTCAGCGGCCTTTGATACAATAGATCACGACATCCACTTGGATCACCTGAGAAGGTTAGGTATTGAAGGAATTGTGATGCTTGGGGACAGTCGCTCTGTAAGGAAAGAGCTTAATTGTGGCATCCCACAAGGTGCCATCCTGTCCCCAATGCTATTTAATATATATATGAGGCCACTGGGAGAGATCATCCAGAGACATGGGGAGGGGTGTTATCAGTACACTGATGACACCCAGATATATTTATCCATGTCTCAGTCTTCAGCTTTGACTTCAGATGGTGTCTCTCCTCGCAATGACTGCCTTATGGCAGTAACAGACTGAATGAGGAAAAACAGATTGAGACTGAATCCAGACAAAACAGAAGTACTCAGAGTAGCATCCCCAAAACCAGGTATTGGGATACAACCTCCAGTCCTGGATGGGGTCACAATCTCCTCTAAGAACTGTGTTCGCAGTCTGGGGGTGCTCCTGGACCTGTTGCTTAAGATGATAAATTAGGTAAATGGAATGGTCAGGAGTGCTTGTTATCAGCTTTAGTCTATACACCTGCTGCGCCCTTTCCTGGAAGTTAGGGACGTTGAAACTGTGGTGCATGCACTGGTAACCTCTTATCTTGATTTCTGTAATGTGCTCTACATGGAGCTACCCGTATATGTTCCAGAAACTTCAACTAGTACAGAATTTGGCAGTCAGGAACAACGAGAAGAGACCATATAACACAGATCCTAAGATCACTTCATAGCTGCCCATTAGTTTCTGGGCCCAGTACAAGGTGTTGGTTATCACCTTTAAAGCCCTAAATGGCTTGGGTCCAACCTATCTTCAGGACTGCCTCCTCCCATATACTCCACCCCACGCACTTAGGTCTTCTGGGAGGAATTTGTTTCAGCTGATAAAAACTACACTGTCTGCAACTTCCCAGAGGACCTTTTCAGTTACTGCTCCCAGATTATGGAATGACCTGCCAGATGAGATCAGTGATATTACCACCTTAGACAGCTTTAAAAAAGCTGTTAAGAGAGATCTCTTCCAGCAGGCCTTTCCAGAATAGATATCCCAGTCATCAAAAGATAGCCATCCTGCCCATCCTGCTCATCCCTGATTTGGTTATAGCTATTTTTTAAAAATTGTGTTAAAAAACAAAAAACAAAAGCAAAATTCATACAGTCTCTTTTTTCCAGAGGGTATCATCCCAACATATTAATCCTGCATATTCCTCATAGTAGTACAGCATAATATAAATTTTAAACAAAACAAAGCAAATACAAATGAAGAGAAAAAATTGATATAAACCATTAAGACCCTTTAATGTTTTTAACTATTAGTCTAATTCAGTCTAATTTCATAATTTTATTATTTTATCCCATTTTCCACAAAACTGTTGCTCATTTTCCCATTGATCATCATTGTTAATTTGTTCATTTCCATCAGATTGTTTACTTTTACTATCCATTCCTCCTGTAGATGTTCATTTTTCACTTTCCAATATTTAGCAAATATTATTCGGGCTGCTGTGATCATATAATACAACTCCAACCTCATCCTTATTCAATTTCCCTTTTAATTCTTCTGTTATGTTCAGTAAAACAAGTGGGATTAATTTCTAAGCTAAGATGAAATATCTCTTGAATTTTCTCATGTATCCCTTTCCAAAACTCTACTGCCACCTTACATTTCCACAACATATGGAATAAGTTTGCATTATTCTGGTCACATTACCAACATTTGTTTTCATCATTGTTTTTTATTTTGGCCAATTTTTGAGGAGACATATGCCATCTATGGAGCATTTTATAGTAGTTTTCTATTAAATGTTTGCTTTTCATAAATTTTAGGTTTTTTAACCAAACTTCTTCCCAAATATTTAATGGAATATTTTCTCCTATATCTTGCATCCATTTTAGTGTGCACTCTTTGATTGACTCTTCTTTTAGTTCAATGTCCAAAAGCATTTTGTACATGCGCAATATCATGTGTTTCTCACCTTTATCTATAATTTTTTCTAATTCTTTTTTACTGGATTCCAAAAAGAAGGTGTAGAAATAAATTGGCTAGAGTACCTCCAAATGAAAGAAAGATTTAAAAAAGATAAGCACCCAACTGGCATAGAACCCGGTTGTAGCTATTGCTATTTGTTTCTTTGTTTTTTGTGTTATTATTTTAAATGTGTTTTAAATCATCATTATTTAATTGTATTTTAAGGGAGGTGGGATTGTGGGATATGAATGTATATTTTAAAGTTGTAATCTGCCTCAGTTGCATTACGCAGAGGAGTGGGATACAAATAAATTATTATTATTATTATTATTATTATTATTATTATTATTATTATTATTATTATTATTAAAAGTTATCTTGGTCTATCTCTAGAAGCCAAGATGACTAAACTAAGACTGTTGTACTTTGGACACATCATGAAAAGACAGGAATCACTAGAAAATACAATCGTGCTTGACAAAGTACAAGACAGAAGGAAAAGAGGAAGATTACATTGAAGATGGATAGACGCAGCAGAGGAAATCATGGTCCTGAATCGGCAAGACCTGAGCAGGGCTGTCAAGGTAATTGTGACATGGGCCTTGTCTTCACTAGCCAGGATATTCTGGTGGCAGTCTGGAATATCCTGACCTCCCTCCCTTACCTAGACCTCCATTTCCATGCCGGACCAGGTATCCTCAGAGTGAATGACTGGCAACAGCAGTGAGTGTACCAGGAGGATCAGTGGTATACTTCTTCAGAGAGCCACCCCGGCAGAAAAAGGAAGGGCTCTGGATCATCCCGGAAGATTTAGAGTAAGAGGTAAGTTATTTTAATGTGTGTTAACAGTATTATATCCAGGTTCTGCTGCTGAATGTGCTGGACACCATCCAGACTGTTTGCACTAGAAATGGGGTTTGGCCTATGCATCTTCCATACAGGATGACACCAGAATATGAGGAAAACTGGCCTTTTGGTCCATGCAGAGAAGGCCTTGGCGACCTCTCATTCATAGGGTCACCATAAGTCAAAGTCGACTTGACAGCAGTTGACAACAATGAGTGATAATACTGTTGTGATTACCAGAAGCCAATCAAGCTTTGCTCAAATTACTTCTTGAACTTATCAACTTTATCTGTGGGCAGAAAAATTAGGGGGACCATTTCACTGGCTTTCTCCCAAAAGAAGAGAAATCCTCTGAGAGTTTCTCAGTGTCAATAGTAGTAAGCTTCTTCTCTCCCCCTCCCCTTATATATCCCCCCACAATTTCTTTTTCATTTCTTTGCTGTTGCTGCTACAAATGACAACACAGACACTATGTTGGGAACATGGTCCCCATATTGCATCTTTCACAATACCTCAGAATGTGCATCATTCCAGGGCATTATGGGAGGAAAATGGAGTCTGCCCTATATACGTGTGTGTGTCTGTATGCACACACGTGCGCATGCACACACACACACACACACACAATCAGAGGGAGGGAGAGAGAGAAAGACATGAAAAATATTCTGACAATATTTAGTGAAGTTTTTTTTCTTTCTAAGGAGTGAAAAAATATCACAGATATTCTCCCCCTGCCCCAAAAAAGTCCTCTGCAAAATTTCCTTCAGCTCTTGAAGCCAGCAAGGATTTGTCAAGAACAAATCCTGTAACCTAATCTTATCTTTTTTCATTTGATTTCTCTGCACAACTGTTACCCAAATGTTAAAACAGAATTAATGGGATTTGGTTCATAGAGACTGAACATCGTAATGAATGGGAGGCTGTAAAGGACTTCAAGAGGCAAGAGGCACTTCAGAAGTGTAAGTGTTTTTATTATTACTGTCTGTCAGATTTTTAAAACAGCATATTGGAAGTTCTGCAGCCTTACAGCACTCTTGGTTCTTAATTTCACCCTGAGGGACTCTCTAGTTACTTCCGTGCCCGGTAGCCTCAAAAGCACATTTATATCCAAGATGCTATTTCCACTGTTTTAGTTTTTTAACATATGTGTTAACAGCTCTATATAACATTCATTGGCTGCTACAAAACTGCCTCTCTATGACACATCTCTCATACAAGAGATATTAGACTATCCTGCCAGGGTGAGGGAAGAGAAGGTAGATTTTCCTCTTTAGACATATAATATCTGTATTTTCCTTCCTTTTACAAAGCAAAGCATAACAGAAAGTACACATAGATTAAGCAATGCACACTATTCCCCAGCTCATTTCCCCACGTGATAGTACAAACTTCCTGAAACCTGTTTTAAATTACACCTGATTTATAAAAATGAAATTATTTTATATGCATCCTGGTTTATACACATTTATTTGATTTTACAGATGTATATACTAAGCAGGTAGGAGAGGCCCAATCACACCTCTCTTGAACAAGGTGCCCCAAGCTGGACCACAAGTTCCCAGTAGATATATATTTTTGTATACTGTTGCACTCGTGGAGACAGATGTCGGAAGCTACCTTATATGTAGGAAGCAGATCAGACTATTTGACTGGCTAGCTCAGTCAGAGCTCAGAAAAGTTATCTTGGGGACTGAAGCTCCTAGAAACCTCCAACCAGTGTGGCCAGTAGCTATGCTAACTGGGGCCATCTGGGATCTGTACTAATTTTTCAATGTTATGAATCCTTATGGCCTTCTCTGAGTGTTGATAGTTTTCCTGCATTCATTCCAACCATAACTACCTGATCCATTTAACTGCAATGACCCTTCCTTAAGCATGCTCATCCAAGATGAGCTTTCTCAGCTCAAAAGTCACCAGTTTAGTTGTTTAAACAACTCCTTTATTTCTCCATTTGTAGTTTAGGACATATGAGCTATGGAAGGGAGGAACAGTGACCTCCAAAACACAGAAGTCAGGGAACTCCAGAAGAGCATTATTGAAAAAATAAATTGTTGTTCTGTGGTTTCAAGTTGACTCCAGCACATGGTTATCCTATCATGGGGTTTTCTGGGTAAGATTTATTCAGTGATGGAGTGCTACTACCTTCTTCTTAAAGTGCAAGATTATGATTTGCCCAGGCCATCCACTGGATCCCCATCCCTGGTCTTCTGCAGTCCTAGTCCAATACTCAAACCACTATACCACACTGGCTCCCACTCAAATACAAACATATTTTTCTTATTTTATATTTCATATTTTTAGAAGTACCAGTGTTCTTCACTTTTCTCTTTATTCTAGCAATACTATGCCAGAGATTTTCGAATCTAATTTTTTAAAATAAAATCTAGCTTCAAGCCATTATAAATGGTCAAAGAGTTCATTAATATAGTATATGTAATGAATTGAGCTATTTGAAGTTCACTTCATTTTAAGTTGTTCATTTGAAATGAACCAGCTTCTCTGTTGGACTGAATCATGTCACCTTCACAACTATTTTGTACTAATCCTTCCAATTTGTTTGTCTTAGTTTATCACAAATTATGAAAATAATTCCAGACTATCAGCAGTAACATTTGCATTATTCCAGTGAGCAAAATCATGGGGCTGGGAGAAACACACCAGTTTTTTCACATCAGTTAGCCCCATAAATGACTATAAAAATAAAATTTCTTTCTTTCTCTCTCTCTCTCTCTCTCTCTCTCACACACACACATCAGTATAGGAGCTCCAGAATTCTGGAGACCAGCAGTGCCTCTATTGCCACCTACTGGACTTGGTTGATTTACAAACAGGACCATTTAGTTACTTTCTGAATACAGAGCTGGGGTATTACTGCTGCCTGGAATGTAACTTGTGCAAACAAGATGGCCAATAACTTGTTTTCAAGTTAGAGAAAACTGTGTCAGAAATAGGAACATCAGCTTTCCATGTTAATTTATAGAGCTAATCTCTTGCAAATATTTAAAACACATGTCAGCTGACACAGCTGAGAATTTCTTGTCTCAACTAACATTTCACATTGAACATTTCTTCCCTCAACTAATCCATCATTGCTTTCCCTCAAGATTTAAATGATTTTATTTGGGTCACACATGTGTATAGTATTATTAGTACTGTATCCCTTAGAAAGGTCAGAAAGAAGGTTGGACAGTAATGAATGAAAAGTGTGCTAGTTTTCCCCCCTGCATTGCTATGTTGATCATAGTAAACATATTTTGGATTGTCTCCTCAGACTCAGTACAATGTCAACCATAGCTCTGAATAAACAGGAGGTGTGATGAGATGCAGATTTCCAGTGTCAGGGGTGTGTGAAACCTCCAAGTTTCAAATGAATTCATGTGATCACTTTAAGTGGTAGCAAATGGAAACATCTGTGCAGCACAATTTAAATCCACTTAGATTGTGTATCTCTTATTTGAAGGATGCTGTACTTTAAGCTTTCATATCAAAGAGAATAGGACTACAAATCCGAGGTACAAAAAGAGATTTATCTACTTATTCCACTAGGAAGGTAAAGGGAATATTTTAATTAAATGCAATTTATGTTCCAGTGAGTCTCAACACAAAGTCTTCCACAGCAAATACACTCGTCCCTCCACATTCGCTGGGGTTAGGGGCACACCACAAATAACAAAACCACTGTGTTTTTACCTGAGAGAACACCTCTCTAGGAATTTCTGGGTCATCCAGTGGAACACTGTGGTCAACATCTGCCAGACATTAACCACAGAATTGTGCTGGAAGAGTTACAAATGCCTAGTGGAGTGTTCTCTCTAGGAACCTCTAGATCCTTTAGTGCAACTTTTGGTTAAAGTTGACCACAGAGTTGTGCTGGAGGACCTAGATATTCCTAGAGAAAGCATATTAATAAAATCTGTGAATAACCAAAGCTGCAAAAGTCAAAGATGCAAATGTGGAAGGATGAGCATAGCAGAGAAGGTAAGGAGGAGGGGAACAATATGATTTCATCCATTTAAAAATGATACTCATAAAGATGAGTGATAATACTACTCTGAGATCAGTTACACATGTTAGATAGACACACACACATGCACATGTACACACAGATGTACACAACACAGTATAGATAAATAATTAACAAAATATAAAACATTGCATTGCAGTAATATAACACAGAGAAGAAATTTTTTTAAAAATGAAAAACATAAAAACATCACACTTATGAACATGTGGTCAATAACCTTATATTGGCTTCCTTTTTATGAAGTTTTCGCTCAAGTTGTCTTCATCCATTTCAGAAGTTAATGTTAAGGCTATAGGTGGGTTTGCCTTAGCGTATACAGCAGAAAACATTGGACCATCTGCAGGAAACATTTAAAAAGTGTGTGTATATGTGGTGGTGGGGGGACTGAAGAATATAAAGTGAAAAAGAAGACTAAACCTGCATGTACACTGAAGAAACAATGCAGTTTGACACCACTTTAACTGTCATGGCTCAGTGCTATGGCATTCTGGGATTTGAAGTTTTGTGAGATATTTAGCTTTCCCTATCAGCAAGCTCTGGTGCCATAACAAACTACAAGTCCCAAAATCCTATAGCATTGAGCCATGGCAATTAAACTGGTGTTAAACTGCACCATTTCTGCAGTGCAGATGCAGCCTAAGGAAGCTTTTGCAAGTTGCCAAGGTTTCCATGATATGAGCTACCAGTGTGATAGATAAAGAAGAATAGAGGGAAACTGACATGAGCATAAAGTACAAGGGACAGGGAAGTACAGAGATTACACAGGATGATGCATTGAGAATAGAGTGAAGAACCTTATATGCTCTTTATTTGGGGCCTTTTCACACTATAGCAATATGATTCCACTTTGACAGTCATGGCAACATCCTATGGAGTCTGGGATTGGCAGTTTAGGAGAGTGTGGAGATTATCACACAAGAGCTATTTACACTTCATCAGTGCTATTCTAACATCATATAGCAAGAATGATACAATGGTGATATTGAAACACTTACTTTCACATGTGTTGCAATAATGGGGCATTAACGATTCACGAACAGTAAAATACTGCTTTTATATTCCGCACGTCAGCAGCTTTTAGCGTTAGTGTCACCCTTTCTATGAAATCTCACACCTGTGCAGACGGAATGACAGTGACCCCCTTGTGTGTCACAACATCTCTATGTGTTTCTGTGACTCACAAGTGTGACACAGGAAGTGATTCTTCTGAACTCCACTCTAGGGGACTGTAGGGAATTTCCCAGAAGGTTTAATGATGGATTCTCAATGGCGCTATTGAAAGGTGATTGCCTTTCACATGTTCGCCATAGCACTAATGAAGCGCTATTTGCAAGCCATTAACACTTTTATGTCATTAATGAGAAGTTGCAGCATGATGCTTCAATGATGGAACAGGTACAGTAAGTGCACAACATCATGTGAAAATCTTACTGCGATCACACAAACATGATGGGAGCATAGCACTTCTCTCCTGTTTTTTATACCCATGTGATAATCTCCTGTCTGTAGAATTCACAGCCAGGGAACTCTACCATCTCACAGAACTGCAGACCACAAATTAGGATGCAGCCTTGTCAGTTATAGTGGAATCACATCACTATAAGAGTGTAGTCTGAAATGGCCTTTGTCAAGTTAAATCAATAACAATAGAGTCCAGTGTCTAAATGTGACCAGAGGGCCTTTTCAGATGATTTCTTTGATGTCTTGCATTCCAAAACCTCACTTGTTCTAAACCTAAGACATCAGCAACCTATTCTGTGACTACTTATTGATGGCAGTTAGATAAATAGGCTTTTATTTTGGCTATTCTCTTTGAGGTATTTTAGTTCTGAGGGCCCCATATGCCACCCATTCTCACTTGTCTGATAAAGTACCTTGTGGAAGACCTAAAAAGTACTTTGCTTTCATAATGTCTCCAGACTGACCCCTCCCTACATCAGTGGAAGGGGCAACCCTTTCCTTCTTATCTTATATATTTCTGTAGCATTGGCTAGTTAGCCTGCTATCTGTGACAAAAACTGGTGGTGGTCATACCCCCTTAATGAGCCTCAAAAGCTTGGAATCTCTTTGGACAAGTAAACTGGTAGATACCTGGCATTCATCAGATCACTAAAAAAGGAGGTTTAGGGCAGTACCATGAGGAGCTATGCATCTGCAGAAGCAGGCTGCAAACTCTTCAGGGAAGGAAACTATGGGCCTTTGCAGACTGCCAGAAATAGTGCACATTAAATTGAGGCACTGCCCTGGCTCAGTGCTAGGGAATCATGGGAACTGTAATTTATTGTGGCACCAGAGCTCTCTGACAGAGAAGGTTCAGTGTCTCAGAAAAAAAATACATTTCTCATGATTCCCTAGCACTGAGCCAGGGCAGTGCCTCAATTTAATGTGCACTATTTCTGCCAGTCTGCTTAGGCTTTATGGCTGGAACTCTGTTGGTGGCCAATACTGTTCTAAAGATCTGTTATAATTGTGAGAAGGGTTGTCCACATGAGTCAAAAGGCCCATGATCTCTCCAGCCTCATGCCATCCAGTAAATCTAGCCTGATCCTGGGGTAATTTGACCTCTGTTTTGTACTCCACGGCAACCCCCGGCTGTTTAGGCACCCCCACCTCACCCTCACCCCTTACCTTGCCTTGCCATTGCTCATACTCAGAAGCCTCCTCCCCCCATTGCCATATCTGATGCAGAAAAGGGGCACCTGGCCATGTGAATGCAGTCAGGCAACTTGTTACCATGTCAGACACAGTGACGGGGGCTTATGAGTATGACTGATGGTGTGGCAAAGTAAGGAGAACGCACCAGTAGTGGACCACAGGTCAATGCAGGGAGGGCTGTGTAAACCTGGAGGCTGACCCTTGTGAGCACTGGGGTCAGAATAACATGGGCTCAGTCTGATAGGATAGGAGGTTCATCTCGTGCTATCCTAGCAAGTCTACTCAGCTCCTAAATCACCTTTTTGAGATTTTGTGGCAGTGGGTGGGGCAACAGCAAAATCCATCTCTGTCAAGAGATAAAGCTGCCTGGCTAGCTGCAGTTCTGTAGAAAACATGCCTGAAGGTCTTATTTCTGAGGGGGCAAACAAAGTGTTAAGGAGAATGTGCATTCCTTACAATTAACTTGTTCCAGAGTGATATTCCTCAGATACACACTCACAACCAGAACTGTAAATTAAGCTCATTTTTACCTTCCAGTGACCAATCCTGATGGAAGGCATGGAAAATATAAGATATTTATCACCACTTGGGGGAGTGCCTCTGCAAAAACCATGTCAATATATTATCTAGTATGACTCTAAGTAAACTTGTATGCCATTATCTTGAAATCCAGGTGCTGCCTTTGCCAATAAGGCATCAACTTTTTCCTTTAGCACCTCTAGCACCTTTGCCAGTAATTCTTTTCCCATGTCCTCTCTCAAATCTAACATGCCCAGGGTTAGTCTACATATATTATGTGAATTGCTGCAGATTTTGGCACATTTGCACTCACAGTTAAATGTCTTCACTTCCCTGTTCTAATTCACATCTATTCACCCTCCCTCTGCTGAAAATGCACAGTCATCCAAATGCATGCACAACAGATAGAAGGCCATAAATGCAATAATGCTTATTTCTGAGGATTTCTGCAAATACTGTGGTAAAACCCTTGAATAATTTTTGTGTGAAGTTTAAGGAATTGTTTTGCCTCCTCCCAAAGAGCCCAAACTCATGAAAATTGCATGTGGCAGATCACATTCTATTTGATTGGAATGAGGAGTATTTTAATTGTGCAGACCGGTCCCCAGAAATTCCTGACCAGACTCTGGATGCTTTTGGATTCTAATATTTCAAGCTGGCACAGGTTAGTACAGTTTGCAAAACAAAACAAAACAAAACAAATCCCTCTACATCAGGGGTGTTCTTAGGGTGTGCAGGGGGATCAGATCACACTAGGTGGGGTGACATGTAGTAGCGTTCTCCAACCAGGTGGCACCCGGTGCGGGCAGGACTTCTGGAGTGAGACTTCTGGAGTGCAACTTCTGCTGTGCACTCCACGTGGGACCATGCACACACATGCTGGAAAGGCACCCACACAGCCCCAGTGAGGCCCAGGGAAGAGGCCCAGAGCCATAAGGAGGCTTGAGAAAGAGACCTAGAGGCCCAGTGAAGAGCCCCAGAGCCCCGTGGAGGTCTGGGGAAGAGGCTCACAGCCCAGGAGAGTCCAAGGGAAGAGGCTTGCCCAGGAAAGAGCCCCAGAGCCCCAGGGAGGCCTGGGAAAGAGGCCCAGAGCCCTGGGGAGGCCTGAAGAAGAGCCCCTGAGCCTCAGGGAGGCCCAGGGAAGAGGTCCGCAGCCCCACACACCCCTTCTGGGGTGTCACCCGGTGCAGTCCACACACCCCACACTCTCCCAGTCTGCTTTTGGGCCAAACGTCTGCCCAAAATGGGCAGTGGAGTTTGCCTGTGTCCATTTAAAACACTGAAGAGATGGCGTGAGTGGGGCAAGGCTCAGTGGGAGGAGAAAGGAGAAGCTCCAGCTTTTTTAAAAAAACAATTAAAATGTAAAAATATATTTTTTTAAAAAAATAATTCTTTAAAATTTTTCTTTTAAAAAATGTTACCAAATTTTCACTTCAATCACATGAAAGTATTTATATGTATATGTAAATGCACTTAGGCTGTGCATGTGATACTGTGTTTAAAAGTATAATTCAGCCAAGCTTAATCCAGGCGAGACAAAGGTGCTACTGGTCAGTCATAAGGCAGATCAGGGAATAGGGATCCAGCCTGTGATGAATAGAATTACATTCCCCCTGAAATCTCAGGTTCACAGGTTGAGTGTACTCCTGGATACAGATCTGAGTCTGGCTGCCCAGGTTTTGGCTGTGGTCAGAAGAGCATTTGCATAGTTAAAACTAGTGTGCCAGCTGCGTCCATTCCTTGAGAAGTCAGATCTGACTACAGTGACACATGCCTTGGTTACATCCCGTTTGGACTATTGTAATGCACTCTACATGGGGCTGCCCTTGGAAACTGTTCAGAAACTTCAGCAAGTCCAAAATGCTGTGGCCAGACTGTTGACTGGGGCCGGCTATAGGGATCATGTTACCCCTTTGTCGAAACAGTTACACTGGTTACTGGTCCATTTCCGGGAAGAATTCAAGGAGCTGTTTTTGACCTTGAAAGCCCTAAATGGCTTGGGTCCAGACTATCTGCGGGACTTTGCAGACTGCCAGAAACAGTGCAAATGGAGTCCACTTTAACTGCCCTGACTCAGTGCTAGGGAATCATGGGAACTGTAGTTTATTGTGGCACCAGAGAAGGTGCCACAATAGACAGAGAAGGCTCAATGTCCCAGAAAAAAATACAGTTCCCATGATTCCCTAGCATTGAGCCAGGGCAGTTAAAGTGGACTCTATTTGCACTATTTCTAGCAGTCTGCAAAGGCCCTGCATCTCCCTATTTAAGCCAGCCTGAGTATTAAGATTGCCAACTGAAGATGTTTTTATTTAGGCAGGTGTTTGCTGGGTGAATTCTCTTTGAATAATATGGTGTGCTGGTTTACTGTTTTAATTATGTTGTTTGAAGCTTGGTATTACTTAATTATTTTAAACTTTGTAATCAATGTTTTAGATTTGTCTTTTTAAAATATTGTAACCCGCTTTGAATCCCATTGTGAAGAAAGGCAGGAAATAAATAAATAATAAATGTATAATTTTAATTTTGCTAGTTGTTTTATGTCACAACTGTTACCATTACATTCAGTGATATATAGAACTATGATTTATGAGTAATATTAGTACAAAAACATTACTAATAATTCTATATAGTGTGGTATGGCAGGAGGTCAGTGGGCGGGAGTGACACCATGAGTTACTGCACTGTGTAATGCTAGCACTAGGGATGCCACTGCTTACATTTTAGAGAAATTTTACTTGCAGAACAGATACTGGACATTGGTAGCCTCATTATGTATTTAGACATTATATTTATTTACTTTAGGCAGTGTCTTATAATATTCTGCTAGTTTTAATAAGGTAATTCAGAGGAACTATCTGTTTTTTTAATAATTAGAAATTATTTATTTGAGTTTTAAAAACTAGTAGTAAGCAATTCCCATTTAAAAGTAATTTTTCCAGCTCTGTTATAAGCTTTGCATCCATGAAAGAAATATTTTCAAGAAGTGAAATAAACATGGTAAGAG
Source organism: Phrynosoma platyrhinos (assembly GCA_020142125.1). Classification (NCBI taxonomy): domain Eukaryota; kingdom Metazoa; phylum Chordata; class Lepidosauria; order Squamata; family Phrynosomatidae; genus Phrynosoma; species Phrynosoma platyrhinos. The sequence goes on along the minus strand of CM034703.1, from coordinate 69,698,781 downwards.
AAATAATTTGTAAGCACACACACACCTTTGTAAAATATTCAATTTACATACGGACTTCTAAAAGATAAAATGCTTGTAAGGCAGAAGGATTACAAAAGGGAACCCATGACACATGCTGTTTACACATGTACATTAGTGTCATTTTACACTTCAGTGAGTAAAAGCAATTATACGGTGTTCACATTGTCTACTTGATAAGCTTTTGCCATATGCTGTCCAATTTTTTCTCTGTTAAGAAACCAGGCATGTAATAAGGATGAAATAATATATATGACAGATTTGATGAAATCTGAAATGCCTCTGCATTTAAAAAATGGCCCCAGGGTTAAATATCCTCTTGTGTATAAATTCACTTTTTACTTTACTGCATTAGCCATTTATACTTGACATTATATTTGTAACCTTAAACTGGAGCATGAATTCTTCTTGCAGCTTTTGTCAAAAAAGGAACATTTTGAAAAGTAGCAGAGTAAATTTATTACCCCAGGAATTGCATTCTGGTTGAAAAGATTTGATTTATGTTAGTTGCTGTTTGTATGTTTTGTAATAATGCAGATTGAGTCCACTTTAACTGTCCTGACTCAGTGCTAAGGAATCATGGGAACTGTAGTTTATTGTGGCACCAGAGCTCTCTGACAGAGAAGGCTCAATGTCCCAAGAAAAAATACAATTCCCATGATTCCCTAGCACTGAGCCAGGACAGTTAAAGTGGACTCAATCTGCATTATTTCTGGCAGTCTGTAAAGGCCCTGAGTTACTCAGCCCCACATACTACCAGACCAAAGGATCAAGAACAAACTTTTCAAGTGGAGATGGTGATGCAGGATGCTGCACTAAAGAGCTGTCCACTCAAATTCTCACCTTGTATATTTATTTGCTAACAGCATTTGCATAGATCCACAGGCTAAGGAGTTGGATAGATTTAAAACAATGTGTTTTGAAGTGTTTGCTAGGCAGTTTGCATTGTCTGTTTAGATCAGTTGCATTGTTCTGGCAGATGCAGTGTAATGAAAAAGAAAAAAGAGGTGACAATGGTCCAGAATAAAGCTACAATCTTTGAGAGCAATGATAAATGTATCCGTGCTTTTTTGTTGTTGTTGTTCTTCTAGAAAAGATATTTTTTTAAAAAAAAAAAAAAAGGTGGAGGGATGGGATGGGAATAAGTGAGGAGGATTCAGTCAGATCTGAGGACGTTTTCACACTTGTCCTCCTAAAACCGGGTGGAGCCATTCTGGAACGGGTCGTGCCGCCGATTCCGGAATGGCTCCGCCGCCGAAAGGCTAATTCCTGTTGACAGCTGGAATTACCTGAAGCCGGAGTTAGCCGGAGTTATCATTGTTTCGTCCGGAGTGACGCCGGACTTAGGGCTCCGTGTGTCTGAACACACGGAGTGAAAAGCCGGCTGGATGCAGGGATGACACCGGAAGGGGCGGGGTTTGCCGCCGCGCGTGTGTAAACACACGGAAAATGGAGCCGGAGTGAGGCCGGCGGGAGGCCGGCTAGCGTCCTCCTTTTGCCCCGTGTGAAAACGTCCTGAGTCTGTGCCAGATCAGGAATGGGGGTGGGAACCCAGAACTTTGATGTAATTCTCTTCCTGATTGACATCATTTAAAAAAAAAAACAACTATCACTTGTCTTCATTCAAATTATTGCCAAAAATGAACACATGGTTATATTCAGTACCAATATTTCAAGAATATCCTGAACTTTTGGGATTCTACTCAGAACTTGGAAACATTACTTTTTAGACTGCTGCTTGGGAATTCTAGGAAATGTACTTCAACCAGGCACCTTGTACGTCCTATTGCTGGATTGAATGACATTGCGTAGGATCAATGGCAAAATCAGAGATAAAAATATTGTTGAACATAACTCATTGACATGGATGCTACCACTCACATTAAGAAAATGGGGGCATTTTCATCTAGATTTGAAGAGGAAATACAAGGGGGTATCATAAAGTAATAATTATCACCCGGAGGTTATTATAGTATATTGATGAAATTTTGACAGTGTTATCATCACCAAGTGACTTTTTATTTTCCCAAACATGAAAAATCTGTTGCAGGGTCACTGATTTAACAACACAGATGATATCATTTATGAAGTGGAAGAGTGATTTAAGGCACAATCTGCAGACTTCTACAATAATGGTGGTATTCAGAGGGTCAAGAAATGCTGGGTAAATCTGGATGGTGACCACGTCGAAATAAGTTAACAACTACAAATCAAAAAAACCTTTCTGTCAAATTTTTTTAGAGATGAAAATTAAAACTTTACATTACCCCCTCATATATAAGCAGAATGGAAGCACACAACTCTCGTACTTCTTTTTCCACCCTGAATCCTGTCCAGGGTTGCTCTACATCTTATTAGAAGAGGTCCTTTGCTGGTTGAGGGTTTTTTCTTCATAGTCATGATGATCAAAGGATTTTATTTGGGTTTATGCAATGTAGAACTTTAGGCCAGGAACTGACCTGTTGACTTAATAAATTGAACATGTTTCCTTTTCATGCAGATTAAAGGGGTGATTGAAGTGTCATTGATTGATCTGGAAAGGATTTTCCTCAAAGAATATGAACATCAAATGCAATTTGAAAGAACTTCCTTCTGGGTCCTGGGATTCTGATTTCACTTAATAACCTGTGATATTATTTCTTGTTTTCATTACAAGGCAAATTGTGAAATATGATAACTTGGCAATGAGAAGCAACTGGAATCTCATCTCTTTTCAAATTGTACAGAGACCTCCAGCACACTTCATCTGGAAGCTCAGATGCTAGTGACAATCCCCTCAGAAGAGTCAAATTTGTCATAAAATACCCACAGGCAGCTTCATAACATTAAGGTGAAAACCAAGACAAGATTCAGTTCCTTCCCACAGTTCATGGTATTGTTTAACAAGACAGATTGGGTTTCAGCAAACATTTCCAAAATAAGTTTGCCAGCCACTTAATAAAACACTTTCTCTAAGTATAAAAAAGTATTTTTGCTCTCTTTTTTTTGCTAGTCTATTAAACTGTACTTGTTTCCTTCATAATTTTAACCCTTTGATTTATGTTCACTTAATTTGAAAGGTTCCATAGACAAGTGCAATTATAAAATGATCTTATATAAAATCATCTGATATTTTCTCTGATAATTAAGATGGGAAACATCCAATGTTACAGTTCATGCAATGTCTCATTCAACAAGTTTTTAGGGTATCTATGGGGGAGCTACAGGGAAGAGGATGAACACAATCCACTAGCTGTGTCTCTTCTGGTGGTTACCATTAATGAAAAATTAAACTTATTGTCACTTCACATTTTGTTTTGATGAACACACAGTATAGTCCTGTTGCCAAGGCCCTGTGTTCTCAGAATCAAAATATGCATGTTAAACTCCAGCTAGTTAGTATGCAAAGGGAACTTGCAGCACTTTTGAGGCTAACTATGTGAAAGAAGTTGTAGCATGAGCTTTTACAGACTTGGTTTACTTCCCCAGATGGATGGAATGAACTGATGCTCAGGAAGGACTTTTATAGACTGCATGAATACCCATGAAAATACAAAACATGTGGGTATAGTGATGAGGTGGCATGTTCAGTTTTAACTATGGTAATTGAGGGGCAAAGATAGATGGAAAGATGTTGCCTAAGGTCAGGGTGGGTGGATGACCATATGAATGATGGAGGGAATTTTGGAATGGTGTGTGTGCAGGCTAGGAACTAGAAAGAAGATATGTTAAGAGTGTTCAGTGTTATAAAATGTGTAGTGTGCCAGGAAGCCATTACCTTTGTTCACTTGCTGTTGGTGGATTGGAGTCCATCACCATATCCACAAGTTTTGCATTTCAATATTCATACAGTCTGTAAAGGTCCTTCCTGGGCATCAGTTCACTCCTTGCATCTGGGGAAGTAAATGAGGGAATTTTTTTTGCACATATAAAAACTCCAACATACCTTGCCTGGTTTGAATCCTCTTCCAGGATGCAGCTGGGTATTATTGCTTGCATTTTGCTGCCGATGCCACCTCCTGGCTGCATCCCACCTAAAACCCAGCTCCCAGCCTCGCTCAGCTGCCCGATTTGCAAAGTTGAGGCAACTTTGAAAATTGGCCAGCTGAGCATGGCTGGGAACTGGGTTTTAGGCAGGATCCAGCTGGGAGGTGGCATCGGCAGCAAAATGCAAGCAATAATACCTGACTGCATCCCAGAAGAGGATTCAAAATGGGCAAGGTAAGTCAGATTTTTTAGCTGTGCAAAAAACTCCCAAGTCAACGAAAGCTAATGCTACAACTTCTTTTGTACTGTTAGTCTCAAAGGAGCTACAAGATCCCTTTGCATATTGTTATTCCAGACAAACATGGCTAGGTCTCTGAATTCTACCCTCCAGATAACAAGAGCACCCAAATCCTGCCTTTTGCTGGCAAAGTTTTCCTTTCTTAACAACTCTTATAATTAGAGATGGCTTCTACAGATCAGTGTTTGGTAATTTAAAATAAATGGAGAAAAAAGTCTTCGGTGTTTAAATAATGCATCTTTAAATAATGCATCACCCCCTTGGCAATTACCCACGTTATTCAGAGAGTAAGGAAACACATGGAAACTAAAGGTGAGTAAGGGAAAGAGCAAGAGGACCTGGAAATGGGACACTGCAGAATATGAAAGAACTGTAGACACCAGGTACTCTCAAGTTTACTAAATATATCACCATTTACCTTTAAAGCTGCATTTTAACAATAACCTTTTGTATATTTTACTTATGTCTTTGTGCTTTCATCTGTATTTCATTTTAATTTTGTAACTTGCCATAAGTTTTAGCTTTAAGGGAAAGACAGAATATAAATAAATAAATAAATAAATAACTTAATAATACAGCCTATGTGCAAACAATGCCAATTTTTTCTCTACAACTATAGATTAGAAATGTATTTACTTCAAAATGAAATTTAGGGTCTCTTATACACATGCACTCCCAGTGAAACAAGATCCCAGAGTTAAGGAATGCACTACCAAAGCCATATTTCATAAGTACTCTATGGTACTGTATTTTAACATTTATTTTTAGAATTTATATCTTCCAAGATGGGATCCAAGGCGGCATTGTAATATTTCTGGGGTGGAAACCAATGTGAACTGGTGGCAACAACAGTTTCCAAAATATGAGAGAGGTAAATATGGATTTGGTATGTATATTTTTCAATCTGAAAAGGCAAGAATGAAAGGTGTCTTTAAGCAAATTCCAGCATGTCATGAAAGCTGGCTTTGCATATCCAAAATAAGCAAATGCTAAAGCAAGCATTTGAGAAAGGAAACTGGCCAGTGCACTCATTGCATTTCTTGTTCTCAGCACTAACTACTAACTAAATCCTGACCTAGGACAATTTAGGGCCTCAGCAGACGGCTAATAGAGCCGTCCTCGAGGCAGGGAAGAGGAGGGGCAGCCGCACGTTCAGCGCCCCTTCCTCTTCCTGAGGTTGCCCTCGGAGCCGCCGGCCCTCCGCACGGCCGGCGCTCCGGGGACTACCTCCCACCACAGCGTCCGCACACGCTGCAGCGGAAAAGTCAGTGAAAGTGCGCTGCAAGCTTTTGCGGCGCACTTTCACTGACTTGTGAAAGGAGCAATATTTTAGCGCTCCTTTCAGGGATGGGGAAGGTGTGCCGCAGGATCGAGGCGTGGGGATGCCTCGGTCCCATGGCGCACCTTCCCAGGGCGGCCCCGTGCTGCCAGTCTGCTTCCCCCCTTAGTCTAAGTTGCACCTGTTTTTCCCTACCCCTTTCCTCTTGGTTTTTGTTTAATGCTGTTTAATATTTACATGAAGCCGCTGGGGGAGATCATTCGGAG
>CM034703.1:69656772-69670623 GCA_020142125.1 Phrynosoma platyrhinos | reverse complement strand
GAATTTAGAGAATACACAAAATTTGAACAAATGATTAGGCAAAGAGAGTATGGAAGTAAATGAAACTTTGAAAGGTGTTACAAGTGAGATATATATATTACTATTAAAATATAATGAGAAAGAAGAATATCTTAGGATAATATGGGAGGAGGATTTAGCACAAATAATAAATGTTCAGGAATGGGGGGAAATTTGGAATCAATGCCATTTAAAAATTTATCCATAAGGATAAAGGAGAAATACTATAAATTAATATGGAGATAGTATTTAACGCCAGTAAGGTTAAACAATATAAATAAGAACTATTCAAGGCTATGTTGGAGGGGATGCCAAGAAATTGTTACATATACTCATATGTGGTGGGGCTTTAGATCTGTAAAGAAATGTTGGCAATTAGTATTTAAAGAGATAAAAGAAATAACAGAAATTGATCTAGAATTTTGTCCAAAGACAGCATTATTATCCATATATGATAAGATCAACTGTACTCATGTTACAAAGGACTGAATTACAAATTTATTAACAGCGGCAAAATTAAGCAGCAAAAAAGTGGAAACATCAGGGAGATCTACAAATACAAGATTAGTATAAAGAGATATGGCAAATAGCAATTAATGATAAGTTAACTTGTGCAATTAAGGTAAAAAAAGGAAAAATGAAGAGAAATGATTTTGAAGGAATATGAAAAATATTTGAACAAAAGGCTTTAGTAAAGGAGGGAGGTGTTTCACCTCCACAGGAAGAATTACAATTTTGGAGGGGAGAGTAATATGGATGGGAGAGTAATTTTGGAGGGGAGAGTAATACTAGGCCCCGGTGGTGGGGAGCATTTGGGAAAGGGAAAAAAAATAAAGAAATGAGAGAGAGAGGAAAAAAAAGAAAAGAAAAGAAAAGAAAAGAAAAGGGGGGGATGAAATAGGGATAAATTAACAGTATTATACCTTTGTGGAATTGTGAAAATTATATGATGAAAAGAAGACAGTAAGAAGAATGAAGATATTAACAACAATTTTATGTGGTATTTTTTTAATTTACTGGTTTAATCAATGATAAATGGTTTGATATGAATTAGATTTAGATAAAGCAGTAAAGAATGAGTAATTAATATGATTTACCATATATATGTGGAATATTATGTAGAGTTTTTAAAAAAATATTATTGTATGTAGGTTGTAATACTAATAAAGAATTTTATACTCCCCCCCCCCAAAAAAGACCTGCATACCACTTACTGGCATGCTGGGGGGGGGGCTCCTGGAGTAACGTTTGTCTGTGTGTCCTGTTGACCATGTCCCTTGCATGACCACCAACTGCATGTATCAAGTCTGTCCACACAAACCTCCCTTGCATGTACCTCTCCCCTCCCCCTTGATCTGTGTGGGACATGCTTTGTGGAGGACAATGGAGTAGGTGTCTTTTCAGTTAACAAACCTGTTCCTTCACCCCAAAGGTGGCACAATCAGACAGTGGCACCTGTCTACTGCACCCACTCCTTGTGGGGGAAAGCAGAGATCAATGAATCCTTGCATGATCTGTGGGTGTATGACAGGTCCTGCACAGGTGCACAGGGATGCCAAATTCATGGGGGAAGCAGACGGTGCAAAGCACCGTCTTCAGGGCAAGGAAGGGGAGGGGCAGCTGCATGCTGGGCGCCCCAACCCCTTCCCAAAGACATCATCAGAGCGCCAGACCTTCCACACGTCTGGCGCTCTGAGGATGCCTATCCACCACAGCGTCTACACACGCTGCGGCAGAAAAGGTGCCGAAGGTGTGGCAGCAGCCTTTTGCAGCACACCTTCGGCAATTTGCAGAAGGAGCGCTATTTTAGCGCTCCTTCCTGGGGCGGTGAAGCTGCGCTGCGGGGCCGAGGAATGTGGATGCCTCAGCCCCAATCTGCAGATTCCTGGGGCGGCCCCATGCCACCCATCTGCTTAGGCCCTCCGTTACCTGTCTACAGACAAAATGGCAGACTGTATAACACCCTATAACAGGTCCTGTGCAGGTGCATAGGGATGCCAAACTTCAATCACCTGTGTACAGACAAAATGACAGACTGTATACCAGCCTATGATGTGCTCTGCGCAGATGCACAGGTGTGCAGAGTTGTGTTCCTGCACACGTTCACATGCATTTGAGAGAATGGAAAAAAAAATAATGCAGCCACTGCCAGTCCATGTGGTTGCTCCCTCTCTCTTTGCAGCGTCCTTGGGGCTGGCAGTGCAGTTGGTGGGGCTTCAATTCAGCTTCGGAAAAGCTGCATTGACTCCCCCCAATGTGATTGCTCCATCCCCATTTAGGGCATCCTCAGGGCAAGTGGTACGATTGCTGCAGCTTACGAAAAAGGCAGATTCAGGTCACCTTTTCCTGTCCACCTGTATAGCCCCTTGATTAACTTCAATCATTTCAATGATAGGACTTGTACTTGACTTCCTGATAAATGATGCACTAACTTGACTCAGCTTGTGACTTGTATATTTTTAGTGACTGACAAAAAGGAATAATGCAGCTTGAGTCCACTTTAACTGCCCTGGCTCAGTACTAGGGAATCATGGGAGCTATAATTTTTTTCTGAGACATTGAACCTTCTCTGTCAGAGAGCTCTGGTGCCACAATAAACTACTGTTCCCATGATTCTCTAGCACTGAGCCAGGGCAGTTAAAGTGGACTCAAGCTGCATTATTTCTAGCAGTCTGTAAAGGCCTTTACTGGCCTAACTTCATCCAGAAAGTTACAGAATGAAAAATGGTTTTCCTCCTTCAAACAGTTTCCATCTCACTACCTATTGCCTACCAGTCAGGTGACAAAAGTGGTACTGTGCATTTGCGGTACTGGAAGCCCCTGCTTCCTGTAGACCCCCCTCCTCAAGCCCACTGCCTATTAACTTTGTTGTTTCCTTTTAAAAATGCACTCCTCACTATGGGGGTGAGTCTTGACTTCTGCTACACCTAGGAAAAGCTTTAAAAGCTTCCTCTGATGTGCAGCAGGGACAGGCTGTGAATAGACCTCATTACTAAAATACAATCTTGATAAATTGCCTATGATTTTTAATCTAATTTTGTGCACATCTTCGATTTTCTAGTTCCTGAATCTCCACCCCCAATCCCTGACACCAACACACCACCTCCTTTTTTTCTCTTGTTAAGGTTGTCTCCCAGTATTTTGCAAGAAGTTGAGCTTGACTTGAGTCCTCCAGGTAAAGACTTCAGACTTGGAATACATCACTGCAGGTATCTAACCTCTGCAATTAAGACCAACACAAACAAACCAGATTCTCCATAATTTACCTGTCACAAGATTATGAATGAATTCTGAGTATGGATTGGGAGGGGGGAGTATGGTGAAAGGACTTCTTCCCTCCAAAACTTGCTTTATAAAATGATAATATTTGAACTACATTTTTTGTCATTTTATGTTTAAAGTTTTTGGATATTAAGATGAATTTCATATGTTATCCTTGTCTTCCATTATGTCATCCCTTTCTCCTTAGAAATGTAGAAATTCTGAAATGGTGGTTCATAATGTGGCAGAATTGGGATATATAACCAGAAGATGCAACCAAAGAGGCAGCTGTATACAAGGACATCACCTGATGGCTAACATAGAACACAAATGTACTACATAATTGGAAGCAGAAGATGGAGAACATTCTCTCTGCAAAAACAAGACCAGGAGCAGATTGTGGCATAGACTATGAACTATCTGTTTTAAAAGTCTGTTAGAATAAAAAGGACAACAAAGAAGGGGCCATTCTGGCCTCCCTAAATAGGGAGTTCCAGAGTCTAGGAGCAGCTATCAAGAAGGCCCTCTTATATCCCCACCAATTCTGCTTGTGCTAGTGGTGGGATTGAGAGAAATGTCTTCTGCTGAAGGTCTGAGCTGGCTCATACTAAGCCAATATTATTAAAATAAGATTGTCATACTTTGGCCATATCAAGGAAGGCATGACTCACTAGAAAAGACAATATTGCTTAGCAAAGAGGAAGGCAGTAGGAAAAGAGGAAGATTCAGTCAGACAAGGAAGCCATGGCCCTAAAACTGCAAGACTGAGCAGGGCTGATGATGACTTGGAGCTGACTTGGAGGTCTCTCATTCATATAGGGTCACCATAAGTCAAAGTTGGATGGCACTAATCAACAACAAAAAGGGGATATTTAAATCAGTTTAAATAAGACACCATGCCTTTGGTAATGATAGGTTTGTAGGCTCTGGCCCTCTTTGCTTTACCACAAGGAGAATTACAAAGGAACAGGGAGGTGTGTTCTTACATGCAGTAAAAAGGGTATTTCATGTAAGCAAAGGGGTAAAAAAACAGTTCAAATAAGAAACTCCTTTTTTAAAAAATGAAAGATAAATAAATATTCATAAATGAAGAAGAAAGGATTTTGCATTAAATGTTTAGCAAATGTGCACAGAGCTTTTTAAAGATCAATATAGGATGCTTATTGAACATACTTTTTCCTATAATTTTTCACACTTCACAGTTTGGTGGGCAAGATGAGTAGAGTCATAGAAAAGTTGGAAGAGACCACTAGGGCCATCCAGTCTAGCTCCCTGCCATGCAGGAATGTACAATCAAATTACTCTCCTAGACAGATGACCATCTAGTTTCTTTTTAAAAGCCTCCAAAAAAGGAGACTCCATTGCTCTCCATAGCAGCATATTCCACTGTTGAAAAGCTCTTACCATCAGGAAGTTCTTCCTAATGTTTAGGTGGAATTTCTTCTCCTGTAGCTTGAATTCATTATCCTAGTCTCTGGAGCAGCAGAAAATAAGCCTGCTCTATCCTCAATATGATGTCTCTTAAACATGGCTACCATATCAGCCCTGAACCTTCTCTTTTTCCAAGCTAAACATACCAAGATCCCCAAGCTGCTCCTCATAGGGCATGGTTTCCAGACCTTTCACCATTTTGGTCACCCTCCTCTGGACACATTCCAGCTTCTCAACATCCTTCTTGAACTGGACACAATATTCCAGGTAAGGTCTAACCAAACAGAATGGAGTGGTACTATTACTTCCCTTGATCTAGTCACTATACCCCTAATTCACAACCTAGATTTGTATTGGCTTTCTTATTTGCTTCATCACATCACTGACTCAAGTTCAGTCTGTGGTCTACTAAGAGTCTCAGATCCGTTTTGCATGTACTGCCATCAAGCCAGGTGTCACCCAACCTATATCTGTGCATTTAATTGTTACTGTCCAAGTGTAGTAGCCTACATTTCTCCCTGCTCAATTCATTTTGTTAGTTTTGGCTCAGCTTTCTTATCTGTTAAGGTCATTTTGAATTTTGATCCTTTCTTCTGGGGTAATAAATATCCCTCCTATTTTAGTGTCATCTGCAAATTTGATAAGTCGTAAAATACCCATTTGACAGTAGACTATCCTCTATTCCTTCATCCAGGTAATTGATACAGATGTTGAATAGCACTGGACACAGGACAGAACCATATAGAACCCCACTGGTCACTTCCCTCCAGGATGAGAGGAAGTCATTGTTGAATACCCTTTGGGTTTGGTTGGTCAACTGAAGTATCTCTTGCAAATCCTGTAGATCTATAATAATTCAGCTATAATTCCATTAAACTCAGAGTCAGAATACATCAAAAATTGTTCCATTCCAAGTGGGAATTATATAGGGTCAGCATGATTTTGTTTGATTCTGGATACCATAGTTCTAAATTACTTTTTTGAACCCCACCTCCCCAAATTAGTGGCCATCCTACTGTGGGCTTCTGGGAGTTGTAGTCCAAAAAGTAACTTTTTCAAACTCTTTGGGGGTCTTACATGAGTTTCCTGAAAACTCTGCTTCATCTGTTGGCACATATTTGTAATGCATTTTGAGTTGGTCGTCTTAAATCTCCTTCCACTGTTAACTACATCAAATTAATAACACATTTTTAAATATGTTTTATATTATCATTGAGTTTCATATTAATTAAATCCCCTCTATTACTACAAAAAGAAATTCATGAAGTTTTGTAAAAACTCTATTGTATGAATTTGCACTTCTACTGACAACTCAGACCATGGGAACTGGTCCAGTCAGCTGAAGTTTGTTTTAGACTACTCACTGATTTATATTTCTGAAATAAAATCTTAGTTTGAATGAGGCCAATAGTGAAGGTTTTAACATTAATTTCAATAACAGCAGAATGTCATTTGTGAATTCCCATACAGAAACAACTGGGCCTTTTTCAAAGTATGATGCCTCCTAATTTACCTTGTCTGACATGGAAGACGCTGGCCCATAACCAGTTGATTTGGGACAACTGTAGTTGGAAGGACCTGAATTGGTCTTTGGTTTACAACTCCTCTGATGCACAGAGAGACGATCAGGAAGGAAAGTACGACCACAATTTTGACAAGGCAGGAGCTGATCTTGGTAACTTTGAGCAGCAGCTGCATTTTCAGCCTTCAGACTAAAAGATCCTCCATGAAGAGCCTGAGGCTTAATAGGTGCTGGTCTTCTGAGATGTTTTGGTAACTGCTCATTTTCAATGTGCCACTTTTCCAGACATTGTGGCTCATGGATAGGAAGTGATTGTGACCCAAACTCTTTGCCACAGATGTAGCACACCTTGAATCCAGGTCTTCTTGTTGGAATGACTGGCCGATCCCACTGATCCTGGAACATGCCTCTTGTATTTGATCGTTTTGAGATTATCACAGTCCCAGGCCTCTTCTTCCCAGAGTTTATTTTAATGATAGAATTTAAACCTACTACATCTGGTAGAATTGTGGGAATATTTGACACACTGGATGTCAAAACCTGTTTTGAAGGTGAAATGGTATTAGCAAGGACTTTTCCAGCATTTGGCACAGTTTTATGATGCTTGCTCAAAGTCCTTTTCATTAGAGCAGTTTCCATGAAGTCTACAATGTTCCATTAACAGTCTCTCTGGATTTATATAGTGGCACTTGGCTTGACCTTGTCTTTCCTGTCCTTGTCTTTTAGTTGAACGTGCTCCTTTAAAAACAACTACAGTCTCTGGGGCAAAGGTACTAGAAACTATCAAGAGTAGCTGTGGGAGATACGGGTACATTTGCAATGTTCTAATTGCGATGTTCCAGTAGTGCTGTGGCTTAGTGTGGAGGTTTAGTTTTTTTACTCTTTTCTTTTTGCTATTTTTGTTGTTGGTTTTTTTACCTTTGAAAAGAAAATAGATACAACATATATATGAATAATGGTAACAACGCAGGAATTCTTACATTTTAAAAAATGGAATAATCAAAGTTCACCCAATGAATCACTGGGTATCCTTCCCATTTTTCTTTGCTGTTCTTCCAATAAATTTTAAACTCGTTATTCAGAGGAATAATAATTATGTATGTAAACACATTCTAAAACAACAAATGTGATAGGAGTTGATTTTGTGCACGACAAAAGAAATCATGCATTTACAACAACAAAAAGGTGAATTCTTCTCTTGACAATCAGAAAGCAACCTTAAAATTCTCTTACACCACTGAAGACTATTTGGTTGTATAAAACATTAAAGAAAGATTAAAGAAAGAATACCTTGTTCTAAAGCCATATGCAATCTAAATCCATATAAGCATTTTAAAAAAAAGTGTTAACCTCAGAGATTTCCTGCTCTCATGGCTGTTTTGCCCAGCTGTTCAGGTTCAGCTGTTAAATGTCAGGCATAAAATCTTGCAAACTGATGAGCAGAGGTGCAAAGCTTCCACCTATTTGGGTAATAAAATCTTTATTAGTAGCTAGATGAGACTGCATCTTTCATTTGAAGACCCCCCCCCCGCACTGTAGAATAGAGCAGGTCATGGAAACTGTGGCCTGTGGACTCCATGTAGTCTTCTTGAGCCCACAGTATGCCCTCTGAGGCCCCCAGCCTTCCTCAGCTCCCAATCTATCTGCAAAGAAAATCAGCTGAAAAGGCAAAACGGAGAAGCTGTGGGGCTACAACTTGTCATTTAAATGCTATTCTAGCCTTTTGACCTGTTTCAAGCCCAAAGTAGCCTTTGTAAAAATGCCAATTTTTTCACCAAACAAGAGAAAGTTTTTGTGTGAGGGTTTAGGAGATCAGGATGGTGCAGCTAGCAGTAAAGCTAGTCACCACCCCATCATCTGTACATTTAGTTCTGTAGTTGTGTAGCCGCCACCACCCCATCATCTGTATATTTAGTTCTGTAGGGTTGTTTTTCTGGATTTTGCCATACAATGGGGATTGCTGTTAAGTTATGTGTATTAATTTGTTATAATGGTTAATGAAGTTTGGAAGTTTTTGAAGCTTATCTCATTCATTTTAAAACTGATCCTGATTAAATTTTAAACAGGGAGGATATTATCAGAAGAATTTAGCTGCTAAAATCACCACCCAGGTCCATTCTGGGTCCATCCCTGCTCACAGGGGTGCTCAACGTGCCTCTTTTCAAAGCCAGGAGTTTTCTGGCTTAAGAAAATGGCTACCAGAGAGGCCCTGGGATCAGGGATGAACCCAGGATGGACCCAGTGACTAAATCCTTCTGGTAATATCAGGATGCCACCTGCTTTAAAATTTAATCCGGATCAGGTAAACTGATTTTAAAATGAATGCGATAAGCTCCTTAGTGTGTATAACTTTTGTTGTTGGGGAATGATAGGAGGCATTGTGCTGGTTTAGACACTTAGGGCCTCGGCAGACGGCTTAAAAAGCCGTCCTCGAGGCAAGGAGGGGGAGGGGCAGCCACACGCTCGGCGCCCCTTCCTCCTCCCAAGGTTGCCCTCGGAGCCACCGGCCCTCTGCACGGCTGGCGCTCTGGGGGCAACCTCCCGCTGCAGCGTCCGGACATGCTGCAATGGAAAAGTCAGCGAAAGTGCGCCACAAGCTTTTGCGGCGCACTTTCGCTGACTTGTGAAAAGAGTGCTATTTTAGCGCTCCTTTCAGGGGCGGCGAAGGTGCGCCGCAGGATTGAGGCGTGGGGATGCCTCGGTCCCTCGGCTCACCTTCCCACGGCAACCCCGTGCCACCAGTCTGCTTAGGCCCTTAGTATTGGGGCAGAGGGAAGATTGCTACCTGACACTGGAAAGTGCAGATATCTGCAGGAGGTTTCTTTGATGAGAACTTTCTGAGTGGAAAGGGAAAACAGAGGCAAGACTGAAAATTATGTGGGGTCAAGCCGATTGGACAAGTATGTTTGAAGAGGGCAGATATGTTTAAATTTGTAAATGAATTGAAGTAAATGTTAGGGCAGGACATTGTTACTTTCATGCCAATGCTTGTGGATGATGGCAGTTCTGTCTACATACATTTTCCTGATCACACCTATCAGTTAGGGCCTTTGCAGACTGCTAGAAACAGTGCAAATTGAGTCCACTTTAACTGCCCTGGCTCAGTGCTAGGGAATCATGGGAACTGTAGCTTTTTCTGAGACATTGAGCTTTCTCTGTCAGAGAGCTCTGGTGCCACAATAAACTACAGTTCCCTAACACTGAGTCAGGGCAGTTAAAGTGGACTCAATTTGCACTATTTCTGGCAGTATGCAAAGGCTCTTTCTGAAATAAGGTTCTTGCTGTTTGAGTACAAATTTACTGAAGTGAGGGGAAAGAGCAGTTCTTGATAGGTTATTTTCTATATCCACAAGTGTGAGCACTTTCTAATTCAGGGGTAAGCAACCTTTCCCCTTTAAGGGCCGAGGGACTTCAGTTCCCAGAAGCCTCAGCCATGTTGGCTAATAGTCCCATGTTGGCCAATAGCTCCTGGGATTCTGGGAGCTGAAGTCCCTCGGCCCTTAAAGGGGAAATGTTGCCTACCCCTGATCTAATTTGACTATTTGTAGGATCCTCTCTGGTTATGTGAAACATGGGACGTTTTCACACGGGGCTTTAGGCGGACGCTATCCTACCTCCGTCCAGCCCCAGTCCGGCTCCTTTGCAAAGTTTTTCACACGACGTCGCAGCAAGCCCGCCCCATCCAGTGCCATCCCCGGCACTAACTGGCATCAGTCCGGGGTCTTGCTCCATGTGTTCACACGACGTCGCAGCAAGCCCCGCCCCATCTAGCGCTAACTCCGGCATCAGCGCCGGAGTTGTAATTCCTTTTTTAAAAAGGAATTAAGTTGCCGCTGCCAGAGCCATTCCGGAATGAGCTGAAGGATCCGTTCCGGAATGGCTCTAGGCGGCTTTGGACGTCTGTGTGTGAAAACGCCCATGGTTTGTACATTTCTAGATATTCCTGGCTCCTCAGAATTCAGAGCAAATGAAATCTTCTCAAGTCATAGAAAAAGAAAAGACCAGACTTACAACAAGGTCATGACAAAAGAACAATGGGAGGAGTACCTTTGTTTCAGACTGCTAAGATTTTAACCACCATTCCATTTTCTACTAATGGATGCATATCAGTGGTGATCAAGCTGTTAACACTTTGTAGTAATTTCAAGCAGTAATGCAGACTCTGGAAGAGAGAATGTTGAATGAGTCAAGGCATATTTCTGAAAATGAATTCGCCAAGAAGAGAAACCATAAACAACCTGTTAACAATATAGCCAATTGTTGGACTTCCAAAATCTCAGCTGGAAAAGATTCATAATAGATTTATTTTTTATTTGGGGAATTATGCCATTTGGACTCATTTCTTTTCTGCTAACTTCACATCCATAAATTTGACATCCCTTGTTATATTCTTGATCAGCTATAAAATCTATATGGTTCTAAAAAGTAAATTAATATTTTTAGTAAAAGGCAAGATATAGTGTTTTTTTTCTCCCTGATTGTCCCAACAAATGTGAATTTTAGTCAAATATGGGTCATCATTTTTCTTTCAGATAGTTGATTTATCCAGCACTTCTCAAAGATGGCCTGAATTCACAGACCATACACTTCTAATGAAAATAAATTTAGATGTAATGGACTATCTGGATCCAAATAAGACAATTTATAGGAATACAGAAGCTAATTCAAATGCTGCCAGAAGGGGCAACTTTATATGTAATATCTCATAATTAAATAGTAACTAGTCCAAATTTAGATCATTAAAATTTTATTTTAATTTAATTTAATTTAATTTTCTATGAAAAGAAATAAAATTTTATTTTATTTTCTATGAAAAAGGAGACCTATTGTGGACTAAACTTCCATTTATTTTTTAAAAGTCTATAAGGGTAAGATTATCTCTTAACAATCAGGAGAGTTTTTTCTCTAAGCGTTCATCCTAATGATTAGGTGAAGTGCTTTTCTTTTTTTTAAAAAAAAAGTTTCAATAGGCTCAGATTTATAGATCTTTTAGGACAAGAACCCTAAAGAGAACCCATTATTTTGTTAGTTTCATGGTTGTCTTTGGAAATAAATCTGGTACACATACACATAAGGACTCTATTTCCTCCATCCATTTTTCAAACTCTTTTCTTTAGCACAGGTTCTCTCTCTCCTCACATGTCCCTAGATTCCTCTGTGTAAACACTCCACAAAAATGCATGTTATAACCTTGGATACTTTTAGCACATGTTTCTTGAATGGAACACTACTGACTTGGGAATTAGACAGGTGATAGTACTGAAACCCTTCTTGGTTTTTGTTTATTAAGAAGTCTTCCACAATAACTTCAGAATCAATGTATATTGCCTCAATATACTAGGCCACTTTTCAGCTTGGAGACATATAACTACCAAGGTGACCATAAGGTCCTTCTCACCATACCTGACAAGATAGGTATTTTTATACTGCCTTAAATGATTCTCTTTCTTTTTCTGACTTCCAGGTTGAAATGTCATAAAGTCAAGCCCTACAAGCACTCTGCTACAGGGAAAGGCACTAGACACAGCATTTGCCCAGGAGGAGTCTTGACCTGCAGAAGAGTTACCCCTTAGTACAGAGGGACCAGAGGATCAACTGTTTCACCTCCAATCCTGGAGACTCAGCTGCCACAGGACCATGACAAGCAGCACAAATAGAAAGGAGAGATTATAATCTTACTCCACTGTGTCCTTAGCTGCCTGATGATGGACACAAGCTGCTGAAAATCAGCTTTCTTAAAATAATTATTTGTGCTGGAGTTTGTCTTAAGGAAACCTTCTGATTCTGATGGGGAGATTTAACTTCTTCCAACTTTGCTTCTATGTACAAATAAGAGACTGTGAGTAATTTGACTCAATAAATTATTTTAAATAACAATATGACTAAAGTGTTAAAATTAAGTAGAAAACTGAAATCTGAAAGAAGTCAAAAGTAAAAAGACCTCAGGTATTAACAACAGTAAAAATTTAAAATACTGAGAACACTAAGAACTGAGAAAAGCATGTGAATGCTATTGTATGTCTGTGACTGCAATAAGAACAAGGCCAATCGATTGTGCTGAGGCAAAGGAAAGCTGCTATCCAAATGGTGGTTGCATACTAGTTGTGGACAGGCTGATTTTTAAAGATGACAACAGTTAAAGAAATCACGGAGGCATCTTTGGGAGAATCTGCAGAAAATCTGGAAATCCAAACATTTTGGTTGGAGGTAAATCTTCTAAGAATTTGGAAAAAAGAGTTAATTCAGAAATATCTAAGTAAGGGAAAGAAGGAAGCTCTCCTGGAAAGGGAAGTGAATATTGAGGGATAGTGTAAGCAAGCCGAGGATGAGGAAATAGCAACTGACCTACCAAAAACTGCAGCATCTGAAATTAACAATGATGGGATTGAGAGAGATCTCATAAAACCTGACTGTATGCAAAAAATTACCAGAAGAAGGAAGAGGGGAATGCTGGAGAAACCTATGGAAAGCAACACTTTTTACTGCAGAGAAGAGGAGGAGAGTCTGGAATTTGGCAGAAGTGTAAAAGAGAGGAAGTTTGATGAGGAGGGGAGTATGCCCAGGAGAAAACAGAGAAAAAGAACCAGTGTTCAAGATTAATGAGATAATTTGTGTGTCCCAGAGTTTTGTGTTTGGGGAGGATTGTGCCCATCTTGCATTAAAGCTAATTTTTGAAGGAAGTCCCATTTTAAATTTAAATAGTTTAAATGTTAGAGTATTGGTTGTATTTTATCTGGTTTTGGATTAACATGTATGATCGCTCAGGTTTGGGTGTCAAATTTATGATTTGCTAAAAATAAATTAGTATATAAGGATGGTTTTTGAATACAGCCACCATAATTCATTGAAGAGGAGAGACTAAAATAAATTGATATATATGGATGATTTAAGAAGATGGCAAATGGAAAGAGTGGATTTTAAAATTGCTTGTTGTTGTTGTTGTTAACCACCCTCGAGTCAATCTCGACTCATGGCAATCATGTGAATGAGACATCTCCCCTATATTCCAATACTCTTCCCAGTTTCAGCAGATTCATACCTGTGACTTCCTTAATTGAGTCTATCCATCTAACATGTGGGCTTTCTTGCTAGTTCCTTCCACTTTTCCCAACATTATTCCCTTTTCTAATCAGTTGTGTCTTCTCATGATGTAACCAAAGTACGATAGCCTCAGTTTAGTCATCTTTGCCTGCAGGGAAATTTCAGGCTTCATCTGCTCTAGGACCCACTTATTTGTTCTTTTTTGTTGTCCATGGGGTCCTCGGCACTCTTCTCTAGCACCACATCTCAAATTAATTGATTTTCTTCCTGTCCATTTTCTTAACTATCCAGCTCTTGTATCCATATGTGATAATGAGGAATGCAATTGCCTGTATGATTCTGACCTAGTTGTATGTCTTTGCTCTTTGGGACCTTTTCTAGTTCTTTCATAGCTGCCCCCCTCCCCCCATTCTTAGTCTTCTGATTTCCTCACTGCAGTCCCCATTCTGATCTATGCTTGATCCCAGGTATAAGAACTCTTTATGTTTCTATTTCCTTATTGTCTAGTTTGAACTTGTGAAGATCCTCCGTGGTCATTATATTTGTTTTCTTTATGTTCAACAGTAATCCTGCCTTTG
>CM034703.1:69601768-69613029 GCA_020142125.1 Phrynosoma platyrhinos | reverse complement strand
CTTCTGCCAACCTAGCAGTTTGAAAGCATGCAAATGCAAGTAGATCAACAGGTACCACTTGGGTAGGAAGGTAAACAGCTTCTGTACAATCATGCTGGCAACATGGTCACAGAGTAGTCTCTGACAATGCTGGCTCTTCAGCCTAGTAACAGAGATAAGCACAATCCCCTATGGTCAGACATGACTTGACAACCTTGTCAATGGGGAATACCTTTACCTTTACCTTTAATACCTCATGCACCAGGATTAAAACAAACCCACAAAAATGCCCTTGTGGAATATTTTCTGACTCCCATGAGAATTCCTATATTTTCAGAGCTAGGGGCAGGTTAGAGCTTAATGTTTATTTCTTATCATTCCTAACCACAATGAACATTTCAAAATTCCTCCAAATGGGGCAGCCCAAAGACAGGCAGAGTATATCACGTCTGCTTTGCTGAATCATGGTTTCTGCTTTGCTGAATTATAAGCATGTGACATTGGTGAGGATAAAATAAGCATGCCAAATGGTAAAAAGCTTTAGACTTGTTGTTTCATTTCTCCCTGAGATGGTTTTTTCAGCTGTTATTTATAAAAATAAACTGTACATAACAAGTGAAATTGGGGGAATGGTTTACCATTGTGCAGGTGACAACATTGCTAGATATCTGTATTTTAAGTCTAGTGCTGTATAGATTCCACAACAAGATGTGATTTTGGGAAACTAAAATGTGATTTATGAGGGCTAAATAGAATGGCCTACATTTATTTATTTTTATTTGTTGTTAAATCAAATTGATAATTTCAGCTGGAATACAACCATTTAATCAATGGAGTTCCCATTGCTGTAGTTGAATTCACAACTAACAATTGAATTTAATTTGGTAGAAAGAACTCATACAGCTAGTGCTTTGGTTTAGATTGGCCTCTTCAGACACTGGAAGAAACTGAGTTCACCTTAACCAGATGTTATTCAAAGAGGTACCACAAGGACATCCATCTTTCTACAAAGACAGATAAGAACTAGTTACACATAAACCTCTAGTAGCCAAACAGTCTCACTGTTTCAGCATCTGTGACACTATGAACCAGCTGTTTCAATAAAGAAAAAAATATGGATAATAGAATACAGAAGCTTTTAACAAAGACACAATTCCTTGATGATGTTCAATAAATTTTGATTTGGCTTGATGCTTAAATGTAATTTAACACTGAGCGGTCAGGATTACTTTTCATATTCAAGAGGAAAATAAGAGACCAACAAAAGTAAAAGAAATTTGTCTTCATTTTCTGTGGTTGATTGATTGAATCACCTAGAGCTAACATCTTTCCAATGAGAAATTTATTAAGAGCCCTTTGAATGCCTCACAAAATGGGAAACACATTTCAGTTGAAAATTCCAAAGCAGAATCACAGAAGCTTAACAGTTCTGGCAGCTATACAATCCTCACTTTCCAGATGGTAACTATAGGGCAGATAGAAGATTCTTTTCCTCACTTAATTTTCTCAAATGTTAGGTTTGCATTACAGATGATAATGTGGAGAAAAATACACAACACCACATGCACTGCTGTGAGAAACTGCTTATACCTAAGATAGCCTCATGAGGTTGATGAGCTTTCAGGGGTATTCCAAGATTTAAATACAATGAATTTCTCAAACAATGAATGAGAAATTTAGAAACTTCAGCTCTTAATAACAGTTTGCCATACCTCTCTGGTCAAAATGCCTTGCTTTGAGTTTTTTTGTTAAACTTGTTATTGTTGTGTGCCTTCAAGTTATTTCCAAATTATGGCAAACCTAAGGTGAACCTATCATGGGATTTTCTTGGCAAGATTTATTCAGAGAGGGCTTCCTTTTGCCTTCCTCTCAGACTGAGAGAGTGTGACTTGCCCAAGGTCACCCAGTGGGTTTCAATAGCTGAGTATGGATTCAAACGCTGGTCTCTAGAATCATAGTCCAATGCTCAAACCACTACAACATGCTGCTCCTGGGTATTCTTTCTGTCTGCTAATGCTGGCTGTTAAACATGTAGCCAACATTAGTATAATCATTTATTCAATAACATGTATGTAGTTCCACTGAAAGCATTGCTCTGCAGAGGGGTGGGATATAAATAATAATTAATATTAATAATAATAATAATAATAATAATAATAATAATAATAATAATAATAATAATAAACATTGCAAAGGATAGGCACAAAGTTAAGTACTTCTAAATCTGATTAATTTCAAAGGGAGAAGGTTAAGGGTGTATTGAATTCTTTAATGGACGTAATCTGCACTGTCCCAGTACTATCCTAGGTTATTTCTGAACCAATTATCCTCCTCTCTGGGCACATGGGCTTTTATCCCACATCAGTTCCAGACATGAGACGCATGTAGCTCCTTATTCCAAGGCAGATTCCATTCATTTAAAAACAAAAAACAAAAACCCTTTCTGCACACATTGTGTCTGCATAGGTGCAATGTCATGTCTAGTGGGATGGTAATCACTCCTGATTTGTTGCCATCATTAATCGTACCCCGCCCATTGATTTATTAGATGATTCCTCCTCCTCCTCCTCCTCCTCCTCCTCTCATTTTCATGCTGCTAAACCCATTATCCTCATTATTTCAGCTGCACAAAACATGCCAGCAAAAACATTCAGAAATTAGAACTTGTACCATAGACCTATATGAAGAATAGACCTATTTTGGGAAGCCTGAAGTCCCTAGGGTGGTATGCTTTCTGATAATTTCCCTTTAGTGGAGCATTTCTCCACAGTTCACTTTTGCTCCATTGTAATAACTTCCTGGACTTATTTCCTGCTAACTGTCCAAATTTAGTGGCTCTGTTGCAGTTGATGTTGGACTTTCTGCTTAATCTCATGCAGGCAAGGGGTTCTAGATTACGCTCTTCCTCCCTGCTAAAACTATATTGGTGACTATTTCCCAGGTTTCTAAGTGTAATAAAATAGCATATATGCAGAGCCCCTTGAAGGTGCGAGAATAGGCAGGGAACTACAGTACATAAATATGTGGACATCTGCTGGTCAGTGGACTGAAAAGAAAAATATGGTGCCAGTCTCAGCTCCTCCTCACGATCAATCCTGATTCTAATTGGGACAGAATATGAGGTAAAAAGTAAAGCTTACATTGAAACTGGTTTAGTTTTAGATCGAAAAGATCTGAGACTGTTCTGGGAGGGAGTGAAAATCATGTGCCATGCATGGGTTAAAATTGGATTAAGCTGCATTTTTAACTCCATGTGAGTTGGGCCCTGGAATTACTCAGAAATAGGGCACCAGGAGATATGGCACTCTAAGTAGATAGTAGATAGTAGATTATGACTTGCTGAAAACAGCATCCATTCTTCTGCCCCTCCTATCACATTTAACAAGGTGTATATCAAGGTAAACATGCTCACTTGAAATCACAAGGTGGATGGATGCCTAAATAGGGTTACTTTTGAACACTTGTTGAGTGGAGGGGTTGGTATTGTCACTGCACAATGTCCCTGTTTCAGGGTTATTATGGGGAGTAGATAGTATGGCCCTATGGACCTTATCACACGTGGGCCACAAAGCAATAATAAAGTGAAATAAGAATAAATCCAGTAATAAACAGGACGAAACCCCACAATACACAAACGGCTATCACACACCATTACCTTCATCGTGCTTTTAAGGAAAGTGCTCCCAGGAACCATATTTGCCGTTCACACACAAGTGAGAAAATCCCGCACATGTGCTAGAAATGCTCTTCTAGCACATGCGCAATACAGCTGCGGCTGTCACTTGCCGCGGTTGTCACCCCTTCCCAAGCAAGCACTCTGAGGACGTCCTCCTTGGAGTGCAGGCGGGGAAATGCTCCCCAATACGTATTGGGGAAATGCTCCCCAATACGTATTGGGTTTTCATACCTACGGCAAAAGCGAAATGATTCCCGTCGCGCAATTGCAATTCCTCAAGAAACCGAAATTCAAAAGATCTCGGTTCTTTCCGCATTCTGTCGGGGTTCTGTGCAACGTCGTGTGGACACACGGAAAAATAATACGTATTAGGTCGGGATTTCGTTTGGATTCTGTCTGGATTGGGCTCCGTGTGATAAGGGCATATATGGGTAATCACCATGCTTTGGGGTGGGTGCATAGAAAAGAAAAATCAAGGAAATTCTCACTTTGCTCCCTACCATCCTATCTCCTTCTGTTTTCCCAAATGCCATTATAGTTAAAGAGCATAGTGCTTATGTTAACATTATGATAGCATAACTGTGCTGACATAATTTGAAGCTTCACCAGCTTGTGAAAGTTTTATGTGTACATAGTTTCCAACAGATACAGACAGCTCCATTATTTCAAGCATTTTCCCTGATAAATTAAAAATAATATTAATCCAAACCTTAAAAAAAATTCCTCAGGGACTTAAAAAACATTTAACTTTCACTTGATAACATCTAAAGAATATATAATAAGAATTGATTCATAAAATGATGTGTCTCTTGGAGTTGAGAAGACCCATCACTTTACTGTGTCTTATAAAATCCATATTAATTAAAAACACAAAATACAGAGTACATTGTGCTGAGAAACTGTTTAAAAATGTTCCGTTGCAATCAGTGGGCAGGAATGCCCTCAACTATTGCTTTCCTCCTTTTCATAAAAACAGTAAAGTCATCAGGAAAAGCACAAAAAGCTATGACTGGAATCCCATAGTGTGTGGAAATTTTTTCTAATATCACACATTGGGAAACAACAAGCTGTCTGTCAAGTTGGTAAGATTCATGTGAAGATTACAAAGACAGAGTAATTTTTTTTTCAATAGTTACATTTTCCAGCTTTCCCAGACTTTCTATTTCCATCTGATTTAGTCATTGTTTGGTGCTCTTGGGGACACAGAGTGAAGAACAAAGTAAAATAACCACAATGGAAAAAGTTTAGGAGACTGGGGTGGGTGATCAGTAAATAATAAAAGATAATCTCTCCAGCAGAGCGTAGGTGTAAAAAAGCCTTACCCAAACTGTTGCCCTTCAGATGTGTTGAAACACAGATGCCATCATCTCCAGATAGCATGATCATGTTGACTGAGATGGTAGGAGATGTAGTCCAACCTTTTTAAAGGAGTGGGCTTCTTTAAGTCTCGGTATGCATGCCATTAACTAAAAGAGTTTCTCTTTTCTTTTGGCTGTGCACCCACACAAATATTATTACCAAATTTCTCACAGATTTACTATCAACCCCCTCCCCCATATAATTTATAAATTGGCTACTGAGAACTGGTGCCTAACCCCCAGAGTCTAGCTTTTCCTTTGACAAAGTGTTAATCATCTTTGCCTTTTGCACACCTAGAAATCTTTCTGCCCATTGCCACAAGGACTAAACCCAATTATTAATTTAAAGTAGGACAGAGTATAGTAGATTTATTCCCAATAATTTGAGGGGATCTGTTCTGATTGGGACTAAGTATTGGATTTAGGCCTTAGCCTTTTTAGTTTTTCCCCAGTTTGTAGAAGTTTTTAGTTTTTCTAAGATTGTAACTGTATTTAAGAATTCAAGAGAGATTGTGCAAGACTCCCAAAAAGCTACAACTGTATTGGTCAGATTATTCTAGATCCCAGGAGCTCCCATTTCATTCAGTGATTTTTGAGGAGCACCACATTTTTCTTTTCCTCTTTTTGGATTCTGTCTAATGCTAAGGATTTCCCTTCCCTTCTACCATTGATTTCCTTTAATTGTAAAGAAGTGTAACTTGTTCTCTCCTATTTCTTTATGTCAGTTTCACATCTTCCACTATTTCATCTTGTTCTTCTTTCTAAAATTGTGAGGCATCACTGTGTGGCTACTCTCTCTCTCTCTCTCTTCAGAAATGTGGAAATACTTTGCTATTTTCATACACATGCTCTTCTCCTCTAGGCCAAACTGTATCATGGGATTTGTAATTTACAGTTGTTTGGCACTTTTCTCCATGGCTTTAGGATTTGGAAAGGTTACAGAAAGTAATTTATTTATACACTCTGAGATTCCTGCTCATTTAAAATAAGAGTATCCAAATGTCAAAAGAATGCATATGTTTCAAAAATTTGGTGTAAAGGCTTACCTCAATTAAGAGAGACTCATTTTCATAAAGTCTCTTTAGAGGAGCTACCCCCCACCTTCTCTAGCTGGAAGTTTTTTGCAACATAGGTATTATGGTGAGGGAAGACTGGTGAAAGATAGACTTTCAATGCTGGGTTGCAGCAGCATTTTTGCAGTAAATAATGCAATAAAGCTTTACCTGGGAAAGAATGGGTTTCTACTCTGATCCTATTATAACTATATGTGCTTATGTACATCAGACAAGGTAAACAGTTGCCTCCAGAATAACTTACTGAGCTTGTAATGACAGCAAAGCAAGAGAAAAATGGGCAAGCTGATTAGGCTGCCTCATCAGCCACCCTCGCATGTTGAAAAAGCATAGATCAGTTTCACCTCCTAAATGGAAATCATTAGAAAAGTGGAAGCTATTGAAAGGGGAGGGGAATCATCCCAAGAAGCATTTTGGAAGAAGCTTTCAAGTGGTTGCCAGAAGATTAATTTTGTTTTGCTTTGTTTTTTGCTTACTTATGTAAGGCTTTCCTGTCCTAGGTGTTTCATTTCACACATACACATTTTTAGTTTTAAATGAAAAGTTTGCTGAAACATGTTGAATTGCTCATCTTTTTTGTGGAACAGGAACTTATCCCTATTTCTCCCCATGTTATTTCAACCTCTGATACCAATTTCTGTTAAAGAAGTAAAGCCCAGGAACACATCTACTTTGTTAACTGAGGTATACCATTACTTGTTGCAAAAAGCATGATAACAAATAGAAGTACGTATATTCACTTAGGGGCTAAACAGCCATGGCCCCGATTTGGCACTTTGCCACTCTAAAAAGAGCTGGCAAATGCCGCTCTTTTTTAGAGCAGCATAAAGCTGCCCTTGCTGCAGTGGCTTTGCTGTGCTCTTTTTTTGTGCAGCGTGTAATTGCCATGCTGCTGGAGCACCTTAATGGTGGGGTGCACGGCATGATGGTGGCATTGGGGCAAAGTCTGGGCGACTGGCGTGCAGTCTCCACACCCCAACTCCACCTCCAGGCCAGCCCTTTTGGTCAGTCTGTATAGCCCAGGGGTAGGCAACCTTTCCCCTTTAAGGGCCAAGGGACTTCAGCTCCCAGAAGCCTCAGCCATGTTGACCAATAGTCCCATGTTGGCCAATAGCTTCTGGGATCCTGGGAGCTGAAGTCCCTTGGCCCTTAAAGGGGAAAGGTTGCCTACCCCTGGAATAAGTTCTATTGAATTCAGTGATCCATGTTGTTCTTGTGTTCCTTCAAGTTGTTTCTGACTTAAGATGATACTTAAGATGATCTATCATACAGGGTTTCCTGGCAAGATTTGTTTAGAGGAGGTTTGCCTTTGCTTTCATCTGAGTTTGATAAAGTATGAGTTGCCTAGGATCTCCCAGTGCAGCTCCATGGCTGACGGGATTCAAACCATGGTCTCCAGAGTTGTGGTCTGGCACTAAAACCACTACCATGTTGGCCCTCCCTGTGATACATATCTCTTGAGTATTCAGCAAAATAATTGCCCACAGATTGGAAAGGCTCAGTATATATTCTAATCCCCAAGAAAGGAGACACTAGGACCATTGTATTAACTTGTCATGAAAGCAAGTCAATGTTTAAAATTCTACAACAAATACTGTTACTGTATATGGAATGAGAATTGCCAAATGTCCAAGTGAAGTCCAGGAAAGGAAGAGGCACTAGGGATCATATAGTAAACATGCTGGAAAATGCAATGTGTTATGGAATTTCAAAAGATCAACCTGTGCCTTATAAACTATAGCAAAGTGTTTGATTGTATAGATTATAAGAAACTATGGATCACGCTTAAAGAAATGGGTGTGCCATAACATTTGATAGTCCTGATGCGTAATCAGTACTCAGGACAAGAGGCCACTGTCAGGACAGAATGCAGAGAAATGAAATGGTTTTCAATTTGCAAGGGGATCAGGCAAGGCTGTATTCTGTCATCCTATCTATTTAATTTGTATGCCAAGAACATCATACAAAAAGCAGGACAGGACTTGGAGGTAGGTGTGAAAACTGCAGGAAGCAACATTAACAGCCTAAGATATTCAGATGACACCATAATATGAGCAGAAAATATTAGAGATATGGAAATATTATTGAAGCTCAAGGCTGAAAGCTCAAAGGCAGGTTTGCAGCTAAACAGCAAGAAAACAAAATTTATGATCATGGATGATATACATTAACTTTAATGATGAAGAGATTGAAATAGTTCAAGATTTTCCATTCTTGGGCTCAGTCATCAAGCAGAGTAGTAACTCCAGTCAAGAAATCAGAAGACTAGGACTTGGAAGGGCAGCTATGAAGGAACTAGACAAGATCCTGAAGTGTAAGGATATAACATTAAATATTAAAGTTAGGATTGTTCATACTGTCATATTTCCCATTTCTATGAATGGCAGTGAGAAGTGGACAGTGAAGAAAACTGATAGGGGAAAAAAAATCAACTAAATTGTGAAGTGCTTGAGGAGAGTACTGAGAATACTGTAGACTGCCAAAAAGACCAATGGATGGGCAGATCTGGCCCGAACTCTCCCTAGAAGCAAAGATGACCAAACTGAGGTTGTCCTATTTTGACTATATCATGAGAAGAAAGGTAAAGATATTCCCCATTGACAAGGTTGTCAAGTCATGTCTGACTGTAGGGGACGGTGCTCATCTCTGTTACTAAGCAGAAGAGCCAGCGTTGTCAGAGACTACTCTCTGATCATGTGTCCAGCATGATTGCACAGAACACTGTTTACCTTCCCACTGAAGTGGTACCTATTTATCTACTTGCATTTTGTACACTTTTGAACCTCTAGGCTGGCAGAAGCTGGGACTAGTGACAGGAGCTCATCCCATTATGCAGCACCCAGGCCTCAAACTGCCAACTTGCCGATCTTGCAATCAAGACACAGCGTCTAAAGAACTCACTAGAAAAAATCTGTATGTAGAGAGATCTTGTAGCACGTTTGGGACTAACTGAAAGAAACAAGTTGGCAGCATGAGCTTTCGTAGACTTAAGTCTACTTCCTCAGATGCACTAGAAAAAACTGTAATGCTTGGAGGCAATAGGAAAAGAGGAAGACCACATTCCTGATAGATAGACTCAATCAAAGAAACCATGACCATTAATGCAGGAGCTGATCAGGGCAGATTAGGATAGGGTGACTTGGAGGTCTCTCATTCATAGGGGTGCCATAAATTGAAGTTGGCTTGAGGGCAGATAGCAACAAAGCAAAACATTTAATCTCAAGTACGGTGAAGACCTTCACTGAGTTTTTTGTTTTTTGTTTTTTTGCTATGGGAAGGCCAAAGTCATTACACACCGACTTCTGCCTTGCATACAGATGGCCTCAGGTTTAATTTCCACTTATCTCCAGTTAAAGGGATTAGAGAGATGACAAGAAGCATCTCTATCTCTATACATCTGAGGAAGGAGGCTCAAGTCTATGAAAGCTTATACTACCAGCTTTAATTAGTCTCAAAGGTGTTGCTATTATATCTCTGCATAAAGAAATATCTGTTTGAGACCACAGAAAGCATAGTTTTATATAGACAGAAGCTTTATAACATAAGGCATTTCCCTGTTTATTAAATTCACAGTAGGAAAAAGTTAGTTTTTTGGACTAGTTATTTTTGTGGCTATGCTGGTTGAGGAATTCTGGGAGCTGAAATGCGTGGAGCTTCTCTTTTGTGGATTTTTCAGCTACTCTGTTTGGATTTAGCAGATTTCCTTGATTCATCATAATAGATATAGAACTAGGAATATTTTGCTCAGAGAAAGAAAAAAGGGTAAAGGTTTTAGTTCATCTCCGCTCCCCTTGTTTGCCATTCTGGACGTGATGGACAGTCCGTCTCAGTGGAAAACTCACTTTTAAGTGAATCTCTTGTCCAGGAGACACACACGTCTGTCACGAAGTCCTCATGTGACTCACTCAGAGAAAAACAAAACTTGGTATTGCCTGAGTTTATTTGAGGAGCATTTGGGCCATAATGAAAAGGGCATTACAAGCAGACGTGGAGTTGTTGTTGTTTTTTGTCTTCACCCTGGCCACCACCTAGTTTCCCCGCCAGGGCTCAAGTGGTGGGAGATGTCTAGGGTGAAAACTATTTCCCAGAAAACATGCTCCGTCTCTGACTCTGCTTTCTTGTCTCTGGAGCGGCCCTGATGATCTAATAGCATTTTTCTCTGTGCATATTTTGGCAGGCCTTACCACCTGGCAGCCTGAGGAGT
The DNA here is from genome assembly GCA_020142125.1 of Phrynosoma platyrhinos. NCBI lineage: Eukaryota > Metazoa > Chordata > Lepidosauria > Squamata > Phrynosomatidae > Phrynosoma > Phrynosoma platyrhinos. Next base: position 69,602,739 of record CM034703.1, on the reverse strand, counting down.
CTGAGGGAAGAAGAAGGGAAAGGCCTGCATGCTGTTGTTGTTAACCCTCAGAGGTGAGGGCCTCCTCCACAGATGGCCGGCCGGCCGGCCGGGGGAGATTCCCCAGAACTAGGAGGACATAGGCGGGCTTGTCCTGTTTCTTTCTGGAGGCCCTACACACCAGCGGAAAAGGCTAGCAATGCAGAGGGGGAATAAGCAGGGTGACCAGGCATCCTCCTTTCCCAGGAATTACCCTACATTTCAACCTTCTGTCCAGGAGAAATTCCAAAATGTCCTCCATTTAGAGTGAAGCTAAGCAGCATGAATTTACATTTCTATGAGTGTTTTTGTTTCAGGTTTTATTGGGTCATGTCCTCCATTTTTTTCTTCGATGTCCTCAATTCTGAGCAGGACTCAAGAAGCATGAATTTAAATTTCTATATGAGTTTCTATATGAGAGTTTTATTTGGTCGCATCCTCCATTTTCCTTGAACATCCTCCATTTCGAGTCATACTCAGCAGCATGAGTTTACACTTGCATTTTTGAGCTTTTATTGGCCATGTCCTCCATTTCGAACAGGACTCAGCAGCATGAATTTAAACTTCAATTATTGTTTTTGAACTTTTATTTATACACATCGTCTAGTTTTTTTTTTCTTGAAATGTCCTTCATTTCGAGCAGGACTCAGCAGCGTGAATTTACATTTCTATCACTGTGCTTTTGAGCTTTTAGTTTGTCACATTCTCCATTTTTCTTGAAAGTCCTCCATTTTGCAGTGCCTTGTCCTCCTTTGCAGGGAGGAAGACATCTGGTCACCCTGGGGAATAAGGCCTGGGTGGGTGGGGGTGAAATAAAGCCTGAGGGACGGGAATAAAGCATAAGGGGGTAATAAAGCCTGAGGGGACAATAAAGCCTGAGGGAGTGGGATAAAGCCTGAAGGAGAGGAATAAAGGCTGGTGTGTGTGTGTGAATAAAGTCTGAGAGGGGAATA
>CM034703.1:69556338-69601668 GCA_020142125.1 Phrynosoma platyrhinos | reverse complement strand
GAGCAGAGCAGAGAGGGCACCTCTGAGAAAGCAAGCACTCAGTACTCAAGAGAAGTAACAAAGACAAGTAGAAAAGAGGAAGAGCTGCTGCTGCTGCTGCTGCTGCGCGGGGCTGGTTTTTGTTTTTGAATTTCACATACACCGTTTGTTTATTCTTTTTGTCCGTCGAGTGAGGAAGAGGAGGAGGAGGAGGAGGGGGAAGCGCTTCTGCCTGCCTTTCTTTCTTTCTTCCTTCCTTCCTTCCTTCCTTCCTTCCTTCTTCGCCATGCGGACTCCGCCGCCTCTCCTCCCGGCTCTGGCGTGGCTGCTGTGGCTGCTGTGGCTGCCTGCGGGCGGGAGGCCTGCGAGGAGCCCCCCTCCGGCCGCCTGGCGGCAGAGGATCCAATGGGAGAACAACGGGCAGGTGTACAGCCTCCTCAGCCTCGGCGCTCAGTACCAGCCGCCCAGGCACCGGCAGCAGCGGCAGGAGGGACCCCCGCAGCGGGGCGACGGCAGCAGCAGCAACCACGTCCTCCTCCTCCTCAGGGGGAACGCCACCGCGCCTCGGAGGGGAGCACTCCCCAACGCCAACGCCAACGCCAACGCCGCCATTCGCTCCCCGCCGCGCCGCTGGTTCGAGGCGGGCTACCGTCCCGAGCCTCCGCCCGAGAGCGCCCCCCTTCGGCCGGGCAACGGGAGCAGCAGCGCGCCTCCGCCGCTCAGCGGCCCAGCCCTCCTCCTCAGCCCCTCGCGGCGGGAGGACGCCATGTTGGGGGACGACCCCTACAACCCCTACAAGTACACCGACGACAACCCCTACTACAACTACCACGACACCTATGAGCAGCCGCGGCAGAGCAGCCGCTACCGGCCCGGGTACGGCACGGGATACTTCCAGTACGGTAAGTAAGCGTCAGGGGAAGGAGGTAGCCCGGTTTCATACCGCTTCAACGGGCCTTTCTGTCTGGAGGGCAGGGGTAGGCAACCTTTCCCCTTTAAGGGCCGAGGGACTTCAGCTCCCAGAATCCCAAGAGCTATTGGCCAACATGGGACTATTGGCCAATATGGCTGAAGCTTCTGGGAGCTGAAGTCCTTCGGCCCTTAAAGGGGAAAGGTTGCCTACCCCTGGTCTGGAGGTTCCTCCTCATGTCCAGGTGGAATCTCTTTCCCTGTATGCTTGCATCCATTGGCCCCTTGTCCTGTTCCCTGCAGCAGCAGAAACAGCCTTGCCGTGCAGGAACTCACAGTCAAAGCATCCCCGACAGATGGCCATCCAGCCTCTGTTTAAAGACCTCCAAAGAAGGAGACTCCATCGCTCTCCAAGGGAGTCTGTTCCACTGTCAAATAGCCCTTGCTCTCAGGAAGTGCCTCCTAATGTTGAGGTGAAATCTCTTTTCCTGAAGCTTGCATCCATTGCTCCAGGTCCTGTTTTCTGGAGCAGCAGGAAACAAGCTTGCTCCATCCTCAATGTGACCCCCCCTTCAAATATTTAAACAGCTATCATATCACCCCTTAATCACTTCTTCTCTAGTTTAAACATACCCAGTTCCCAAAGTCTCTCCTCATAAGGCATGGTTTTTAGACCCTTCACCATTTTGGTGGCCCTCCTTTAGACAAAAGGGCCTTTGCAGACTGCCAGAAATAGTGCACATTAAATTGAGGCACTGCCCTGGCTTAGTGCTAGGGAGTCATGGGAATTGTATTTTTTTCTGAGACATTGAGCCTTCTCTGTCAGAGAGCTCTGGTGCCACAATAAATTACAGTTCCCATGATTCCCTAGCACTGAGCCAGGGCAGTGCCTCAATTTAATGTCCACTATTTCTGGCAGTCTGCAAAGGCAGTCTGCAAATTGAGTCCACTTTAAGGGTTAGGGTTAGGGAATCATGGGAACAGTATTTTATTGTGGCACAAGAGCTTGCTGACAGAGAAGGCTCAATGTCGCAGAAAAAACAAACAAACGGTTCCTATGATTCCCTAACACTAACACTAACCCTTAAAGTAGATTCAATTTGCACTATTTCTGGCAGTCTGCAAAGGCCCAAAGACACTTCCCAGAATTCCACAGCCTGGAGCTGTAGCTGTTAAAGTGGTATCAAACAGGTCATTTCCCCAGTGCGGTTGTGCCCTGAGGCCATTTGAGCCCTCACCACTGTGCATTTGGCCATCATCTGCGCGACTGAGGTTGCTGCTGCATAGCAAAACCTTCCCCAGTGGCCAGACAGTGTGCCCCCCTTCGCAAAGCCCCATTTGCTTCCAGTTCCCCCTCTTTCCTGGGAGAGAGAGAGAGAGTAATTGAAACTGGATTCTTTTTTGACACTTTTTTGACATCACCTGGCATAATTTTTAAAGAGATTTAAAGCAATGACAATAGAATGGAAATTGTAATGTTTAATGGAAATTGTAATGTTGTAAGCCGCCCCGATTGCACTGCAGAGGGGCGGGATAAAAATAAAAATTATTATTATTATTATTATTATTATTATTATTATTATTATTATTATTATAGCAAGTACATTTCTATACCGCTTATCAGTGCACTTAAGCCAGGGGTAGGCAACCTTTCCCCTTTAAGGGCCGATGGACTTCAGCTCCCAGAAGCCTCAACCATGTTGGCCAATAGTGCCATGTTGGCCAATAGCTCCTGGGATGCTGGGAGCTGAAGTCCCTCAGCCCTTAAAGGGGAAAGGTTGCCTACCCCTGACTTAAGCTCTCCCTAAGTGGTTTACAATGTGTAAGCTAATTGCCCCACTACAACTGGGGACTCATTTTAGTGACCTACAGAAGGATGGAAGGTTGAATGGATCTTAGAGCCATGCTGAGGATCGAACTCACAACCTTGTGGCTGTGAACAGCTGGCATTTAAACACAATGCCACCAGGGAAACAAACAGCCCCCCCCCCCTTTAAAAAAAGAAGAAGAAAAGTCCTCCTCTTTCCACAGCAAGGAAGGTTCAGTATTAGAACTAGGGAGGCATGTCAAGGTTGGTTATTAAGAGAGGTGTATAGTTCTTGTTGCTAACTCCAACTTGAGGTGGGCAGTGGTCTTCCCTAACGTTGGTGTCACCCAGTGCAGGTGCGTGGAAGGGCATTGGAGGCAGGGTGAGCCACCGAGGAGGACGTAGTGCCACAAAATGGAGAACGTTCAAGAAGAAATGGAGGGCATGTCCAAAGAACTGCTAAAAACACTCACAGAAATGTAAATTCATACTTCTGAGTCCTGCTCAAAATGGAGGACGTTTTGGAATTCCTCCTGGACAGAAGGTGGAAATGGAGGATGTGTCTTGGAAAAGGAGGGCATCTGGTCATCCTGATTGCAAGGGGAAGTTGCTCTGCCCCTTCTCTTCCCTGCCCCTCACCTCACTTGCCTGCCCCACTGGCCATTGCATTTTCAGATGCCCACCCAAGGCTGGCAGGGGCTGGGCAAGTGAGGCAGCAGGAGGGAATGGAAGGGGCATGCACTGACCTTCCTTCTCCATTGCCTTGACTCCCCTGTCCAAGAGAGCCATGGCACCAAAGAAGGCAGGAGGGGTGGAAGGAAGGTCCGCCAATGTGTCACCAGTCCTCAGAAGTGTTAACTGGTGCATTCTGCATTCCCACACCACCCTAGTGACACCAGTGTTGGCAGTCCTATCAAAAGGTTTTCCTGGGAAAATTTATTCAGAGGAGATTTGTCATTGTCTTACTGTCTTCCTCTAAGGCAGAGAGAACACACAAGGTCACTTAGTGAGTTTCCATGGCTAATCCTAGTTGCATCCTAGTTTGAATCCTAGTTGCACAGAGTGCTAGTCCACCGTTCAAACCACGATGCCACACTGGCTGTCATTCGTCTTACTTCTCATGTGTTTATGTGCCTTCAAGTTGCCTGCCAAAGTATGGTGATGCTATGAATTTCATAGGATTTTCTTAGGCAAGAAATACTCAGAAGTGGGTTTGTCAGTTCCTTCCTCTGAAATACAGCCCACGGCACTTGGTATCCGTTGGCAGCCTCCCATCCAAGTAATAATCAGGGCTGACCCTGCTTACCTTCCAAGATCAGATGGGATCTGGTATCTTAGCTACCATAAATTCTAGTTTTGGGGGGAAAAGTGGGGTATAAAGTTAATAATTATTATTATTGTAGTCTCCAGAATATGCCTGTTCTGTAAGGTGTAATGAGTTTAGACCTGCTGGAACACCCCTTTTTGTTCTCCTGCCCCATAGATCCCCATAGATTTTCCATATTCTAAGCTTGTCCATATTCTAAGAGGCAATTTGTTATTTTATCTGCTCCTATCCAAATAATATCCTATCAGTGACTTACCGTATGTTTCTAACTGTGGGTGGGTGAGTGGGTAGGTCTCTCATCCTGTATGGGAAAAGACCTTCCCCATTTGGACCATGGACTGATGGTGATCCATACATCTAAATGATATCATTTTACCAAATTCCTGATTTAGTTCCAGAGTAAAGGTGCTTGGATGAACCAGAAAGAAGAAAACTGGATTTTGTTCTGTCAGCTTCATTGCCCTCTCCCAAAATTAAGGGAATTAACACAAGAACTTCCTCTTTGGTAATTCCAAAGGACTGACAGATGTCTTTCATCGTAAGGCTCATCTTACGAAAAGCTTTAATTCAAAAAATATAAGGCCTAAGCAGACTGCCAGAAATAGTGCACATTAAATTGAGGCACTGCCCTGGCTCAGTGCTAGGGAATCATGGGAACTGTAATTTATTGTGGCACCAGAGCTCTCTGACAGAGAAGGCTCAATGTCTCAGAAAAAAATGCAGTTCCCATGACTCCCTAGCACTGAGCCAGGGCAGTGCCTCAATTTAATGTGCACTATTTATGGCAGTCTGCTAAGGCCCATAGACACTCAAAGCTTTTTATAGTAGCTATAGCTCCTTAAAACAAAGAGCACAGCTCTGCAGTATCAGATATATTGCTGGTATTTTGATCTGGCAGACTTAAAATGGTCTCCTCAGCTGGTCTCCTTATGGTAAGAATTCTTGAAGATTTATGAGAAAAACTGGCTAGCAGAGTCGGATGCCATACAGTATCTGTCAGTCTGCAAGACACATTGCCTCCTCATACTTCTTTTGAACTGGTGAAAAGGGACTCTTTACTTTATTAGCTTGCTTTGGGTGTGAGACTTTGGATTGTAGTGTAGTGGATGGAAAGTAGCTTCCCTGTCAGTCAGGCAAAAAGACGTTTGCAGATATTTTGGGCTTGATAAATTTTTCTCTCTCTGATTTGATGTATTGCAGGTCTTCCTGATTTAGTTCCAGATCCCTATTATATCCAAGCATCCACTTATGTCCAGAGGACATCCATGTACAACCTGAGGTGTGCTGCTGAAGAGAACTGCTTAGCAAGGTAATACAGTCACTACTCCTTGAATCATAGAGTTGGAAGAGACAACAAGGGCCATCCAGTCTAACCCCCTGCCATGCATGAACACACAATCAAAGCACCCCTGACAGATGGCCATCCAGCCTCTGTTTAAAAACCTCAAAAGAATGAGACTCCACCACTCCAGAGGTAGTGTGTTCCACATTAGAAAGAACGTCTTACTATCAGGACGTTCTTTCTAATGTTGAGGTAGAATCTCTTTTCCTTTAGTTTGAATCCATTGCTCTGGGTTCTGTTCTCTGCAGCAGCAGAAAACAAGTTTGTTCATCCTCAGTATGACACCCCTTCAAATATTTAAACAGGGCTTATCATATCACCTCTTAACCTTCTCTTCTCCAGGCTAAACATACACAGCTCCCCAAGTCGCTTCTCCTAGGGCATGGTTTCAAGAACCTTCACCATTTTGGTCGCTCTCCTCTAGACATGCCCCAGCTTGTCAATGTCCTTTTTGAACTGTGGTGCCCAGAACTAGTCACAGTATTCCAGGTGAGGCCTGACCAAAGCAGAATAGAGTGGCACTATTACTTCCCCTGATCTAGACACTATACTTCTATTGATGTAGCCTAGAATTGCATTGGCCTTTTTAGCTGCCACATCACACTACTGACTCATATTTTGCTTGTGGTCTACTAGGACTCCTTGATCCCTTTCATATGTAGTCGGGTTGAGCCAGGTGTCCCTCATCCTATATCTGTGCATTTAATTTTTCCGCCGTAAGTGTAGTACCTTACATTTCTCCCTGTTGAAATTCATTTTGTTCATTTTGGCCCAACTTTCTAATCCATTAAGGTCATTTTAAATTTTAAATTTTGATCCTCTTCTCATTGCTATTAGCTACTGACTCCTAATTTGATGTCATCTGCAGATTCGATAAGCATGCCCTCTGTTCTATCATCCAAGTCATTGATAAATGATTTATCCAGTTTCTTCCTGAATTTGGTGAAAGATGTAGAAATTTGCAGCACTCAGAGAAGTTACTGTTACTGTTTTGGACAAAAACTCCCAGAATTCCCCAGTCAGCAGCCATGCAGGTCTGGGAGTTATAGTACCACAAAGTAATTTACTAGTTGCGACATTTGTAAAAATGGGGTAGCCATCATTTTTACAGCATTGCTCAGAAATCACAAGCAAAGTTTCAAAATGTCACTAGTGACTTAAAAGTGTGATGGTGAGGAATGAAATGGAGAATTCAGTCTCTGTCTCAGTTCTCAAAACATGTTGTTTTTATTATCCTCTGCTAAGAGTTTGTTGACCACGTTACAAGACTTCCATGCCCTTATTGTTTGGGAATTATTGCTTTACCAAGGCCTGTTTCTCATTAACCCAGAGCTTTGTTAATTTTTTGAAAACAATTATCTTCTGAATACATTCCTTATGAATGTAATTTTTTAAGAAAAGAAACATTCTTGTTTTTTGATTATTGCAGTTTCAAGATTGTCCTTAAACCACCTTTTTAAAAAATCCATTGCGCTTTAACACATAAATTGGTTAGTAGCCAAACTTGGTGTCATTTATTTAGTCATGAGGTAATCCTGTGCACGACTACGATATTTGGAAGTAGGTTCAATTGAAATTGATGGGCTTTGAAAAATCAGGGCTGGCCCTAACATTAGGAAGAGTTCAGGTGACAATTGCTGAGGGACAGGGAGCAAGACAGGTATGAGAACCACACAAGATGCATCACTTTAACTGTCATGGCTCCATCCTACAGAATCCTGGGATTTGCAGTTTTTTGAGGTACCAGCACTCTTTTGGCACACTTTTTGGCAGAGAAGGCTAAAGACCTTGTAAAACTACAAATTCCAGGATTCCATAGGATGGAGCTACAGCACTTAAAGTAGTGTCAAACTGTGTTACTTCTACAGTGGTAGATGCACCCGCTGTCTCTCTCCCCGCCCCCTTAGATGCAGCAGAGAACACTTTGCCACCACTGGTATAGATATAGTATCCAGCAGCCAGAGTGGCTAGCTTTTAGACATGAAATTGAGAGTGATGCCATCTTGTCCTTGACTTCAGGCAACACAGAATCTTGGGAATGGCAGTCTTGAACAGAATGGGGTTCTAAAGGCTGACGATGATATGTGAGGCTTAAGGCTACTCTACTGTTCCTACAAACAAGTCCTATGGAACTGAGTGTAATTTGCTTTTGAGTAGACATGAATGGTATCACACTGTACATAAACTTTAGAGCACATCTGTGTCCAACATTAATGGAAAACCTCAACAAGCTGCAATGCACATTATTCACCATGATGTGGAAGAATTTCCCTGTTTTGCTTGGAGCTGAACTCAAAATGGCTTTTTTATCATTTCATTTTAATTAAATGACATTATGGAAAGCTGCATTTAAAATTAGTTGTAATATGATTTACACATTTGTAACAATAACAAAAAAAGAGAGAGAGAATTGTATTAGAAAAAAAAGCTACCTAGCAATATAATGTAGGGATGTGGATGCAGTTGTAACTTCAACAGGAATATTTTCCAGAAGTTAAACCACAAGTTGAAATAGGAATGTAACACACCTCCAAAATATTCTTAGTTGAGATGATTAAAAACAGAAGTCATAGAAAAGACAAATAAGCATTAAAAAAATTGGCAGGAGAGGAGAGAAGTGGCGAGTCAGGGTGCATGAAATGCAGGAAGAGGAAACAGAAACAAACAAATCTGGTATAAGAATTTGACTGAATAGCTGAATATTCAAAGTGAATTTTGACTTAGTAATAAAAATAGAAGTTTTGATTTTCATAGTACTTATCACCAAGAAACTATTGACATTTACCTGTCTACTAGTAAGGAAAATCTGAGACTTCCTACTAGGTGGATGCATAGGATGGTGCTTTTGATCAATAAGAGTTGTACTGAGTGGTATTTATCCATCAAAAGAATCACAGGTGGTAGAAGAGATTCCCCCTTTCCCCTGCTGCACCAGTAAAATGTGGAGAGTTAACTGATCCCCTCAAGATGTTGAGGGATGCAGAGGTTTCTAGTGGAAGAAGGCCTGTTGAATGAATAGAAATATGTTTGTGACTTGTTAGATATAACCCTAAATTAGGTTTCCACTATGTTTTATTTAAAATTATTAATATAGTATATTTATTTATATCCCACTTTTCCCCAGTTCTGGACTCAAGGCAGCTTACAATGTTTACAACAAACATAGTGAAAAAGTCACATGATACAAAAGTCTAAAAGTAATGAAACTATTGAAAAATTAATAGCAGTTAAAAATATAAACCATTAAAAAGAAAAGGTAGAAAAAAATTGAGAATCTCTATACCCTTAAACAAGGCCTGTTCCCTTTAAGCAATCAGCCGTCAAAAGCCTACTGAAATAAAAATGTCTTCATTAACCTCTCTAGGAAGGGAGTTCTAGACTAGAGACTGGGAGCAGCCACCTAGAAAGCCCTCTCCTGCATCCTACCAGAAGTACCCATGATTGGTAGTGGGAGAAAGAGAAGCCTCTCATCTGAAGAATTTTTATTTAAAATAATGTTTAAAGTTCAGTTAAGACCTATTTTCTACTTATTTTAAAAATACTTCCTTAAATTAAATATTTCACTGAAGTTACTAATACTGGCACAGCCTTGAAAGGAGGAACTTATTATGACATCTTTGATTGCAACTATATATCCCCCACAATACCATATCTGTGCACAACTCAGAAAAAGGCCAAATGTCCAAAGACAATAGGAAAACACAAGTCAACATCATTTCTAAAAGTGGACCTGTTTACAGACCTGTTTACTTTGTTGGAAACTGTTAAAACAACATCAGATTTTGTAATGTTGGGTTCTTGGTGCATTGGTTGAGGCCAACTTATTTATGGTTTGAGTTGTCCCATTTGTTTCAGTGGGTCTGCTCTAAGCATAACAAAATCTGAAGCCAACCCGGTAAGTCCCCAGCTGGCTCAGTTATTTCTTTATTTTTTAAAAATGTAAAAATCACATTATAAACTTAATATTTTTTGAACAACAGTCGCAAGCCTGTATCTCTTATGCATATTTTTACATAATTGCAGCTCAGCTTACAGGTCAGATGTGAGAGATTATGACAGCAGAGTACTTCTGAGGTTCCCCCAAAGAGTGAAAAACCAAGGCACATCAGATTTCTTACCAAGTCGACCACGATACTCATGGGAGTGGCACAGTTGTCATCAGTGAGTGAAGTGCTCAGTATGGTACTTTCCAATTATGTTCATTTGCTCTTTGTTGTGATGTGGTTCTCTCTCCCAGTCCTGCCCCTCGATGCTGTTTGGGAAGAACTAGTAGAAGTCTGGAAACTTAGGGGGGTTGCAGACTGCCAGAAATAGTGCAAATTGAATCCACTTTTAGGGTTAGGGTTAGTGCTAGGCAATCATGGGAATTGCTTTTTTTCCTGAGACATTGAGCCTTCTCTGTCAGAGAGTTCTAGTGCCACAATAAAACACAGTTCCCATGATTCCTTAACCCTAACCCTAAAAGTGGACTCAATTTGCACTATTTCTTGCAGTCTACAACCCCCCTTACTGCCTTGCCTTAGAAGAAAAATTAAAAATGAATATCTGGTATATTTCTGTCCAAGAGTGACAGAAAAATATATCTTGTTAAAATAATGTATACATTATTGGCCTAAATGTCTGTAAAAATATCCGTGGACACCAAAATCAGTGGATACTCAAGTCCCATTATATACAGTGGTGCAGAAAAATGGTATCTCATACATAAAATGGCAAAATCAAGATTTGCTTTTTGGAATACTTTTGTTTTGTTTTGTTTTTGTTTAATACTTTCAAGCCATGGATGGTGGAGTCCCTGGATGCAGAATCTAAGGATATGCAGGGCTAAATGTATTATGTTACTACTAGAGTTAAAGCTGAGCCAAACCCTTTAAACTGAACAGGACTTTCTCTGAACAGAATTTGAATGGGGATTTTAACATAAGTGGTGGTGGTGTTGCTGCTTCTACTATTGAGCATAGAAACATAGCTTTTACCTCCCAATTGGCAAATCTGTCCTTTATGGTTTTAGATCACAGAAGGGATGTTTCCCTTAAGGCTTTGTTTGTTTTCACTGTTTATGCCATAAGCAACAATAGAAGACTGATGGAAACAAAAGGTTAACAAAGGGGTGAAGCAGACCAGCAGTCTGGAGTGCCCAGCCTGCTCTGAAAGCAGGCCACCACCTCCATCTCAAACTGGCTACTGGCAAGGAGTACTTTTCCCATGCTCCTTTTTCGGGCAACTTCAGGCTGCCTTAGTTAGCCCCAGAGTGGCTTTTGGTTGATCTGGGGGCATACATATTCTGCCTGCCATGCCCCCGAAGCGTCCAGAAGCTTCTCTTTTTGGCTGGTGTGTTTTGGGCAGTAGATTTCAATCCAGTGCCTAATTATTAGTGTGACAGAACTTTCTTCTCTTCTCCTTCATTCTTCCACATAGCCCCAAATAAAACTCTTTGGAAAATTTCAAAGGGTTTCCTAGTCCTTTGCAGTCTTGATTTTAGGATGTATTGAGGGTTTAAGGGGGGAATCATCCCCACTCTGGTTCCATGGAAGCAAGCAGTTTTGGCAGCAGCCTAATTCCTGGATCCTAGCCATGGTTGATTGAAATTTATGTGTATGTGTGTGTACATACATATATTTTCCCTTCTACTCCATTCTGAAAGAAATAATGTAGAGAAAATTACTTTCAGAATATAAACTAGGAATAATCACAGACATAGCAAAGGCACAGCAATGTATTAAACTAAATTATGAGGAAAGTGAACACAGTGGAGCTTAAAGTAAATTTCAAATTATTTTTCACAAGTTATTGTGGCTACTCATGAATGCAAATGGTTCAGGGATATAACTATTTAGAATTTACAGTGTACAAGGTAAACATGTTTGGTTAATGTTGGGGGATAACAGCTGGATGATGTACAACACTGTATGTACTGTTTATTCTTATCACAGCTGGAAATGTTGAAATAATAAATATTTATACACCACTTTGCTTTCAGATAATTTAAATTCTATATATCTATTTGTTTTTTAAAAAGCTATATTCTTTATATAGTTGCTGGATATGCCATACTTTCTGAGAACATCCTTTCTAAGCCAGAAAATATTAACCCATAACTTTTGAATATTGCAGTATTATCTATCTTGTTAAATCTTGTGAATGACTGATTCCTTTGCCATTTCATTGGGTTATAATTATGGATGCTGGTTTAACTTATAGGCAAAACCAAACTTGTCTGCTCATTTTAACAGACATTATCACAGCATGGATGAATTCAGCCATTATGACTTGCTTGAAGCAAGCTCACACAGGCGAGTAGCTGAAGGACATAAAGCAAGCTTTTGTCTTGAAGATACATCTTGCGATTATGGATATTACAGACGATATGCATGTACTGCACATACCCAGGTAAGATACAATTATTTATAAACTGTCCCTTTTGCAAACCAGGAAATATCAACATAGACAGTTTTATAAATGTCCATTTCTCTACTTGTAGACTTAGGGATAAGGGTTAGCAGAAATTGTTGCCTAAGGCTGTCTTAGAATTAATGGGGTCTTTAGTAGTGGGCTCTTTAATAGTTGGAATAAATTAGTGTACCACTGCAGGAAAGAAAGGCAAAGTATCTGCTGGTGTAGGGTGATGTTCAGTGCCTCAGTGGCAGTTTATCCAAAGATTGTTTCACTTTTGATTAGAACAAAAAGTAAGGCTGCAAAATAATACTTACCAGCCTAGTCCTGCCTATTTATAACCCATCTTTTCTCCAGCCTGCTTTGTCCTCACAATAACCAGTGAGGTAGGTCAGGCTGGGAGGGCATGACTAACTCAAGATCATTGAATTTCACAGCATAATGGGGAACAGAACCTGGATTTTTTAAGTCCTGGTCCAGCATGCTAAGGATTAAACCATGTTGGCTCTCACACTGATCTAGGACAAAATACATTTTTTTAGAACACTTATACTTATACTTAGATGTTGGATAGTATTACTTTTGTAAATTAATTGTTTTATCTAGCTGATATATTTCATTCAAGTAACCATATGTACATGCCCCTATTAAGGATATACAGTCATCCCTTCTAATTTGCGGACTTGGAGTTCGTGGTCTCACTTTTGCAACGGCATGGGGGGGAGGAATTAAAATGGTGTGTGCATGCAGCTGCATGCAGGAGTGTGCACCCATAATAATCAGTGGGCTTTGAATATATGTGAATTTCCATTTTCAAGGGGGTGGGATCTGGAACGGATCCCCTGTAAAAATGGAGGGATGATTGTAACGCATTACTTATTTTTCACAAAACATGAATTTTTGATTCTGGAGTCCAGACTGATTGTGAGTGTAAATTCTGGCAATTTTCAAAATGTATTTTATGCCAAGTTCACATATTTAGCAGAAGTATTTCTTAACAATGGCCAGTGATTTTTGTTGATTTCATTAAATGGTACATTAGCGTAGTCAAACTTACCTGTCTGTGCACTTGTAAAGTTTTTCTTTGTTTTTTTTTTTAAAGCTTAAATAGTTGTTAATATATATACATATTATCATTAGAAGTGTGGATTGCTAGTTGCAGGTATTAGCAAATAGAACTCTGGAGCCAGCCATAACTTTAGACGATGCCTAAAGATTGCATACAAAGTATAAACTTTGCTTTTTCAATAATTTATTTGTTTGTTTTAATGTAAAGAAAACATGGAAATAGGGTTTGCTATAAATACCTGTATATTTCTGGATCTTGCCATATTCATCTAATTAAGGAATATAGTTGTAGACTCACCACTATGTTAGTCCAGAAGCATGAATCCTATTAATAGTACCAACTAGACCAGGCCCATTGAATCAATTGTTGAATGATGAGCCTAGTTGTGACTTACAATAGGATTCAGGCCACAGTGCTTTCTGTCAGTAATCTAATAAACACCCAGTTGATTGAAATTTCTCTGATTAAATCAGGGGTAGTCAACCTAAGGCTCGGGGGCCGGATCCGGCCCCCTAAGGCCTTTGGACCGGCCCTAGGCCGGTCCTGCCGCTGCCGCTGCCGCCACCACCACCGCCCCCCATGATGATATTGATTATTGTTGTTATTACTTGTTCTTGGGGTTTTCTTGGCAAAATCTCCACAGGGGTTTTGCCATGGCTTTTCTGGGGCTGAGAGAGTGTGCATGTATATTTTTAAAAAAATGTTAAACTTTTAAATATTTAATTATTTATTTATTTTTGTTGGTTCGCCCCCCCCCCCAATTGTCTGAGGGACAGCAACCCGGCCCCCGGCTCAAAAAGGTTGCCTACCCCTGGATTAAATCATGATATGCTGTGTATCATAATATGATACACAGCAGAGAAAGTATTGCTCAAGAGGTTCATAGGAAACATTAGAAATAAATAATTTAGTACATTGGACTGTATTAATAAAAACAAAGATTTTTTTTTGCATTTGTTTTATACAGTAGGAAACACTGTATGTGTATACATAACATATTTGTGATAATTAAGCAATGTGTTGGTGCAGCTAAGATGTAAAAACAAGAAACAATATAATAACCAGGAGCATAAAACTGTATTATATTGAACACTGAAAATAAAATAATGGCTACTGCAGTGGCATCTCTAGGGTTGGTGTCACCTGGTGCAGTAACTCATGGTGTCACCCCCCCCATTGACCTCCTCCCATTTCATACCATAGTAATGCTTTTTCGTATCCCTCGTTCATGCACAAGGAACAAACAGAGGGGCATACAGTGGGACGCGTGCCCCATGTGCCCACATGCCCCCGCACCTCCATTCAAGCCTATGTGCGGGTTTCCATTTTCACAGAGGGGTCTGGAATGGATCCCCCACGAAAACAGGGGCAACTGTAATGTTACTCATAAATCATAATTCCCAGATACCACTGAATGTAATGCTAATAGTGACAAAAATAACTAGTAAAATTAAAAGTATACTTTCAGATTACAATATCATATGCACAACTGAAATGTGTTTACATATACATAGTGAAGATTTAGTTAAAATGTGATTTTTAAAGAAAATCTAAAAAGAATTTTTTAAAAATCCCATTTTTTAAAAAAATTAAAATTTGAAAATTTAGAATTTAAAATTTTAAAATATGGGGGCCTATCCTTTCTCTTCCCACTGAGTTTCCCCCCACTCCCACCATCTCTTAAAGCATATTAAAGGGAAACAGATGAATGCCACAGCCTGTTTCTGCCAAAATACAGCTGTTTGAAGAGCAGCGATGTCACCACCACCCCTTAAGGTGTCACCTGGTGTGGTCCACACACCCCACACCCCCCTTGTGATGCCACTGGGCCACTGAAATTAAATGTGTTGGGGACAACATTCATGAAATGTCTTCCATGCTCTTACACATAGTTGGATAGATCTGGATTATTTGTTCAGTGAAGCCATAGAAGACACCAAGAGGTGAAGGAGAGTCCCTTGACAACTTCAGAATAGCTTTTCAGCAGGTACTTTAGGGGCTACAGGGGAAGGGAGGCAGGGGAAAGGAGGCAAAGATTGCCAGTTGTTTTGCTCCTTTCACCTAATTCACATTCTGTGGTTATCTCTATATTGATTGCCAGGGATCATGGCAACACAGTATATGTGAGAATAACTGGCAACTGTTCATAAAGCATTTCTGCAGCATATACTACACTCCGTTTCTGCAAACAAAAATGTCTAATGCTACTTTGCTACTTTGAAATCTTTTAAAATTCTTGTGGCTTCATCTATTTCAAGACCTGTGCTTGTTATGAAGTATTTTCCTCAGCAACTGAAGACTACATCCAGATTTCAGATTTAAAAAAATGCATGCAGCTGCCAGCACTCAATATACCCATGACCTCCTTCTCCATAGCAAGTACCTAACTCTTGCCAAGTGACACACCATCTGTAGCCAAGCATTGTGCTTTTCACAGGGGCAGTCATACACCACTCAGAATGATTTCAGGGTGGGGAAAGGGAATGGACTTCACATATTACATAGAACCCAAAGAACTGTATGTTCACAGCTTAAATGGAACTGCCATTCCAGGACAATAATATGTTTCCTAAGTTAAACCTTTCTTTACGCCAACAAAATTGCAGTGAGGCTTGCACAGAGACCAGCATAAGTCCTTTTATTCTAGTCAGAATAAAGTAGAATACTATGTTGGCTTACTGTGAGACAGAAATGGGATTAAAATAATCAAATCTTTGCATTGTTAAGACTGCAAAACTACTATGTCAGGCTTCGGTTCTGATATTCAGGTGAAAAGTGAATACATTTTTCAAAATAGGATAGTGGTCACATTTTTTATTATTACAGCAGTTACTTTTTAAAAACCTAATATAGCCTTTGTTTGCATAAGAAACAATAAAAATGGGGTTGGATCCATGGATAAATAAGCAAAATTTGGCTCGTAATGGGGTTTTGCTGGCTCTCTGCTGCCTGCCCCCGATATCTGTGGGGCAAGGGAAACCGCAACAAGATAGGGAATTGTAATTATTTAATATAGCCGCATTGTGAAAGGCTAAGTGCCTTTTTATCCATGATGCACTTCTAGATCCCAACCAAGATTTACTGTATAATTCAAGAACTGAGAGACACAGCCGTGTTAATCTAGAATATCAGTATGTAAAGGGAACTTGTAGCACTTTTGAGATTGTACAAACGAAGTTTGGCATAAGCTTTTGTAGACTGGGTCTACTTCCTCAGATGCAAATATTGTACTTATTCATGTAATAAGAGTTGTAAAGAAGTTAATAATTTTACAAAATACAGTGCATTGTTATATAAAGATTAAAGTATTAGATTGTGAATTGCCGAGAAATGTATACTAGCCAGTACTTTCACTTGTTTCTAAATTATAATTCTAGGGACTGAGCCCTGGCTGCTACGACACGTACAATGCTGACATAGATTGCCAATGGATTGATATTACAGATGTAAAACCTGGCAATTACATTTTAAAGGTAATCAAAATGCCTTAATAAAAATAATTATATATAGGAAAATAGTATGTGAGATTGCAGATTATAGTATGTATTTCTTTTGCAGGTTAGTGTAAACCCTAGCTACTTGGTACCAGAATCAGACTATTCCAACAACATAGTACGTTGTGATATCCGCTATACAGGCCACCATGCATATGCCTCTGGTTGCACAATTTCACCGTAAGTACTTTTACAGTTTTCTCTTAAGTGTTTTGTTGTACAAATATCACATGTGTATGGTACTTTGGAAAAAGCAGTGTGCTTTAATGATGAAGCAGAGAACAAACTGTTAGACATAATACTAAACTAATGAGTCATGAGACATGAGATTAACTTCTCCCTTCCATCTGTTGGTGCAACCATATGTTTGAAAGTATCTCCTTTAAACTATTCTGAGTTCCCCCTTATGTCTGAACATGGTGGAACCCTCATTTGAATATGTTTGTTCAAAAAACAGAATAGAAATGTGGTTCATGATCCACACTTGTTTGAACATGTCATAATTTAAATTTGGGTTGCACAACTGTTGGAAGTTAGGGGGTTGTATTAGCTGTCAAGAGGAACTTGGAAAGAGCTGACCCTTTCCCTCCACACCCCCACCTCTGAAAAAAGTCTATGTAGGGAGTCTTGTAATTCCTACCCCTAGTTTGGAGTTATATTTGGAACTAGATCAGTGTCTGTCCATTTTCCTTAATTACACAGCTGCTTTGCTGTAAGATTAGAGCCACTGAAAAGTTAAATAAAATACTTTGGTTTTTCATAAGAACAGGGTAATTGAATGGCCTAGAATGAACCTACAATAATGGAAGTCTTGAGTTACTTGCCAATGCAAGACACTGAAGTTGGATTCTTTCTGAAATACTTCTCCCTTAGAAATCTTGTTTGGGGGATTTAAAGGGATTTGTACATTCCTACTGCTGCACAGACTTAGTGAGCTTCGGCTGTTATTTCTGGCTTGCACTGACAAACTTTCTCGATACTGCTTATCCATTCCACATACAGGGCATCTTTAGAACACCATGGAGTAGATTGTCAAGGAACTCTATACAAATTCATGTTAACCTGATCTTTCCATACCAGTTGAGTAATTAGAGATTGCTCTCACCCAACTGCTCTTGCAGTCTCATGGAGACACAGAAAAATGCAAATTAGGCTAAACAGAAATATAGCCGCCTGTGATTTCTGGGACAGTACTTTCTACTGCAAACACAGAAGTTACTGTAGCATGCTGGCTATTTTCTATATGCACATGAAGAGAGGATGATATGTACATAATCATCCAGATCTTGGAAGTAACAAGTTAAAAGTAAGATAACAACCTCTGAATCACTCCTTTTGGCAACATGGTTATACCAAAAGTAGAATAAGTTGGCACTAAGTCCCTTTTCTATGGCCTAAATACCCTAAAGGCACCAAATCCCGTCTGATCTTGGAAACTAAACAAGGTCAATCCTGGTTAGTACTTGGATGGGAGACTGCCAACACCAGGTACTGTAGGTTATATTTCAGAGTGGGGAACTGGCAAAACCACCTCTGAGTATTCTTTGCCTGACAAAACCCTATGAGATTCATGGGGTCGCCATAAGTTGATAGGCAACTTGAAGGCACGTACACAAGCAAGTCCATTGTTTGTGGTAATGGATAACATCTTCTAGTTATCTTCAGAGTTACTTTAACGTGTTAAGGCATTTTTTGCTGCATTTTGACAGCAACTTGTCAAGTTTTATATCATTCTGTTATGAAGCCTAAGGCTTTTTTTTAAATTAAAAGATTAATTGAAAAAGAACAAGCAATACAAATGTAAACAGGAATGATGACAATTGACAAATGTGTGTGTGTACCTTCAAGTTGCCTGTTGATTTATGGCCACCTCATGAATTTCATAGGGTTTTCTTAGGCAAGGAATACTCTTGAGGTTGCTTTGCCAGTTGCATCCTCAGGTTTATAGCCCACAGCACCTGGTATTTGTTGGCAGTCTCCCATCCAAGTACTAATAAGGGCTCTCCCTGCTTAGCTTCCAATATCAGATCGGATCTTGTGTCTAGAGGGTATTAAATTTCAAGCTCTGAAATAACCTGATGAGAATGGGCATTTGCATTTCACAGCACATTGTAGACCAGGATTAAGTGTGTACAGGCAATGTACCTTTTGCCTTGGTGTCTTCCTTACAAGTTTCTGTATTTGCTTTGTTCCCCAAGTTGTTCTCATGAGTGCATTATTAGGAGATTTTTGAATACTCCTGCCGCCAATACTACTTCTACACACACACACACACACACACACACTTCACCCAAAAACCAACTAAACCTATTTCTGCCATTACCAGCCCAATGTTACCGTCAGTTTACAGAATCAACAAACTAAGAAGTCTTCTTCAGAACTGTATATATTCTTCTTAGTCATGTGAATTTGTAGGAGTCTAAAAAGTAGAATGGTATGACTTTTACAAGTCAGCAGTGATATTAGCAGAGCTGTAAGAATTTGTCACAGTTACTGTGCCAAGAACCTTTAAAACATCTGAAACAGCTCTAGGTATGTGAAGTCGTAGGCTTTCATGGCCGGCATCCATAGTTTTTTTGTGGGTTTTTTTCGGGCTGTGTGGCCATGTTCTAGAAGAGTTTCTTTCTGACGTTTCGCCAGCATCTGTGGCTAGTATCTTCAGAGAAAAATGCTGGCGAAACGTCAGAAAGAAACTCTTCTAGAACATGGCCACACAGCCCAAAAAAAACCCCCACAAAAAAGCTCTAGGTATGTTTCAATTTGGGGGGAAATCTTTTAAGACTGAACATATTTGTATTAAACCCTCCATGAAAACACTAATGAATGTCAATTTTTATTCTATCTCCTTTTGGTCAGTTAAGTATTTAAGCAAAAGAAAAGTAATTTTCATTTTTTTAAAAAAATGGCTATTTCTTATTATTTGTTTAGTACTTTGATTGTGATATGTTATACTTAAATATTGTTTCTTTTCTTTTTAATAGATACTAAACTGAAAGAAAATGTATGAATCGGTGCCCAAAGTGTTGCAAAACAATTATTTTATAAACTGAGATAGGATGTAAAAACTTTTGAAAACGTAAAAAGGACAAGAGTATATAGAAAGAATTTTAATGCAAGTCTGAAGCATTAAGACCTTCTTCAGAATAAATTTTATTCCTCAATTAATACATTCATCGTTTTGAGAGCACAAGCTATTGGTGCTCTATACATAGATTTCAAATTCTCCAGGAAGTTTTTACTGTTCAAAGAAATGTCTTCACGTTGACTACTGGAAATCAGTATACTATCTGTGAATGAGTTTTATAAACAATTTAAAGGGTGTCCACAAAGGCTGAGATCCAAAGAGTTAATTTAGGTTTCATCTGATGGTTCATGTATGCCAATTGGAGGCTAATATGTTGTTTTTAAGAAATGATTTCTCCTCCCTTGTTTCGCAAAATTGCTTCTGACATTCTCCCCTTTGGGAAGCTTTTAGCTACACGGCCAGGACACTACTGTCCAAAGCCATTTGGGATCATGGAAGCAATTTTACATTTCTTTGGATTGCAACCATATAAGGAATAGTAAAGAACAGTGATCATATGGTAAAATCCAGACCAGTTGGGGATTGAAGCTTCCATCAATATTTTTTAAAAATTAGGTTTTAAAAGCATTATTCAATTCTAAAGAACTGGTGCTTTTGTGCTTTGTGAATGGGAATACCTGGATTTGGACAAACTAAATTAAAGCTGATTGTGTGTACAGCAGAAAAATATTATGAAAGTTTGCAATTTTTTTTAATTTTCAGGTGTGGTCCATTGTTTTAAGCCAACTTAAGTCATAGGTTATATTAAAAGATTGATTAAAAGATCAACAGTAATATATTTAAGTGGCATTCCATAGCAAGCCTTAGAACTATAAAACTGGCTTTTCAGAATGGGACTGATGATATGTGTTCTCCAGGAACTTACAGAGTACTGTACTTTTAAACTGTGTTTAGCTAGATGAGATGGAATGAGATTTTGAAAAACTTCTATACACAGAGTAATCTGTATAATAAATATCATAGTACTATACTATGATAATTCCTGATATATTCAAGATAGCATGTACTGGCAGTTCAGTGGACAAACCAGAAATATTTAGAAGTAAACAAACTACTTACCTGTAGAAGAGTCATTACCTCTTTGAATGAAACCCAGTTCAACCATTAAATACATACACCCCCCCCTTAAAATAATTGAACAGCTGGAGTCTTTCCCCCACTACCTAGTTGCTGTAAGCCCTCTCCACTTTAATGATTGAGTTGTTGGCTATGCTAAATTAACTGTTCACTGTAAAAACTGCCACATTTTTTCATTGCATTGCATATCATGTGTATCTGCCTTCATATTGCTTGTCAACTTATGGTGACCCCTATGAATTGCAGTTTTCTTAGGCAAGGAATACTCAAGAGATGGTTTTGCCAGTTCCTTCCTGGGAAATATAGCCAATATGCAGAGTAACACAGTAAACACAGTGAAGTGTAGTGTAAGATAATTTTCAATTTCCCTCCCTGGATTCATTTGATGGTTTGGCTTCTGAATAATACACATTTTTAGATCATCTGAGTGACTCCCAGACATCTATAGACTATTGCCTATAGGTAGAATGTCAGTACACATGGAATTTTACTTGTAAAGGGAGTTCCTCTTCCTTCCCCTTTGTGTTCCCAAATCTGATCTCCTACAACCCTATAGAGCAAACTGTAGGAGCACAAACAGTGCAGTATAGCAGGAATAAATTCCACCAGCAGACAGGCAAAGCTGGATTTGATCCTGTTAGTACTGTGACCTGTTTTATAGATTTGTCATCAAATATGGGGCAACAGCATACTTTCTATGTAGTGTGATGTGGATGTTGTGAAAGATTTTGTTCTTTCAGTTTGCCAGTGACTCCTTATCTTTGCTGGTTCCCATGGATGTTGAACCATTAGTCTTGGCATGTACCCACACAGTAGTTTTATAGCCATTTAACAGCCATGACCCTTTTCTATGAAAATCTGGGATTTTTAGTTTGGTGAGGGACTTAACATTCACTTCCATAAACTACATCAGTAGAATTCTTTGATAGAGTATATAAAAAACCACACAACTACAAATCCCAGGATTCCATGACAATTGGGACTGTCCCTATTAGACCAGCTAGGGGTTGTGTAATAAAAATTAGATGGAGCCCATTTTGGCCAGTCAGATTTTTCTTGGAAGACCACAAATATGGCACTAACACCACAATCTTCTTTCTGTTGCCCCTCTTTTCCTGCAGCAGCTAATGTCCAAAGGCAGATCTATTGCCTGTCTGGAGGTTCCTCTTAGAGATCTGGATTATCAAATTTCCCAAATGATACACATTAACATATGCTGGACCCTTTCATCTGTCAACAACTGTAGTTTCTATACAGGGCCAATATGGCATAGTGGTTCGAATGCTGGATACCAGGGTTCAAGTCCCTACTCCAACATGGTAACACATTGGTGACTTTGGGCAAGTCACACTCTCTCAGGCTTCTAGAAAGGCCATGGATAACCTCTGAACAAATCTTGCCAAGAAAATCCAATTATACATTTGCCTTAGGATTGCCATAAGTCAGAAGTGACTTGAAGGGACAACGACAAGAAGTTCCTAGATGATACACATAGGTCTAATCTGCACTACAGAAATAGTGCAGGTTTACAGCACCTTAACTCCTATGGCTCAATGTTAGGAATTTTGGGATTTGTAGTTTTGTGACATATTTAGCCCTATATTTGTGTCACAAATACAGTTCTCAGAATTCCATAGCACTGAGTCATGGAAGTTAAAGTAGTGTCAAACTGATTTATTTCTGCAGTCCAGATTAAACCACAGATGCTAAACTTGCTAACATGTAGGCTCTTTTTAAAAGTGCCATAGTGGTAGCAACAGGAAAAAATGGCTGGCATTAGGGAGCTGGTAACTACTGAGAGGAGCAGAATCTCAGGAAAGCTGATGGCTCCATGGTGGCAGCTAAAGAGGTAGGAATGGCCTGCCTGATGCTCCGGGTAACTGCTATACAGGTGTAATATCCATTTACAAACATTTCCTTCTCTGCTGTTACTTACATTTTTAACAGAACTATTTAGTGTTTTTGGATTCAGGCCTCAGATGGAATGTACATCACCAATAGAAAAAGATACTAATTTCTGAATAACCATTGCGATTTGGAAATTTTCCTGTGGCCCCTAGAAGCCTGAAGAATTAGTGGACAATAGCTTATAATAATCAGATCGCTTCACCTCCCAACTGGATATCACACTAAACATGAAGGTGTCTTTACTCAGTAGCCATTTCACAAATTTGGCTTGTGTCATATAAGACTTTGCTATTCCAAGCATTTCATGATCCATGATTAAATCTATGGGATTTCTGGTGGTAAAACTAACAATGACCATTTTTTCCCGGTCAGCCTCTTTGTACATTCCTAGAATTTTTGTTGGACTTAACTGAAATAGTATGCTCATTTCATTGAAAGTGGTCTATCCTGTGCCTTACACTACAGCAAAAACATTCTTTTCACATTCCAGATATTACTACGGTGCTTACATATTTTAACTTGAATTGAAAAAAGTTTGCTGTCAGGAACTTTATAAGCAACCAAATGTTACAAATTGATTGAAAAGCCACTCTTAACTTCTTGAAGTATTTTTATATATTTACTGCAGTTCTTCAAAGATCCTTACTTTTAAAATCTATGCATCTTTCTCTGAAAGTTATTTATAATTATTCATACACTAGCTCTGTATTCTTTACTTGCACTTCCATATTCTTGTGTTACATTCTTGTATCATGGTTGCAAATTTATGTGAATAAAAATCTTTAAAAGCTCAGAATCTCTTTCTACTATTTCCACCAAAACATACAAATATGAACACACAAACAAGGCAAAATGTGAGCTGTAAACAGGAGCTTGACTGGAGGTGATGGGAACCAGATATTTTGTTATACAATATTTTTATCAGTTTGCTAGATTAGGAAGAACCCAAGCCTGAGAACTCAAAAGACCTTGCAAAGTTAAGTTGTAACACTTGGAAGTGGAAATCTATCTATACAGAGTAACAACAGAGAAAACATGACATACTTAACCTCTATCAATGACAGATTTGGAAAGAATTTATAACATGAGAATTGGATGCCTCTGTATACTGTTTATTAGACCCATTTCTCTATAGTTATGCAAATTAGCAAAGTTTCCATATGGAGTAAACCAAGAAATTCTAAATCCATTTGTATATATACTGATACTCAAAGAAACAGAATAAAATCACAAACACAACTATATAGGGCCTGATATTTAGAAACTCAGCAAGATTATAAATTTGAACCAAATTTGAAATGAGAAGTTTAGTAGATTATCCTCTGAACTGCCAGGCTGAGTAAGGTAAATCTATGGGAAGAAGGATGTATGCTTTACCTTGAAAGGAACAGATGGGAAATCTTAGCTATGGGTTTTCTCTCAAGCCAGACTGCATCTTAGTTTTATGTGCTGACTTACAATCAGTTATTGATGTTGCTATTTGTGACCTTTCCAAAGATACTGTGGTTTTTTTGTTGGACTTAACTGAAGCAGTACACTCATTTCATTGAAAGTGGTCTTGCCTTGTGCTGCCTGCATCTTTTTGCCTCAAGGGCTGAGCAGACAGAGGAAAAACTGGGTCAATTCTGTTTTTCCCCAAACCAGTTGGAACCCCCATTATCCACAAGGCCTGCTCCCAAGGTGGGCTGAATATCCACAGGCAGTCTGCACCATGCAGCATTAAGCCATACCTCTTGGGTTTGTTTTTGCCTCCTCCCCATGCATATGCACCATTGCACAAACACATCACCAGAGACCAGAATTATCTCCCTCTTCCCACCCAGCCGCCATACCACATGACCAGCTATGAGCAATACACTGTTCATACAGTAGATCTTTGCGCTCAGTGACAATTAGCAAAGCACAATCATTGAAGCCCCTCATACATGCCCACTTTCTCTCCTCCCTTCACCCCATGCCCCTCTATTGGTCTGTGATTTGTGTTTATGTTTTAATGGGATCCACTGCATTATTACCAACTTACTGTGTTTGTCATACTTTTGCAACATGGGATGTGCAACAGCTCAATGCTGTGATGGGTCAACTGTGCAGCTGGCTACTCATGCGCCTGTATGCTCAAACAAAAAAACCCATATGCCGCTGGCAGTTGCATCTCACTGGTCCCAAGGTGCATGCTCCATAACCTCTTCCATATGCCGCCTGGACTCTCCTGCATTCCCACACTCGTGCTGTGCTGTATATGCTGGTGCAATGATGCACATTTAAAGCAGAGTATCAGAACTTCTTTTTGATCCAGTTTTTAGCCCCGGAGCATGGCTTTGTATTGATTTCCACCAGGTTTGGCCCCATACATAATCTGAATAGGAAGGCTTCAAGCCTTTGAAGCCTCTTTATTTTGCCAGTGCAGACATCTCTTCAGTTGCAAATACGGTCATCTTCACAAATGAGTGGAGTTGATTATACAGCCGTGTAACAATCTCATTTCTGCATATATCAACAAAAAGCTGGCTCCTGTAAACATAAGCCATTTATATACTATGTATGCATATTAGAACACAGCACCACCGAGGCTGTCTTAGCCACTATTTACCAAAGAAATGCAAGCTGGAAGGCCTTGTTCCTAAATGTTGCTAATTATATATTATAAAAATAATAAATGAAAATGAAAGTGCGGTGTTTATAATCTGATCAGGTAATAAAAATACTAATTTGGTGTAGTCACAGAATAGAGATAAGCAATGCTTTTTCAATCACTGTTAATTTATCAGTAAATGTCAACATTTTAATACATATGTCTGTGTATAGTAGATACGTCAGCTCCAGAATTTTTCAGTTTCTGTGAATAAAAACTAATAGACTAGAAAATAGTGTACACAATATCTGACACAATGGAATTCTGCCTTTAATTTAACAGGTTGTCCCATGAACAACAATATTTAAGATTTCCTTTTATATTTCAGTTTTTCACTTTATGGCACTTCACAGTACATTAGGTGGCACAAACACTTTTGAATGAAAAGCAGAGAACATGAAATTTTCCTTCATCTGGTATTGCCTTTGCATATAGAAATTTCTACTGGTAGAGTTTGTTTGTTGGGGTGTGTATGTGTTACATCTAGCCAGAAACACAAGGGTCACTTTAAAAATGCTGTGATGTTCTCGACACTCCACAGGAATACTGTTTAAGGTCACACATTAGAGCAACAAATATCTCTTCTTTAAATAATCAATTGCCAAGAAAAACGAAGTAATCTTGGCATTCCACAGACAAGTAAAGAGATGTTCCCTAAGCTATAAAGTTTGTGTTTTTCTGTTTCAACTAAAAAGTTCAGTTGAAACTAAACTGTTAGATTGACTAAAAATAACATGTTTCTTTTAAGCATTTTTTTCTCTAGACAGCCATATATGTTTGAATGAAAACTATTTTTTTCCACTCTTTAGCCTCTTTTCATGAATATTTACACTCTAACACTGAGTTAGCACTAAACGTGTAAATTTATTGCAACAACACTCTGTACACAACATACAAGACTTTCAAACGCAAACTGTGAATAGCATGAATCACTGATCCTATCATACATTTAGGGTTTATTTATAGGTTTAATCCTAAAAATCCTGTAAGAATTGTGAAAGGCCAAGTGGGAAGGGTATCTTTTGAATAGGAAGAGAAACATATAATACTGTAAAGAAACAAGCCCCCTTTCAGTCAACCCACCACAGGCAACAAGTGTTGATAATGCCACTCTCAAATTCTCTTCAGTTTTCACAGTATCAAAGATCAAAAAATAAAATTAAGCCATTGGAGTGTATGTATTTAGAAACAGCCATTTTCAACTTTGATAATTTAGGGAGAAGATATTTTACATAATTTTTATCAAATGTATTCATTCTAAACATTCATTTTTTGAGCAGATACTACATACAGGATACAGCATTAATCATCTCCCAGGTTTCACATAGAGTTTCACTGTTGTTTCAGTTCACACATTTTGTTCGAGAACCAATAACTGAATAAAAGCAACCACATTTTAAATGAAAACCAAGTCTAGGAGCAGCTTAAATAATAGGAATTGTATTATGCCATAAATTTTCATGGACTTTTGTCAACTTCATTGGATGCATTGTTATACTCAGTTAGCAAGTATGCTTGTAGCCCTACTCAGGAATTTGTCTGCTCATCCATACATCTAAATAGGTGGTAGGAATGTGGATCTATGCATAAGGCCCTGCTGCCAAATGTCCACACACACCTGGCAGTGGCCTAAACCATTGTGCATTAAGCACAAAGATCTGGAGGGATCTCTGTAATCGTGTTCACCTCTTGTGACTCGGAATTTGGTGTCAGCAGGTCCTCATCATAGTAGCTCTGTTACTGGACTCAGCCAAATGGATTTACAGAGGTCTCTTTATACCTTCACACGCAACTGTGAAGGTCTACAATGCTGCTGAGGAGATGAGGATTTTTCAGGGAAACACAGTATGCAGCTTGCTAAGTGACGAAGACATATAAAATATCTAATAACTGAACTGAAGTTTAAATGAATGCAAAATAGGTACAGTGATTACTGACAATACAATTTCAATTCAAGCCTCAAATGGGTAGAGTAAAAACTTTGTTATAAACTCTGATTCTGCTTTTTCATTCTAGATTTTTTTTTCTATTCGAGTAAGACAATTTTCTGGTCATCAAAAGAAATTCAAAACGTTCTCCTCCTTTTTGGTATGATTTCAACATAAAGTGATAGTCTATAATCAAATGTGTGACTTTCATGTAAGTTCCCATTAGGCAATTTAAAAATATGCCAACTGGAGGTATTCCTGACAAATGAGGTTGACTTTTGTCCTCAAAGTCTTTGTTTGCAGCTAAGACATTTTGTGAATACAATTTGGTTATAAACAAGGTAGCTAGCAATATTGCTAGGATCATAAGATTAATATCAAACATCAGCTTTTAAAAATAAAATCCTTTTCAAAAAAATTAGTCTTCAAATATTATTTTTTTCCCTTGGAATGCTGTAATTTGAGATACTTGCTCTCGCCGTTTTCTGCTTGCCTCCCACGAAGGATGAAGGGGTTGTTCCAATCGTTTCTTCTCAGTATCTTGCTTTATACTTAAACCTTTGGGCTTTTGTTTCTGTGGATGATTTTTTTCAAAAGCTGTGCAAGAATGAGAAGATGAAATGAAACATCAATCAGAAGACTTCCAAGGTATTTTACTTTAAGTTTGCTATCTAAAAGACACATAAAATGCATTCTGGATTATATCTTGCAAGTATGATAAAACATCTCCATTTACACCCATACATGTGCTAAATAATTTTGTTGCTGGAATGCCTCCAATATGTTTCTGACTTATGGTGACCCTAAGATGAATCTATCATGGGGTTCCTGGCAAGATTTGTTCAGAGGGAGTTTGCCTTTGCCTTCCTGAGACTGAGGAAAAGTTACTTGCAAAAGATCACCCAGTGGATTTCCACAGCTGAGCAAGGATTTGAACCAAAGTTACAGGCCAATGTTCAGACCACTACACCACAATGACTCTCATCAAAGAACTTTACATATTTTCAAACTTTCTAATGGAAAAACCTAGCCTCCTAAGACATATTGCAAATGGAAATTCATGCATACTTGACAAACAAATCATCAAAACAAGGATTCCATATGGATTTTCTAAGCACATTTGTTTTTTCTGATTGAATATAAACTTCCAATTATATGACACAGGCAAAGAAGTTCTTTCTTAGGCAGAGTTCCAATTTCTAGAAAGACGTTAACATAATAACGCTCCAACATTATCCCCATATGCCTGCCAAACACCTACATTTATACTGGGAAAACACGCTAACATGGCATTCAATGTGATTTCATAAAATAAGAGTTGGAAGAGACCACAAAGGCCATCCAGTCCAACCCCTGCCATGTAGGAACTCAAAAACAATACATCCCTGACCGATGGCCATCCAGCCTCTGTTTAAAGCCCTCCAAAGAAAAAGACTCTACCACACTCTGAGGGAGTGTGCTCCACTTTCTAACAGCTCTCAGTGTCAGAAAGTTCCTCCTAATATTGAGCTGGAATCTCTTCACCCTAGAACAGGGGTAGGCAACCTTTCCCCTTTAAGGGCTGAGGGACCAGCTCCCAGAAGCCTCAGCCATGTTGGCCAATAGCTTCTGGGATTCTGGGAACTGAAGTCCCTCGGCCCTTAAAGGGGAAAGGTTGCCTACCCCTGCCCTAGAAAATGTGTGCGCCACAGTTTTAATACCACTAAACTGAGCACTCTCTTTCCTGTGGCAAAGCATTTTTGAAAATAGGCCTAATAATAGGAGCAGCACATTGTTTTACAACTAACTACTATAATTAGACTAGGGGCAGGACATTAAAAAAACCTGTATAAACCTAGCTGTTATAATTTAAAAATGAAAAGAGTGACAAAAATTAAGATCAGTAGCAAGTATTACAGGTTAAGTCTCCTTTATGTAAAATGCTTAGGACCAGAAGCATTTTGGATTTTTTCAGATTATCGATATTTGCATGTACATCTCCATGTTGGAGATGGGATTCAAGTCTAAACAAGAAATTAATTTGTTTCATATACACTTTATAAGCAGCCTATACGTAATTTATATCCAGTATTTTTTTTAACAATTTTGTGCATGAAACAAAATGTATGTGCATTGCACCATCAGAAAGCAAATGTGTTACTATCTCAGACCCCCATGTTGACAATTTTGGAGTATTTTGGATTTCAGAATTCTGGATAAGGATAAGGAGAGTCAACCTGTACTTTTGTTATTCCATGAATTCAAGCAAGGTTAAACTGACTTACTAGTTGTTTTATTTCTCGGAAGACTGTCTCTAGAAGATCTAGAACACAGAAGAGATAAAGTTAGCAGTGCGATGATGCAGGGAAAAGCATGCCACCATATTTTTCTTTTAATTTTTCTTTGTATTTTCCCCATGTTGTGAAAAAAGTAGCACACAGTAAAGAAAAATCAAACAGGATTCAACCCCCTAACCAATTAGACCAAAAATGAACAACGACAAGTATTCCACCCATTTACAATGGGGCAAAAATGTGTGATAAGTTAGGAAAAAGAAAACAAGAGGTTCTGAAAAAAAAAATGCTGATCAGGTTTGGAGATGCCTCATATTAGGGGTCATATCCATATGTGTACCTGCATATCTGCAGGTCTGGAGTGTTATTGTTTTATTTAGACATTTACATCTTGTCCTATATGTAAAGATTTCAGGGCAGTATACAATAAAATCAGTTTGAACAGGTTAAAACACTTTAAAAGAATAAAAAATAATTTGGAGGCTAAAAGCACATAAAACCAATTAACTCTTAAAACGGTACCATTTAAAAACAAAAGAATTCAGAAAGACTCATAAGTGCACATTTGAGCAAAATCAATCATTCCCTTTACTAATCAGCTGTTTGTTTGTTACTTGGCACCATAATGACAGCCACATTGGTGCCAGGCACACTACTAGGCAGAAGATATTCCATAATTGCTTTGCCACAGAAGATAGGGTCCTCTGCCATGTCCCCTCACATCATATTACTTGGACAGATGAGACACAGAGGTGGGCCCATCCAACAGATTTCAGATCTAGGACAGGTGTACATAGGGAGAGCAGCTCTTTCAAGCATCAAGGTCTGAAGCACTACCAGAACCATAAAATCAGACCCAAAGTCTATTGGTATCCACTGTAATTTCTTTAAAGCTGGTGTTATGTGGTTTATATATGTTATCAGCAATCTAGCTGCTTCATTTAGGATTAGCTGCGGCTTCTGAGTAGTCTTCAAGGGCAGCCCTACATAGATTGCATTGTATTAATCTAGTCAGGAAGTTAGCAGTACATGGAATACTGTGGGTAGTAATGGATTAAATTTCAAGAACTGTTGCTCTAGCTCAGGAGTAGGCAACCTTTCCCCTTTAAGGGCCAAGGGACTTCCGCTCCCAGAATCCCAGGAGCTACTGGCCAACATGGGACTATTGGCCAACATGGCTGAGGCTTGTGGGAGCTGAAGTCCCTCGGCCCTTAAAGGGGAAAGGTTGCCTATCCCTGCTCTAGCCACTCTGGTCAGATGTTTTCACACTGTGCTATACTGAGTCAATTTTATATACAATTATATACAAGGAAGTACTCTACTGCTTTTAGCATTATTCGCAGACTTAGGAAAAACGCAGTTTAACTTTGCAAATCTGGACAGAAATTGTGTCTTATTCAAAACAAGCCAGCAAGCTCATATTGACTATACAAACCCAATTACATACACAACTCTTGAATGTATAGATATTATTTAGTTTCATTTCATGGTTTAATAGTTATAAAATGTTTGTTGATATACACACACTTTTATCCTGTTCTAAATTCTTTTGTTTTTATATGGTAACATTTAAAGAGTTAATTGGTTTTATATGCTTTTAGCCTCCAAATTATTTTTATTGTTATTTTTCATGACATGGGAAAAAACAAAGACATGGTAATTTATCCTCCAGCTAAGTTCAGCAGTATACACTAACCTCACTTACTAGCAATCAGATGCCACTGCAAGAGTAAAGAAGGGACTACCTAAAATTATTTGCCCCTAAAGTTCTAAATTCTCTCAAGATGCCTCCCCCTAGTAAACCATCACTGGTTAAGAGTCTAAAATGCCTCCCCCTAGTTAACCATCACTGGTTAAGAGTCTAAGCCTCAAACTTTACCAAAAAATTACTATTTTACTACTATATTTACCAGCTGTGCTAAAGAGGTTAAAAAAACCCCAAACCCTTACCTTTTCACAATTTTGGACTTCTTAGAATTGGACAATGAACAGTAAAAGACAGATTCTAGTGCTCCTGCTTTTGAACACTGAGTGCTGCCTTTTGTGTCTGTCTGCTGCACCATGCCAGGCTGCAAGTCCTTTGAGTTTTTTAGCACCATCGCTTTTTTCTCTTCTTTAGGTAAAGAATTATCAGCTGTTCCCTTCTTTTTACTTCTTTTTACTTTGCCAATGAAGAAATCATCATTACTGTCACTTTCCTCAGAGCCAGAAGACTGATTATAGAATCTTTCTTCAGTGCTGTCATCAAAGTATTCCTTCTCTGTTCCACTTTCCTCACTTCCACTTTCCTCAATATCAGATTCATCTGCCCTGCTCAGGAGATCATCCATACATTTCTCTTCTGGTGGGCAAACTGTATTATCTGTTTGAATGTGATGAGCTAATTTATTATGTTCTCCATCTTGTAGGGAAGAATCATCCATAGGACAATGTTGCTCAGTGTTTGCCTTTTCCTGTTGTTCTAACACACTGATTTGCTCCTTTCCCATGACAGTTCCTGGCTTCTCTTTCACTTTTATTTTGTCTTGGTTTTCAGTATACTTAAAAGTTTTGTTATGTTCCCTACTGCTGGAATGCTGCATCTTCTCAGGTTGTTCGGTAAGCTGTCCTTCCAATTTATGTTCTTCTGAAGAAATAGTTCTGGATGGTTTCCGTCTTGCATCTTTAAAGGCTTTTACAGCAGCTAGAAAAAAAAAGTTTTTTTTTTTAAATACAGCAGTGTAACATCTGTGCTAAAATATAAACACAGTAATAATGAAAAAGTCATGAAACACGCTAACTATATTTTTGGGAAGAGCAACCATAGCACAATAGTAGGTAACTTCTGTGTTCTGACTGTGACGCTCAAAATTAGAAATCTCAGGTAATATGCCAGTATAGACCCTGCCTGGCCCTAAAACCTTGAAAAGCTGTTATCATTCAGTCTTACTGTAGTGATCTAGACAAGCCAGTGGAAGCCAGCTTTATATATATATAAAGCAAAAGCAAAGCAGCTTCATGTATATACTGCTTCATATCACGCTATGGGATGTCTAAGCGGTTTACAACTGTGAGCTGATTGCCCCCCAACAAGCTGGGTACTCATTTTAGCAACCTCGGAAGGATGCAGGCCTAAGTCGAGCCTCAGCCCTGGCTGGTATTGAACTTGCAACCTTGTGGTCTATGAGTGAGTGGCTGCAGTACAGGCATTTAACCACTGCGCCACCAGTAAGTCTGCATCAGGTTAAAATACATTTGGGATACTTTTCTGCCATATGTAAAGAATAATGGACCAATGTAGTGCCCACTTATAGTCCATGTGAAGACTCTTTGCAAATCTTTGGAGTGGATGATTCTGCATCTTGTCTGTTGAGCCAAATACTGAACTACAGGAGATGCAGGAAAGGAGCAAACTTTTCTTAGGGCTGGTACAGACCGGCACAAAAAGCCGCCTTCAGGGTGACTGTGGGTGGCCTGGGGGCATGGCGTGCACACGCTGCACGCCCCCATGATGCCCTGAAGGCGCCCAGAGCAGCACCATGTCAGCCAGTTTACGGGCATCTTAGGGCATGCCGGATACATGAAGGCCTCAACACACTGTGAAGCCACTGCAGGGCCACAGAAAAGCCACTAAAGGTGGGTTTTTCACAGACAAAAAACCCGAGCAGTTAAAAAAAAACAAGCGGTTCACCACAACACTGTGGTGGATTGGGGCCATGGCATGCAGCTGCCATGGCTCCAATCTGTCTTGGTGTGAGGCGGCTTCACGCCACCCCATTCAGGCTGTCTGTACAATTGCATAGTCTCCTTTTTGCGCTCAATGTTCATTTCAAAAGCTTCCACAACAATCAATCCATAGAATGGTTGTGTGCATCATCCTGCTCATATCCAGGTTGGCAGAGTTCTGCTGACTGTGCCATATGGTATCCTTGATACCTGCAGCAAAATATGAAGATTTTCAAAAAACAATACCCCTCCCAACCAGGAATGAACCCCCCCCCAAAAAAAAACAATGTGGAAGAAGCTATCACAAAAAATTTGTTTTATGGACACTCATACAGGCACAGTCTTGATTCTTACATCCCTTGAAACATGCTACATGGTCCCACAATAGAAAGGAGGGCTCCTTAAATACTAACAAGAGAGGCCTGTTAGCATTTTACTCTCCATGCTACCCCAGTGGGGAATGTCATAACATATTTCAGGATCACTATCCACATAGACAGGGAAAAACAATAGGGCACAGCAGGCTTCTTTCATCTTCAATGGAGTTGCCTCTGCCAGTTGCTATCTTGAAGTGGCCACCCTGGACTGCACTCTAAATTAAGGAATGTTATCAAAAGTAATGAGGTTGACATTATCCATAAAGATCACGTTTTCTGTAGCTGAAAAATTAAACGTTCCTGCATTGCTAATCTTCAATTGCCAGCTTTAACATTTATTGAAACATACATGAAAAAAAATATTAATTTTCTGGTCAGAATATCAACAGAAAGAACTCAGCCAGTTACGTCAGTTAATGTGGAGGTGGCAGATTCTGGCATAAATTAAAGATAACACCAGTGATGTAAAGATTACTTTCATGTGATGGAGGAAATACAGAGATAGAAGATTAGGGACTCAAATATTTTTAGAAAATGTTTAATTTCAGAAAAGCAAGTTCAGAAAATAGTGAGAAATTGTGCTACAAATTTACACATGGGGGCTGCTGGGGAGGGCGGTGATGGCCAAAAGGGTGTGCTTGGCTGTTTCTACCACCACAGAAAAGCTGGGAGGGGCGTGCCTGGCCCTCTCCTTCACCACAACAATGTTCTCCTCATGAGGAGACCTCTGCTGCTGTGCCAAAGGTGGGAAAGGCACATGCGGGCTTCTCCTTTACTGCACCTCATCAGGCTTCCACCACCATGGCAAAGCTGGGCCTTTCCCTGGACCACCTTGGCAAAACTGGGGTTGGGCCTTTCCTTTGCTGCTACATCGAAGCCAGAGAGCCACAGTGGGGATGAGGGATTAACCAGGCATCACCTCTATTCTGGGGTGTCACTCGATTGAGGCCGCACCCCCTACTGATGCCTTGGTGTCAATCTCATGGAACACAGTGTACCTTACCTCCAACTAACCATACACAGAATTAAGTAGGCTTCATTTTCAAAGCCTGTTGAAAGGTTGCACTATATGTGTCTTGATTGACTCTAATTGTATTCAGACCTCTACCAGAGCCTTCTGAATTACTGCTTCACTTCCCTAGTTTTAGCAATCCTGGAAAGAGAGGCAACTAAGGAGCTTATTGCATGGCTTATTAAACCAGCTGACCTCTTCCGACTTAAATTTTAATTTGGCTGGCATCTTGATACTATTGCAGGGATTTTGTTGCCAAATCAGGCACCTTGGTCCATCCCCACTCCCAGAAGCGCTCAGGTGGCCATTTTTTTTTAAGCCAGAAAATTCCTGGTTTCGAAAAGAGGCACACTGAGAGCCTCTGGGAGCGGGGATGGACCTGGGTGGCAGATTCGGCAGCAAAATCCCTGCGATAGTATCAGGATGCCAGCCAAATTAAAATTTAAGTCAGAAGAGGTCAGCCAGTTCAATAAGCCATGTGATAAGCTCCCAAGAGTTTTTACAACTTCTAGTGTGAGTAATACGTATATGCAACAGAATACATCATAATAGTCTATGATCTAGAAAGGAAATCCATAATTACATAGATTAGCGCATGTTCAGGAATCAGCAGATATGTTGCTTTTTTTCTAGACTGTTGTGTTCTCTTTACTAATTATTTCAGATATAAAGAATGCAAAACTTTGCATGACTACTGCAAATGCTCAGTTTGAAAGAATCAATAAAATCTAGATGTATAGTTTAAAACAGACTAAAATCAGACACTGGTATTTTTTTAAGGACTCAAATGTATATAGATTAGGTCAGGGGTAGGCAACCTTTCCCCTTTAAGGGACTTCAGCTCCCAGAAGCCTCAGCCATGTTGGCCAATAGCTCTTGGGATTCTGGGAGCTGAAGTCCCTCGGCCCTTAAAGGGGAAAGGTTGCCTACCCCTGGATTAGGTGGCCTAACTTTGGCTTACCTTTAATATTGGCAATTTTTGTCTTCAGTAGTGGGTGAGCTGACAATCTAGCAATTGCTCTATCTCTTGCTGTACAATTGGGCTGCATAGAAAAAGAAAATTGTGAATCACATTCCCGAATGACAAAAGGATTAAGAGAACCAAGTACTGTATATACTCGTCTATAAGTCTAAAAATTTATGCCCCAAAATTGACCCCAAAATCCCAGGTCGACTTATTTATGAGTCAGTACGGTAATATGATAGCAGCTCTTTCAGATTTCCCCATGCGGTGCAGAGAGGAGTTTATTTCTCTCTGGAGCTAAGCAGAAAAAGTCCTGGATGACTGATTGCTGTTAAGCAAACAGAGTCCCTCTCCCACCTGCCAGCCCCTGGGGACTGAAGGTTGAAACGAAAACTGAAATGTTGAAGCAAAAAGCGTCAATTAGAATCCCTCTTGCTGTGTGCACACATACACACACTGAAAGAACATCCAACTTTTACCTTTGACTTATCCACGAGTCATGGCAAAAAACATAATTTTGGCCCCAGAACCTGCCCTCAACTTCTACATGAGGTTGACTTATAGTCGAGTATATATGGTAGCCCTGTAAAATGAATGACCCTGGGACTGACACTACTTCACCAACTACATACCATAAAACCTCACTTAGCAATCCAAACAGTAGTTAAGTTCTCCACAAATAATACAAAAAACAAATTACCTACACAACAGCTTATCTACTCATAATCAAGTTGCTATACTCATACAGTCAGCCTCCCTATCCACAGATTCTTTATTCACAGGTTCAACCAACCACTCCTTGAAAATATTTCAAAAATATATAAATTCCAAAAAGCAAACCTTGATTTGGCTATTTTATATAAAGGACACCATTTCATTACACCATTGTGTTTGATGGGACTTGAACATCCATGGATTTTGGTATTCACAGGGAGTGCTGGAACCAAAGCCCAGTAGACACTGGGGCTACTGTATGTTCCTTTCATCAATACACAGAATCAGGAATATTTACAAAAGCCTTTCATATGAACATGTTTAGAAGACAACAAATACTAGTAAGAAATTATTCCAACCCATAAGCCTTTATTCAATGTCCTGGATATGAAGTGTTTGATCCACGGCAAGCAGGTTCCTCTGTATCTTGAGTAGATGAGGTTGGGAAACGAAGTATCTTCTTATAAATTGACTGTGACTTATTTCTAACTAAATATGTATAGGCTAAAATATATTTTCACTTGTCAATCTTAAAAACAGCAGCTGTTTTATTATCAAATATGTTTCCATCTTTTGAACTCAGAAAAGGAAAAAAAAACACATCCCTTTAAATTTTGAATCTAACTTTCAACTATGTTTGACTGTCAATTGTGGACTTTGATCAATAATAATAGAGATATTATCATAATAAGAGGGGTATTATAATGTCCCTGAAGGACTATAGTGTATTTAGTATTTTAAGTTTGCTATTATGCAGCATTTTTTGTACAGCTATCCAAATTCTATATTAATGTGTAAACTGCTTTGGGCCTGAAAATGGGACAAACAATTATTCAATTAAAAACCACGTAAAATATTAATTTATATTTAAAATATGGAAGATGAATTGAATCAGTCTTTGTACCTATATCTAAAATACCAGCCTGTGAAGATGCATCAAGATCACTGCTGCCCATTCTCCTTTTCAACTGAAGTAAATGCCTTTAAACAGTGGGAGAACGACAGTAAGGAAGCATTTTGGACTGGGGTAAAGATGAGACTTTTGACTCAGGAATTCCTTTACTTCGTCCATAGTCAGGAGGTGAAAAACATTTCCCTTCTACTTTAAAGTGTCAAGATGAAAATTCTATTGAACAGCTTCCTTCTCTGTAGACACTGTTCCACATGGTGGGCAAAAAGAAACATATTCCATGGATTATCCTGTCCCCCCCATTCCTCCTGAGATTTCTACTTAGTAAGAAGCACTTTTTATGTGACAGAGCAATGAATCTGACAGGTGTGTATTCTCTAAAGGTAATACAGGGACGGAACAGACCGCCCCAAAGGGGAGGCTTGAAGCCATCCCTTTGAATGCTGGCTTGGGGCCGTGGCGACTACATGCCGCAGCCCCAACCCGGCTTTTTGGTGGCACAAAAAGAAGTGGCAAATTGCTGCTCCTTTTTGAGCAGGCAAAAAGCCAGCTTTTCTGCCACCCTGACTTTGTGGCGCTCCTGTGGCATGCAGCATCTAAACGCTGCACCACTGCAAAGCTGCCCCTGTGTGCTCGGGTGGGCGACGTAAAATGACATTTACGTAAAATGACATCCCTTATATAAAACTGCAAAATCAAGGTTCCCTCTTTGGATTTGTGTGTATGTGTGAATATTTTTGAACCATGGTTGGTTGAATTGTACGTGGGAACTATTAAAGCCAATTGTATGTGGGAACTATTAATGGGTCTTCCACATGTTTATGTGTGAACCAGAAGTACATCACAATGAAGGGTAACTTCATTGAGTAAAACCAAGAACAGTGTCACAGGAAATCATAAGGGCCACTGTGCAAAACATCAAGATTAGATGTTACTGGGCTTGTCGATCCAGAGTTGCATCCCCCTATGAAGTAGATTCCTTTTCCCTCCTGGTGCCCAGTGAGCACCAAATCTGCTCTGATAGTTTGGGAGACCCTCTGTAGATGATTTTGGGGACACATGGAACACTGCAGGAAAAAAGAGAGGATAAGATAGTATTGTACTACTATGTGAATGGAAGTCTGTTCATACAATGCTGGATAGAGCCCTTTATAAGTGTTACTCCAACATGGGCACATCTAACTCTGGAAGCTCTCTGAGCCATTTCTGCTCTAAAGCCAGTGTCTCACGATAGACTGTGTACCTTTGGCACTGAGGAAACATTCAAGCTAGACAACAGATTCAGAAGGCTGTGAAAATATTTAAGAGCATAGTTCAAAAGTACAAATGTTTTGAAGATCACAAAGTTGAATCATTTCTATTACAGGAACTCAGTTAGTCATAGGCAGACAGATCTTACACCTTCATGCAACATTCCCTCATCATCCACATTCTCAAAGTAACCACAACCACTTTTGTTTGAAGTTAGCATGAGTCTGCCATGGAAATTCTTCAGGAAACAGTGTTGTTGTTTTTTAAAAAAATACACCCACAGTAATTTCCATTCCAGACAGAATTGGGGTACTGTTTCAGTTTTATAGCCATTATTCCTAGGATATTTTATCTTGTACTTTCAGTAGAAAGTCAACCCACTGCGTTTGTTTACAAGAAATTATTAGTATTTTTGCCTGGTGAGTTGAAGCCAAACACATATACGGTAAGTAGAGTAACTTAGGACTACTCAGGATACGTACTGCTTTGAAAGTGTGCAGACTGCATAGGAACATGACTGCAAGCAATTACACCTGCCCAATACATTTAACTTTTGGCAGGGTAAGCAGCAGAAATGCTATCTGCTGAAAAATTATAAGCCCTCCTATAAAATGTGTTCATTAAGTACAAGAAATCATCAGCAATACACACAATACCGTAATTTCATATAAATTGTGCGCACTGAGTATAAGAAATCAAAAGGAAAAAGAGGTAGTTCACAGTAATCTATTTCTGTCTGGTTTTATGGCTGAATATAGCTGCAAACAATTTTTAAAATCCACTTAAGCATTTTTTTTTATTAAGATAGTTACAAATGCTGATGTTTTCTATGAAGTAACAGAAAAGTAGTACTAACATGAGACTAAGAAATGATTCAAACGTATTGGCTTTGATCCATAACTGAAGCATCAGTTATTTGGTAATGGGCTCTTAAACTTAAATCTATAGACACCCACCAAATGGCTTTAATACACATCAAACAAAAGCAATGGGCTTTACGTAATTCATGAGATGTTTGAATTATTTCAAAAATTTGAATTTATTTATGGTTTTATCTATTATGATTGGAGGATACAATTTGATTCTAAAATACTGCACAGAAATACTAGCATATAAAAAAGAACAATAACATATTGCTTAGGTCCAGATTATTTGTAGAATTGTATTTCCCCATATGAACGTGTCAGAACACTAAGGTCTTCAGGGGAAGACTTTCTCTTAGTCCCAT
This sequence comes from Phrynosoma platyrhinos, assembly GCA_020142125.1. Lineage (NCBI taxonomy): Eukaryota > Metazoa > Chordata > Lepidosauria > Squamata > Phrynosomatidae > Phrynosoma > Phrynosoma platyrhinos. Next base: position 69,562,284 of record CM034703.1, on the reverse strand, counting down.
CACCATCACAGATGTGTTTGGTGGTGACATGAGAGAGTCTTTTTGGTGGCTGCTCCCACCCTCTGGAATGACCTTCCATGGCAGCTAGGCTGGCTCTCTCCCTGTTTTCTTTTCACTAGCAAGCTAAGACATTTTTATTCAAGCAGGCTTTTAATATATAATCATGTCAGGGTGGCTTTTATATGGGGTGTGTGTTTTAATTATGCTTTTAAACTTCTGTATATATTTTATGTAATTTATACTGTTTTTATTTAGATGACTTTAATTGTTTTTAAATTTTTATTGTAAAGTTTAAAAAAAATTGTATCTGTGAGCCGCTTGGGTCCCTTTCTGGCAGAAAGGCGGCATACAAATGAAATAAAATAAAATAAAATAAACATCTAAGCAAGAGGTAAAAGGATTAATAATTAATATGCAAGTCTATTTTAAGTTAGGCCCAGTCCCAAGTAAAAGACAATTTACTGATGCAACATTTATTTTGGGGAAAAAAAACTGTTTTCACTAGCCTTCATAATACACTTCCCATAACACTGTTCAGGGAAGAGGAAAACACCCTGGATCTCATTGCCATCAAATGCATTTTCAAAGGTGGAAAAACATATTGAAATACCTCTTTATAAAATTCTTAACACATGAGAAAGATTTCTTAGAATTTCTCCTCTATTGCTCATCTGATAAAATATTGGCTTAAATTAAACTGCTAGTCTAAAGAAGAGTAGACACATTTAATCAATAAGCTTTCTGGGATAAGCTTGTATGCAGAAAACATCATACAAAGAGCAGCGTTAGACTCAGAAGAAGGAGAAGTGAAGATAGGAGGAAGGAACATTAACAATCTAAGATATGTGTATCACCATGAAACTAGCGGAAAACATCACAGACTTGGAACAGTTGCTAAGGAAGATCAAAAAAGAAAGCACAAAGGCAGGCTTACCACTGAACATAAAGAAAACAAAAATAATGACCACAGAAGAGCTACACAAGTTCAAACCAGATAATGAGGATATCAAAATAGTTAAAGTTTCCCCATACACTGGATCAATCAATGATCAGAACAGAGACTGCAATCAAGAAATAAGATGACTATGGGCCTTTACAGACTGCTAGAAACAATGCAGCTTGAGGCCACTTTAACTGTCCTGGCTCAGTGCTAGGGAATCATGGGAACTGTATTTTTTTCTGGGACACTGAGCCTTCTATGTCAGAGAACTCTGGTGCCACAATAAACTACAGTTCCCATGATTCCTTAGCACTGAGCCAGGACAGTTAAAGTGGCTTCAAGCTGCATTATTTCTGGCAGTCTGTAAAGGCCCTAGGAATGGGAAGGGCAGCCATGAAAGAACTAGACAAGATCCTAAAGTGTAGAGATATACAATCAAGCACTAAAGCTAGAATTATTTAAGCCATTATATTACTCATCACCATGTACAGATATGAGAACTGGGCAGTGAAAAAAGCCAACAGAAAGAAAATAAACTAATTTTAGAAGTGGTGCTGGAGAAGAGTCCTGAGGATACCATGGACAGCCAAAACAATAAATTAATGTTACCTAGAACAGATCAAGCCTGAACTCTCCCTAGAAGCCAAGATGTCAAAACTTGAGGCTGTTGTATTTTGGCCACCTCATGAGAAGGCAAGACTCATTAGAAAAGACAATAATGCTAGCAGAAATGGAAGTTAGTAGAAAAAGAGGAAGACCACATGCCAGATGGCTAAACTTGGTCAAGGAGGTTGCAGGCCTGAATCTGCAGAACCTAAGCAGAGCAGTGGATAGGAGGGACTGGATATGTCTCATCCACAGAGTCCTTATGAGTTGCAGTCGACTCAATGCAGATAAAACAACAAACAATTTACATTCACAGGGTCTGTAGAAGATGGGGCAAAAAATGGATTCATGCCATTGCTTCAGACATAAAATTGTGTACATCCCTTCTATAACTGCTTTCTTTCATCTGAATGTGGATGCAGTGAGCCCTTGGTATCTACTGAGGTTTGGTTCCAGGACCCCCAGTGGATACCAAAATCTATGGATACTCAAGTCCCATTAAATACAATGTTGTACTGAAATGATGTCCCTCATATAAGATAATAAAATCAATCTTTGCTGTTTGGAATTAAAATTTGTTTCAAATATTTTCACGCTGTCGATACTTGAATCCATGGATAAAAAAAATCTGAGGATATGGAGGGTCAACTGACTGGAATGCTAGTTAGAATTTTACTGGCTAAAACTAGTTGCAATGACCTAATGAAAGGCCTTTTCGGAACTCCAAAGAGCAATTATACTGCTTCCTGAACCTCACATTAATACAGCCATAATTTTTTTCAACTTTAAAGTCAACCAACCAAAGTCAACCAACCAAACTCACTTTTTGTTACATAACTTATAGTCCAAAGGACTGTCTGAATAAGGTCCCTATTCAGTGAAGACCTTCTGCTAGTGGAGAGGGAGAGGAGAGAGGGGGACAACTGAACTTCCTGTGGGAAGGAATTCCACAACCTGGGAGCAGCGACAAAGACAGTTCACCCCTGTGTCCTCACCAAATGTGCCTGCATTGGTAGTGGAACCAAGAGAAAGCATTCCTCTGATGAACTTAGAACTTGGGCAGGCTAATACAGGGAGATATGGCCTTTCAGATAGTGTGGACCTGAGCTATATTGGGCTTAAAAGGCCACAACAAGCACTATGAATTGTGCCAGGAAATAAACTCTAGGCAGCAGAATTGTTTCAACTGGGGGGCTCATATGCTCCCTGCAATCAGACCCAGACCCAGATCCAGCAGCATTTTGGATCCAGTGAATTTTCAAACATTTTCCAAAGACAACTCCTCCATAGAGCGTGTTACAACAATTCAACCAGGATGTCATTAAGGCAACATTAGACGACTAAACAACTACAATTGCCTGCTTCTCAGCAGCATCAGCTATGAGTTTTGTCAATCATTTATTTGTTTGGATTTTGAATAAATCTGCTGGCGTTAAATAAGGGATGTCCAAACAACTATCAGTATTACTTAAGATAAACACAAGACAAGTCATACCATTTTGCAGATAATTTCAAAATCAATTTCTTTCCCAAGTGCTAATTTGGTAACTTGATCTGGTTTTATTTCCTGTGAAAAAAGAGAGAGAAAGAAAGAACTTGTTAATTACTATGAAGCTCCTTCATAATAGTAATTATTAAATACTTCCACCTTAAATGAGGACAAATTTCAATCAACTTCATTGAAAATGTGATCTGCAAAACAGCATGTGGTGTTATTCTACAAAGACCAGTGGGAAACTTGGTTAAAATGCAAGGCAGATTTTCTGCCTTAGGACTCTCTGAAAACCACACAGATTGCCAAAAATAGGAAGAAGATTTTAAAAAAATTTGAGGTAGCTGGATGCCTCTTTCTGGGTTTGAAAAATGTTTTAAATATTAAACAGTGCAAGGTGACAAGCAACCTATTTAAAAGCAGGAAGGATTGCCATTTTGAAAGGCTTCCAAAGATACAATACATTTTCCTCATAAAAAGGGACAGTCTGAGGAGGGTCTGAAGAGGGTGGATTAGAATAACAGAAAGAGCCATGGGTGACCCTATGGAACTGAAAGGCTGCACTTTGTCCACTTTAGGCACAGCAAGACATCCAATCACAATTACACCTCAATGTCTTCAGTAAATATTTGACATTCTTTAGCAATTTCTCTCCTTCCTCCAGCTCTCCAAATATTTAATCTGAGCTACATTCCCAAATGTGTAGGCTAGAGGTATAGATACAGACTAGAACTGCTGATACCTGGAAATCTAACAGGTGGAGGGCTACATAATTCCAACCTGTGAACACCAGCACTAATAGGTTTTTTTAAAAAAAATTGATATATACAGATTAGGTTTTTCTGTTTTATATATATTTTTTAAAAGTGACAAAGTACCTAGATAACAAAGTAGGAAAGCTAAAGACCTCCCTTATCCAGATTTCTGAAATTGGAAATAGTCCAAAATCCAAAATTGTCATCATGGGTGGCTGAAATAGTGATACCTTTACTTTCTAATGGTTCATTGTACACAAACTTTGTTTCATGCACATTTATTCAAAATATTATGTATAAAATTACTTTCAGGATATGTGTACAAAGTATAGATCAGGGGTTGGCAACATTGTCCTACCTGGGGCCGGTCGCTGGTCCCCAGGTCTTCCGCCGGGCCGGGGGGGAATGGCGGTGCACGCGCTCACACACGTGGCCCCCACCACCGCCACCAACCACCACTGCCTCCGCCCCGCACGCTGCCGCCACGCACTGCAGCCACCATTTTGTTTGCCAAAATGGCAACCACGGCTCGTTCGCGCATGCGCAGGAGTATTACGCATGCACAAATGAGTCGCGGCTGCCATTTTGGCAAACAAAATGGCAGCCGCGGCAGGGTGCGGCCCGCAGGCCGTAGGTTGCCGACCCCTGGTATAGATAATAGATAAATGAAGTTCAAGTTTAGACTTGGGTCCAATCTCCAAGACATCCTGTTATGTATATGTATACATTCCAAAGGCCAAATAAAAAAATTAAAAAATAATCCAAAAAACCTCTGGTGCTAAGCATCTTAGATAAGTGAGACAACCTGTATCACTCTATTAATCTGGTTCATCCTGTTTTTAACTTAAGGTTGATGTATACATTACACTTCTAACTAATGGTACATGGGAGGACCTACTTGTACTTGAATCCCTCGAAAAGGAATAAATCATCAGCACATAGATCATTTGAAGAGATATGTACACAAGAACTGTTTTGGTTGTCAGTCCAGTAGAGGGGAGGAGTGACACCATTACTCATCAACATATTCTCACCCTATAGCTCCAGCTCGTTTTTTGAAAGAAGGTATGAGACAAAGATTTGTGAAGGTTGGTTTTTTATGGCATATGAATATCTCTAAAATGCCATATACACTGACCCTTCTTTATAAAATAATATACTGCTACTTTGACAGTTGCCACCATGGCTAACAGCAAACTCTCCTAATAGATCTTGTGTCGTAATGTGCTGACAAACCAGGAACATAGCAAAGAATATTTTAAAACATCACTAGACAATATTTACAACAGGTTAAAAAGAATTGCTGAGTGTAAGTTCAATTAAATTATAAACTTCTGCTGGATCTCTGAGAGAAATCTAACTGTTTGGTATATTGCAACACAATTTGATATAGCATCAAAAAAGTACAACAGGAAAAATAATCTTCCCTGGCAGGCAAGTAGACAGATGAGATGATCTAATAGATGTCTTCCATATTGGTTTTAAGATCTTCCATTTTTCCCCTCCAAATGCTCTTATCAAAAAGAAAGCTAACACAGCAAGGTCAATGGCTTGCTGACAATAACACTAAAGAACATCTGGGTTAAACATTACAACATGACAACATGGTGGATCATTTTTTAAAAGCAGACTCTATTTCTGTTCTAGTTATATGCCATAGAGTTTAAGGTTAGGACTTGGAAGGGCAGCTGTGAAGGAACAAGATAAAATACTGAAGTGCCAACATATATAATTGAATTCTAAAGTTAGCATGCTATCGTGCTTCCCATTTCTATGTATGGTTGCACAAGCTGGATAGTAAAGAAAGCTGATAGGAAGAAACCAACTCATTTAAAATGTGTCTCTGGAGAGGTTCTACATATACTGTGGACTGCTAAAAAGACAAATAAGTATGTGCTAGACCTAGAGTAAATCATGACCTAGAAGTAAAGATGACTAAGCTGAGACTGTCATACTTTGGACATAGAGTCAATGCTCAGTATCCATTGGGAATCCATTTCGGACCCACCCACCACCCACCCCCACAGATACCAAATTCTGTGGATGTTCAAGTTTCATTGTCCCTAAGGGCAGCGCGGCCATGTGGCCACACCACCATTAGGGACAAATGCACTGAAGTCTCCCTTCTTTTCCTTCTGGTCTCTCTCTCTCCA
>CM034703.1:69523690-69537479 GCA_020142125.1 Phrynosoma platyrhinos | reverse complement strand
CAGGAATATTAAGATGGGAAAAGTGAAAAGGAGGCGCAAATAATAAAAAGTAAGGTTCAAACAGGGTTATAGATGCCTAAAAATGAAGAAACAAAGGGAAAATGGGATTTTTCATCTGAGCATGTAAATCTGAGGTGCCAACACTATGTTTTCTTAGTAAATTACAAGTACCTGTATTGTTCAGAAGTATAAATCACGCTTGGTAAATATGAGATTTCATAACTATTATTTAAAGTATTTCATATTTCACTTTATATGACTCAACTGCACTAAGGTTTTCCAAAGTAGCCAAAAGAAAATGGCACTCTGATAAGACAAAAATTCAGCTAGTTTTGAGAGTTTTTAACAAATATGCTTTCTAGCTTCCTTTCACACAACTGATGGAATTTCACACATGTGATAATGACACTCAAGGATAACTATGGTACACATATCACTGCAACATACTGCAAATAAATTTAAGACATGCATTAGGGACTGGGGTGGAGGGGAAGGTGATGGAATGTTTCAAGAGTGTATTAAGGGATTCACTGGATCTCAGCCAAAGATTATACACTGTAAAGACCTTGTAAGGGGTGGCAAATTTTGGAAAGAAATAGGACATCAGAATAAAATGTTATACTTGGCTAATTTAGGGGTTTAAGTTTAAACACAGAGAAGAGGTCCAACTTAAGCTAAGCCTCAGCCAAGAATGTAAGAATACTTTCAGGAAAGTTTGACCAAAAGGGGAAAATGGTTTCATGATAGGTGCATGGCCACCACAGTTTATGAACACAGATAAGTCAAATCATTAAAAGAGTTAATGCCACATAGTAGCAGACTCTGAAGATTAAAGCTATGCTACGCTCTTGAACACCAAGGCAGTAATAGAAATATATGGGATTTCTGATAATGACTGGCTGTTGTACTGACTGGCTGTTGTGCATTTTATTAGTTTTATAATCACGTATATAGTGATTTGCTCTGATGAAGGATGTGATACCTAATAAATAAAAAGCATAAAGAGGAAAGATATTACAGTGGACCTTGTAAGATATTACAGTGGACCCATTCTGGACCCCACCCCTGTGTAAAGGAAATACCGTGGGACCTTAAGCCCCATTGATTTTAAAGGTGGTGCGCTCCTGTGCGCCGCACTGTGCACGCGCCACAGACATGTACACCATTAAGAGGGCCAGGGCTCCCTGTCCACATGACCTTGAGTCCATGTAGGGTGAGCTGCATATGGCACGGATGCACTGTTATTTTATTGCATAAATTATATAAAATTGTAACATTAAAAACTTAAAAACAATCCACTGAAATCAATAAAGCTATAAATATTGATGTTAACAGAGCTGATGATGCCCAGTGGATCTGACCATTTGATGCAAATTCAAAATTCCAACTATGCCAGTATTTTGTCTTTGATCATCCAATCTACCTGATGCTGTCTGAATGCCATTACCATTTTTCTGGCATTTCCAACATCATGCACAGTGCTTCATTTTGCAAATGGCTCCTTTTATTGTTGTTTTGATTTATTGTTGTTTTGAATTCTTCATTTGTATTCACTTTGCTACATACTCACAACAAGTTTTAAAAACAAAATATTTACACTTTAGGTGAGATGCAGAAAAATTCTTACACTTTTCAGGTCAGTTAAACCATTACAGTACAACATGCAGCATTTTCATCAACCAAATGAGTTCCTGTTTGGCATCCTATTATTGATTTTGATACATATGTTTCCCTCCAAGAGTTAGAAATTTCTGAATATCTCCAGGCAGTATTACCATACTGGCTAGAGATTATGGGAGTTATAATGCAACAAAGGCACTATGTCAGGTAGAGCTATTCTATACTCTATGTTTAGTTTTAATGTTTAGGGGTAAAATCACTAACTGTAAATTGGGTTGCTATCCTGGCAGGCTATTCACTATCTTTAATTCTAGTATACTGAGACTACATACCAGGCTGCAGCACAATCCAGGTAAACCTCAATAAACAAAAGTGATGTGTTCCTAGGCATTATGTTTAACAAGATGATATAACATGAAACAATAGAGATAAGCTCCTACACTACCAAAAAAAAAAAAAAAAAAAGCAGAAAAGCTGAAGTTATAAGTCTAAAACCAAAAACTGGAATCCCAATCCAATAATATTTCTATCTTGTCAGAGTAAGTACAGTCGGCCCTCCAGATTCACTGGCTTCCTGTTCATGGTCTTGAGTTCCCGCAGATGTGAAGCCAGAAGGGACAAATAGCACGGACCACCATTTTATTCCACAGGATTTGAATATTTCGTTTTTCCCAATTTGCAGTGGGGGTGGGTGGATTCCAGTACAGATCCCACATGAATCAGGAGGGACGACTGTATTTCTTTTGTTCACTTTATCAGTGGCAATACCAATGTGCTACATCAATTCACAATTATCCTTGCTTCTCTAGATCAGAGGATAAAAACCAAGTATCATCAACAAACTTTAATACTTCAGCCCAAATCTCTGGATGACTTCACCAGGTAGCTTTGAAATATGATCCGAAAATAAAATGACAGCCTGACAAAGACCATCAAGAACAAAAATATTTCTCACCCTCCAAGAACAACTGGTGGTGTTGGAAAGTGTGAATGCTGGCAAGGTGGGCCAAAAGACACATATGGAGCAGTAGCACTGACTGCTGAGGCATTCAGAACTTTGACACCTAGCTTCTGGTACAGATCTACCACTAGGGTGATCAAAGGGTTTAATCCCAAAATGTGTATGGAAGCCAGAATGGAATGTTACCTAAGTAATATATTTCACTAAGCATCTGCAATGGTGATAGAGAAGTAAGCTTTTTTCATGGCCATTGCCACTGAGAAGTCTCTAGCACTCAATATTCAGTGTTACTGGTATCACCTGTATTTGGTGTTGAGCCCAATACAAAGACCGTGCATTCTGACCTGATAGTTGTTCGCATGGTCTAAATTTACAATGTTTTCGAATAGCATTTCATGCCCAGGATGGTGTATAAGGTGCTCTGCTGCTGTTGATTTTTCTGACTGACCCAGTCTGTAGTGTCTCCCATGTTCCTTGATTCATGTTTTAACACTGGGTTTGGTGGTCCCTATGTAGACTTGTCCACAGCTGCATGGTATTCAGTAAACTCCTTTGCCTATGAGAGGGCCTCTCCTGTCTTTCGCTGAGCACAGCATTTGCTGGATTTTCTTGGTAGGTCTGTGCATCCTTTGGAGGTTGTGTTTCCTCACCACTTTCCCTATTCTGTCTGTGGCTCCTTAGATGTATGGTAGAAATATCTTCCCTTTAGATGATTGTTTGTCTTAACTCCTCTGGGTTTTTCTGCGTCTGGCCACTCTTCTGATGTCTGAGCTGGAGCAACCATTAGCCTGTAAAGCTCAGTCTAGGTACTTCAATTCATCTTCCAGGAAGTGGGATCCTTTTTGCCCAGTGTTTTTATTGTGTTTCTTTGTCCTGGGTGATGGTTGTGGTTCTTGTGTAGGTACCTGTGTGTAGGTTTTCTGTATACCGTGTGGCCCAAACATTGTTTTGGTTTGTGGATGACTAGGACATCCAAGAATGGCAATGTTCCTTCCTTTTCTTTTTCCATGGTGAATTGGATGTTTGAGTGTATGTTGTCCAGATGGTTCAAAAATACAGTCAGATCTTCTTCTCTGTGGCTCCAAATGATGAAAGTATCATCTACATATCGGAACCATGTTGTGGCCTTTTTTTTTTGGTCCTGTTTCCAGGGCTTGCTTTTCAAAGTGTTCCATGTAAAAGTTTGCTATCACAGGGCTCAGAGGGCTTCCCATGGCTACTCCTTCTCTCTGCTTGTAGAATCCATTGTCCCACTGGAAGTAACTTATGATGATGCAATGTTCAAACAGGACTGTGATGTCTTTTGAAAAAAAATGTTGGATGGGTGCCATGGTATCCATTATGGGGACTTTGGTGAACAAGGAGACCACATCAAAGCTGATTATTATATCTCCAGGTTTAAGTTTGAGGTTGTTGGTTTTTTCTATGAAGTGAGCTGAGTCCTTGATGTAGTGGGGGATTTGCCCTATGCGGGTTTGTAATTGTGTGGCCAGAAACATGGCCAAGTCATATGTGGGGGAACCAATGGTGGTCACTATGGATCAGAATGGAATGGAATCCTTGTGGATCTTGTGAAGTCTATACAGTCTTGGTGGTAGAGCCTGGGATTTGCATAAACTTTGGCATGTGGTTGGCTGAACTGAAGAGTTCTTGATCAAGATGTTCGTTTTCCTGGTAATTTTGTTAGCGAGATCTTGTTTCAGTTTTTTGCATAATGCAGGATCCAGGAGTTCCTTGATTTTTTGTTTGTATTGTTCTGATTCCATGATTACTGTGGCATTGCCTTTGTCTGCTGGAAGGATGATGATTTCTAGGTCAGAATTGAAGTCCTTGATGGCTTTTCTTTCTTTTTTGGTTATGTTGCTGGATTGAGGTTTTGCCTTGAACAGAATCCTTGCTGTTTCTCCTCTTATCTCTTCCACTTTCTCCTCTGAGAGGTTGTGGATGGCGGATTCAACATGGGCAATGATGTCTTCAATTGGGATTCTGGTGGTGGTAACCTCAAAGTTGACTCCTTTGGCCAGGATGGATGTTTCTTCTTTTGAAAGTTGCCACTCTATGAGATTGATGATAGTTCATGATGTGTCCAGTGAGGGTTCAGCTGGTGTTTGTGGCATTTGTTGAATTTTTGTTTCTGTCTTTCAGTGTGGTCCACCATATTTTCCTGTATGTGAGGTTGTCAATTTTCTCCCAGTCTTGGGTGTTCATCTTTTGACTGATGCTGAGGTGGAGTGACAGCAGCTGCTTGTATGTATTTGCCCGTTCTTTGCGGGTGATGTGTCTCTCCTGTAACAGTGCATGTTCCAATCGCTTGTAGATACGGTTGGCCTGTGTGCATTTGTAAGTCCTTTTTGCTGTGAGAAAGTGTGGTATAGTATCTGTGTCTCAGCAGCGTAGCAAAAAGATCAGCGTAGCAAAAAGGTTAGTGAACAGAGTAGATGTGCTTTCCTGGTCCAGAGTTTTTCAGTCTCTTGGTGTCTTGGAATAGCTTCTCCCTGTAGATGTCCAATGTGAAATTGTTCTGGAACAATTTAACAGGATGTGTTCCTAGGGTTTGGTGCATAAGGATGAACACTTACCCACCTAGTCTTGTGACTATAAACTGATAATACAAAATTGCAATGCAATCATTGTGCAAATGTTAATATTCCTGATACAATTGCTAGTACCATTCAGTCAGTGTTACAATCTACGAATAAGTCCTATCTTTGAACACATGGAAGTGTCTCTAATTCAGAAAGACAACACCACATGACTGCTCTATCTCAGAACTGCCGTGGGTGGAACTTATCACACCTGAGGATAATGGCACAGCGAGTGAGCTTACTGATGGCTTTCCCCATCAATGAAAAGGTGCATGCTAAACTCGCTTCAAAGGCACAGCAGTGACAGAGTGATATCATGCTATAAAAAGTGCCAAAGCTGTTATGTTCCAACTTCAATCGCAGTTTAAAAGCCATGTGTGATAAAGTCCTATGTGACTAATCAACTAAAACTTTCCTCCCAACCTCAGAGTTGTCGGAAAGGGAAGACTGTTTCATAACTGCTGGTGAGTCCAGACCACCTTTAGAATTCTTAGATTGGGAGGAAGGCTAGAAGTGGCAGTCCACTGACTGTGCTGAAGGGAAGCATGGAAGTCAACACTTCACTAGACAGTTTGTGTGGTTTTATTCTTGGCAGTGAGATCATATGCCCATCAATGTCTCTTCCTTGTCAACATTACAATATTGTATATTGTTTTAGTTTTGGCAGTAAAATGTGTACCCATTAGTGTGTCTTCCTTAACCTGCAGATCACAAGTGGCAAACATCTCTCTTAGAATAACAGCAGTCTTCGGCCTTATTAGATTTGTCAGCAGTGGAGACATTATAGAGATGTTTCATATTACTGGAATCAGCTTTTAAAAATATGCTTTTCTAACATAAATATTATGACAGAAAAGTATTGATGCTGCATCTTATTTTCTTGCCGGAGGTCCAGGTGATACTAAGTATTAAATTTTGCTCTAGAAAACTACAGACTATTAACCAGTGACTTGCAAACTAAATAGGAAAAATGGGAACAATTACAATCAGAGAACATTTTATTTCATCTGAATCATTCTAAAACACTTAACAGTTAATTGTTTAGAGAGTGAGAATCTGGAAAGAAAAGGGAGCAAAGCTAACTATGAGCCAGTCCTCAATACTTCTACTGTGCACTCATTTGTTTCAAGAATTCACATGAGAGTTCTGATTTGCACTTAAGGACTACATTCTTCAATTAAAAGATTTCTGTCAGCCCCATAAGACTAAATATTTACAGATGGGTTAGATAACAAAAAAGACTAGGATTATTCTCAAAAAGGTGAGAGCTTGTGTAAGATTATTACTATAATTGGAGATATTTTGGGGGAAAGATGCTCTGAAGATGCCAGTCACAGATGCTGGCGAAACGTCAGAAAGAAACTCTTCTAGAACATGGCCACACAGTTTGGAAAACCCACAAAAAACTATTTTTGGGAAAAGTTCAACTTAAAGTAGCAATAATTAAGCTGAGACAATCTATGATCCTGATTTGATCATGTGGAATCCTTGCATGAGTAGGGTGGATATTTAAAGGCTGGACCCATTTAAATACACCAGCTACACTCCCACCTAGAGTTGGCAGACCTAAAGATGGTGGTGCATGCACTGGTAACCTCAAGGCTGAACTTCTGCAATGTGCTGAACATTGGGCTACCTCTGTACTAAGTTCAGAAACTTCAGCTAGTTCAAAACATGGCAACCAGGTTGATTACTGAGATATCCAGGAGTGATGACATTACACCAGTATTAAAATCACTTCACTGGCTTCTAATTAGTTTCCAGGCAAGGTACAAAGTGTTGGTTATTACTTTTAAAGCCCTACAAGGTTTGGGTCCAGGTTACCTACAGGATCGCCTCCTCCAATATAATCCGCCCCATATGCTCAAGTCCTCTGGCGGACATTTACTCCAGCCAGCCAATACTAGGTTAGCAACAGTCAGCCACAAGATTTTTCTTCAGCCGTCCCTATACTGTGGAATGACCTGCTGGAAGAGATTTGACATCTAAATATACTGTCCAAATTTAAAACAGCATTGAAGACTAATCTCTTCCAGCAGGCTTATTCAGATTAAATTGTGAATTTTAGATGAAGAAATTTAAATGTGGATTGATTTAATATTTGTCCTTTCGAACTGATGTGTATTTTAACTGCTGTGTTTTAGCTGATGTTCTTTGTTAATTGTTCCCCACCTTGATCCATGTGGAGAGGTAGGAAATAAATAAATATTGTTGTTTTTTGTTATTAGATGGAGAACTCACAGGTTAGGAAACCAGCTGAATTCTTTTTCTGCACATCTCCATTTCCTTCTGAAATTATTGCTTTGAAAAGCTTGAGAAGTATTTCAGAGTTTAATTGACAGATAATTACCTAAGGAGTCAGTTGCTTGAAATTTTTCACTAGTACAGGAATGAGCTGGCAGAGGTTTTAACTCCAACTCCAACCTCCATAATCCACTAGCCCAAGTGGCCCATGAATACACTGACCAGGAGGCTCTAGGAGTTATAAAAATGTTCTGAAGCTCTATTTTGTATGCATTCAATAGGATCACAATGTTGACCACACTTGCCTACTTTAGTCCTTAGACCAGGGGTAGGCGACCTAAGGCCCGGGGGCCGGATGCGCCCCCCTGAGGCCTTTGGACCGGCCCCAGACCAGTCCTGCCACCACCACCGCCTGCCATATTGATTACTGTTGTTATTACTTGTTCTTGGGGTTTTCTTGGCAAAATCTCCACGGGGGGTTTGCCATGGCTTTTCTGGGGCTGAGAGAGTGTGCATGCATATTTTTTAATTTAAAAAAAAATAATTTTTATTTATTTATTTATTTATTTTTGGTGCTTCGGCCCCCCAATTGTCTGAGGGACAGCAACCCGGCCCCCAGTTTAAAAAGGTTGCCTACCCCTGCCTTAGACTCTTCTTACCTTAACAGAAACCTGTTTTTTGAAAGTTTGATACCAAATAATACTGTACAGTAGCTACTCCCCCCCCCCTTTGAAAATGGCAATCGCAAATATTTGAGTCTCGTTGAAAATAATGGCATGCACGCCCAAGGCACGTGCACAGGGCCACACACCTCCACTTTGCCCCTCCCCACTTGTCCCCTCCCACGAAGAGCGAGACCACAGACTTCAAGTCCGCAAATGAGGAAGGACAGATGTAGTTTAGAAGCAAGCCATAGTACTTTCTAGGAGGTAATTCTAAGAACAGTATATCATAAAATTACAAATCCCAGGATTCTTCAGGATGGAACCAGAACAGTTATATTTGTATTAAACTGCTGTAACTGTGAAGTGTGGACACACTTTTAAGGTTTTTGAAAAGCTACCAAGTTTTAAACTTGAAGAACAGCCTGCCACAGTAAATAAATTATATTTTATTAATAATAGGCCATAGCTCAGACCAAACACATAGTAAGGAGTAGAAAGTAATCAATGTACATCCCCCCTCCCTCAAAAATTGTGTATTTCCTCTTCATGAATTGGATGCAAAACATTATTTTAATCTGGGTCAGTGTTTCTAAAAAATGGAAGTCTAGATGAGCTTAATATTTTAACACCACCAAATATTTAATACTACTAAATATGCTATCATTTGTAATTTACATTTGGTAAAACTTTTCATAAGTAATGACATCCTTTTCCCAATGACACTGAATATTAAGCTAATGATTTTACTCTGCAGCAGAGTAGCCAAAGCCCATGTTTAATGATGTTTGTAACTCAATACATTTACATCACAAAGGAGTATTTAGAGCCATTAAATGAACTGTGGCCATATTTCAGCACATTAAAAAACACTGTATAAAATGCAAAGAAAATGTGAAAAAGATTTCTGAATGATCTGTTCAGAGAGAACAAAGTTTTCTGTATTTTAAAAACCAGACTGTTGCCCCTTTCAAGGCCTCCTTTAAGCTGACATGAAAACAGCTGTAGCAAGTTTTATATAGAACACACATGCTATGGTCACAATTCTGTAAAATTGGCAGTAGGTTATAAATTCCTTTACTAACTTTTTGGATTCTTCTTTGCTTTATCCTCATAATGTGCTTTAATTTAAATGGGATAAGTCATTTGCCACTCCCCTCAACATTTGCATGAAATACAAAGTCCAAATATAGACAAAATTGCCTCACTTGGTTAAATATTATTTAGGTTATACAATGAAAGCCAGAATAATCCAGTATGAATTAGTTGCAATGAAAGAAAACTATAGAGAGTAAATGCACAGGAAACCTGAGAAGCAAAAATGTAGGATACAAAATAATAAGATAATTAAGTATGAAAATAGATATTTAGGCCTAAATTCAACTGCTATTTCCAAATAGAAAAGATATTTAAAAATTAATTATATTCAATGTAAGTGGAAGTTATAATTGGTTTAGGCCTCAGTGCCCAGCATGGATTTGCCAATCTGGTGTTTGCCTTTGATATGCAAGCCAGAGTTGAGTAACTGGAAATGAGAAGAATCAGGGGACGTTATCACACTGGGGTCTCAAAGCGGCAAGAAAGTAGAATGGAATCAATCCAGAACCATACCAGAATGGACCCGGCAAGACGGAAATCGTTATCAGACGCAACTGGAATAATTGCGGAATTGACGATGCCACGATGGTTCCGCTCCGGGGACCCGTATCTCCTGTTCACACACAAGTGGAAAGATCCCTTCCACAACCCTAAAATATTAGAGAGGACCATCATGTTTACCCGTTCTGGGTTGCCCGATCCAAACAGGAAGCACACCTCATAAGATGCTTCCATGGGAAATGCGCGGGGAACCATGGGCCAAGACGAGGAAATGCTCCACGATACGGATCGCGTGTTCAGACATACGGCGAAAGCAGCATCATTCCGGCATCATTCCGGTCGCAAGAGTGTAATTCCTCAAGATACCCGTAATTCAAAAGAACTGGAATGATGCCGGGATGATGCAGGGATGGGCGGGGTTATGTGTGACGTCATGTGAACACATGGAAAAAAGAACCGGAATGGTGCAGGAATGATGCAGGATTCTTTCTGCTTTAGGGCCAGTGTGATAACATCCATTGTTACTTAATCCATCTCTAACCACTCCATCCCAATTGGCTTTTCCCATTCATCTTGACCAGGGGTAGGCAACCTGTCCCCTTTAAGGGCCGAGGGACTTCAGCTCCCAGAAGCCTCAGCCATGTTGGCCAATAGCTCTTGGGATTCTGGGAGCTGAAGTCCTTCGGCCCTTAAAGGGGACAGGTTGCCTACCCCTGATCTTGACTGATAATGATAGGGCGAGGCTAAGCTCTACCTCTCTACCCACCATTTCTCTCTTGCAAATCTTCCCATTCCAGACGAAGGGTAAACAGATGTTTGGTACTGAACATCTAGTTCCATTCTGGTTTTTAAACTTGACAAACTTTAATGGTATGACACACATGCTAAAACATTTTTTCTCCAGGCACATCCAAGACAATTTTATTATCTCTAAAGTTACTATAAAAACTATTTAGTGAAGGAAAATATATATATTTTTTATAATGATTGAACAGCCATACTATAACCAATGAAGACATATGCATGAACATTTTATTTCTTACACAATTTGGAATAAACTGGATAAGAAACTGGAGCTGACACATAAACTGAAAAGTAATGACAGAAGTGGGATCTGCAACAAAACATCGCAGTGTAGAAACCTCCTATGACTTCTAAGATATTTCGTTCTTCTCCTCTATCCTATCTTTTAGCAGCATTTTGCAATCAATGGCCACTATGACTGGCGGTTGGGAGTTTTTCTAACACAGAAAGAGATGGCAAGTGGACATTAAGCATGAATTGTTAAGTCCTCTGAAGGCTGTATATTCATTCTTCACTGTGAATTTCCAAGTGACTGTGACCAAGAAGTGAAACCCCTTGTGTTCCTTTTCCTTGAAACAAGTAAGCATATGTGCTCTGTCAAAATTTCTTTCTTAGCATTCTAAATTTATTTGGTTTTCTTCCCAAGCTGCCCACCCTATGCCACAGAAATCCCAGGTGCCTCACCACATGGAGGCCTCCAAGTACCACTTTGCCCATTTCCCTAGTACATCCCTGCCTCTTACGTGGTTAGCTATATGTGGCTAACTATAACTCCCTGCATTCATCTCCTCTAATTCTATCACGTAAGACAACAGCATGACAAAGAACAGCCTGATCTTTGTCAATATTTTTGGCTAGGATTCCAGTACAATGTATGCCATCTCTCTGCAAAATATCTTAGCATATCAGTAATTCATGTTGACTGAATACTTGCATATAGATTCAGGTTTGCATACATATGTGAAGAACACATTGCAACATATTAATTTTCCTCAGATTCCACTTAATGAAATTTTATCTTCCTATTCACTTAGCACTCACTCTGATTTCACCCACCATTCCATCACACCCTGATGTTGTCAATCATTCCTCCACTCATTCTTGTCATAGGAGAGCTCAAATTGGCTTTGCCTACAACTAGCCTATCAGCATAATTAATCTCTACAGGTAGAATCTCCCTTATCTGGAATTCTGAAATCTAAAACATTCCAAAAATGAAAACATTTTTCATGGGTGGCTGAGACAGTTACACTTTGCTTCCTGATGGTCTAATGTACACCAAATTGTTTCATCCACAAAATTATTAAAAATATTGTGTAATATTACATTCAAGCTATGTGTACTGTATAAGATATATATGAAAGACAAATGAATTCTGTGTTTAGACTTGGATCCTATCTCCAATATATCTAACTATGTGTGTACATGCAAATACAGGTACTCTGAAATCCAAAAAAATCCGAAATCCAAAGCATGTTTGGTCAAAAGCATTTCAGATAAGAAAAACTCAACCTGTACCACTATTCCCATACTGGAAGTGAGCTTGGTATGACAGGTAATGTCTTCCTGAAAGCCATCTATTGAACTTGTATGACAATTAGACAATCCTGAACCTTTCTGACTTCATAGTTCTGTGACTTAGGTCATATGCTACAGGAGCACAAACACTAATGTATACATCACAGTAGTGGTTGGAGCTATTTTTTGTTACAGTACCATACAATTAAAGGGGGGCAGGAACGCTACTGTGTATCACACATTTCTATCTACTCTCTTTGCTCTGTCATTAAATGCATGACACTCTGCTTCTTGTTCCCAAGTGCACATGGCTTAAGCTTTTTTTAAAAAAATCCATTGTCAGCAGAACTAGCAAAATGTATCATCAAGGAAATAAATGCAGCATATTGCAGGACATGGCTGGAATCAATCTGCAACTCAAAAAAAGGGCCCAGCTTATACTCTGGGAAGTAGTCCATGTACTCCTAGAATGAAAAACAGAAATGACAAGCAGGATGGAGGACGAAGAAGGAAAGACCCATAGTACCCGGTCCATATCCACTAGAATAATTCCAGTGGATATGGACCGGGTACTATGGGTCTTTCCTTCTTCAAACTGTAACAATACCAAATTAAACAGCATTTTACATATATTCATTCTCAAAGAAACCCATTATCATTGACTGTCCTCATTCAGGAAAAGATTCATAGCTGAAAAGTAAAAGATTACTTATCCCAATTAAAAACAACAACACTGATTTACATTAACTCTGTTAATACTGCCTAACAGTGCAAAGGTGCTGACACTAGGTTTGACAGGTATCAACCCCCATGAGTACACAATGTCAGAATACTTTAAATACACCCTTTACACACCTGTAAAGCATAGCTATTATCTTCATCATAGCTGTACTACAGTTCCTTTAAATATAGTCTTCAACAAGTTCCCATGACTGAGCTTGCATATTTGTTATTATGCACCAGCCAAGTAAGCAGCCACATGTTTTATTTTTGGCAACTTCAAGCTAGCCTACGTGGCCCAACCACTTACACTTCATATAAACCACTCTAAGCTAAAACAGAAAATCTCTTTTACACATATAGTCAATTAATATTGCTCAGCTTACAACAAATACACAGAATGCTTTTGCATTTTAATTTCTTCAAAATCTGCTCAAAGCAAAGCAGTCTGAAGTGTAATCACTATTTGCCTTTAATGTTTTGTAACTGATGATGTGGCAACTTACATTTGAATAATAGCTGCTGGAAGAGATCCTAGGAAAAATGCTGTTCTCCTGAATTCTATTTCAGAGAGCTTGGAAATTTAATAAGAATTGGTTGTTTAGAACATTGACATGATCAGTGAAAGAATTAAAGGGCATTTAATTGGAAATTGTTCCTCCAAAAGAAGCTGCATATTTTTTGTATGCATTATCAAAGATCTAAGAAGGATTCACACTTCTGCCTTTGGACAAAGACAAATAAGTCCACTAATACTAGCAGAAGGCTACATGAATTAGGGGCAGGCAAACTCAGCCCTCTTAGGGATTTTGGACTTCAGCTCCCAGAAGCCTCAGCCATGTTGGCCAATAGTCTGGAATTCTGGGAGCTAAAGTCCCTCGGCCCTTAAAGGGGACAGTTTGCCTGCCCCTGAGTAGACATGTGGATTACGAACTTGTAATAGATAACTTGTGAAATTTGACTTATCTTAGTTAAAAAGGTAAAGGTTTCCTCTTTGACATACTTGTCCAATCATGTCCAATTGTAGGGGACAGTGCTCATCTCCATTACTAAGCTGAGGGAGCCAGCATTACTAA
>CM034703.1:69470799-69494187 GCA_020142125.1 Phrynosoma platyrhinos | reverse complement strand
AAGAAAGAAAGAAAGAAAGAAAGAAAGAAAGAGGAAAGCAAAGCAAAGAAAAGAATGTCTGGAACACAAGAAATGTTGTTTGGATATTTATAGAAAAATCTCAAGTACTACAGCAACAATCACTCCAAACACATTTGCCCTGTCTGGAGGAGCCCTAACTTGTAAAATCTCCTACTGTTTTCAATATTTCAAAAAGCCACCTGTACTGAGGTTTTGACATGAAACAAGTTTGTTAACAGTGCAATCCTATCTATATCTACACAGAAGTAAATTATAAAGTTTAGTGAGACGCTCACAGGCTTGTGTAGGCTTAGCATTCCTCAAGTTAAAAAGGCACATGATTATTTTAGTGAAAATTCTTCACTGGAGGACAACTGTGGCAGATTAATACTAACAGATGAATAATGTGTGTGTGTGGGGGGGGAGTTTTGATGTTTTATTTTGATTATTTGAAAAAAAAATATTATGGGGGAGGGGAACCACATTTTTTTCCAGTACAGGTTGAGTCTCCCATATCTGAAATGCCAGGGATCAGAGGTGTTTTTGATTTCAGATTTTTATTTATTTATTTATTTGGATTTTGGAATACTTGTATTTGCATATAAATACATAATTAGATGTCTTGGAGAACCATCAGAAAGCAAAAGTGTCATTTTTCAACCTTGAAAAAAGTTTTGGTTTTGGATTATTTTGGATTTTGGAATTCAAATGAGGGAGACTTAACCTATATGTGACATTTTAAAACACATAATCCCTATTAAGAAACTCTAGAACTGCTATAGGATTGGTAGTTTTTAGTTTGTTTTGGCTTTGATTAATTTACATCTAGATAATGGGAGCAATATTGGAAGTAAGAAGGATCCTTGATTAGAACAACTGTTGAAATCTGTTAAAGCTTCAAGAATGCATACGAAATTAAGGAAAAGTTGCTTGCTAAATCAATATAGAAATACAAGTGCTGTCACTTCTAGATGGGGGATGTGAAAATATGTGAAATTAAAATGAGGTATAAAGCAACACTCATTTTGTCATCCAACTTGATTTGATTGATATTATGTTAGAGTCTTACAAGTGAGTGTTATGCATAACATGATACATACCCCTCTCCAGTTGGAAGTATTTGGTGTCCATATGGTTGTTCTCCAACATATTTCACAGGATGGTCTTTTGCTGACTATAGACTGACCCAGACTGCCAGAAATAGTGCAAATTGAGTCAATTTGCACTATTTCTTTTCTAGCAGTCTGCAAAGGCCCTAAGTGAGAGAAGGCAGTCCTCAGTTGGAGCCAGAGAAGCACATAACTGAAGGCGATGGTGATGGTGGTGGTGTGTGTGTGTGTGGGAAATATACTGGCTGGATAAGTAGTAAAGTAAGAGTCAAAAGATAAAAATATAAATAAAACCTTCTCTTTCTCCTCATGCATTCCTCTACCTCCACCTAGAGGAGTGTGTGTGTTGTGTTGAGGTGGAGTGGCTTGCCTGGTGAGGTCCTCATATGCTTTAATGACAGACATAGATTAGGTGTTATTGTACATATTATTATATACATGCATAAACACAGCGTATGAACATATTCAGCCCTTTTCCCAAATCCCACTATCACTTCCCATCACGTAAAGGAAATGTAAAAGAAAAGGCAAGATATCTCTGTTTCACCTTACTAGAATAAAATTCCTGTTCCAGTTAAGTCTATTCCATTCAGGTCAGAGACCAATACATTCAAAGCAGGCATGATCTACTTTTAGTCCTGTTGGGCAGAGCTGTCCTGATGACTAATCCTGGAATAGATTGCTAAGATTCTGAATTAGTAGGCCTTCAGCTATACCCAAAGTTATGTAGTAATTCCACTGTTTCTGAGGAAAGGAGTATGTAGGCAGTGAAATTCTACATGAGCTAAACAAGCATCACAGAAGAAGACCACAAGCATTCAGGGAGAACGCTTCTTCATTAAAGATTTGAGTGAGTGAAGCTGCCTTCTCATCTATATGTACACTGGCCTCAAAGGATGCTGACAAGTTAAATGAGCAGAAAAACATCTTTATTTGCAAATGGTTCCTTGAATTTTCCATCTCCACCCCTCTATCAATGAAGCCCCTAAGTGATATCCATCTGCTCTTGGTGCCAAGTTAATCTAAATTTTATTTCTGTAATAAATGTCCGTCACTGGAGCAGTCAGCTGGGAAGCTGGATGCATAATTAAATATTCAGGGGAGATTTTCCACAAGCCCTCCTGTGAATATATCAACATTCCTATTTAATACCTCAGCAATTTTACTTATTCCTATAAATTCTTATTCTCTAATTGTACAAAGTGTTGTAATTCCTTCCCTACTTCATACATTTTAATGACTCTTGCAGGCAATATTCAATGTCTGGACATGAACATTAATATTACTTACATATTTAACGTGTGTGTGTGTGTGTGTGTGTATTACAGTAGGTGGAATCTACATCTGTTTATACTTTTCCCTTTACTTTTATTTATGCATTTTAATATACATATATATTCCATCTTTCTGCTCGACAGCTTTTCATGCATTTCATGAATTAAAATAATCACAGCCAACTTGTTATAAACATCCTTTAAATGTAACAGATTTTTCTTTTTTAAGTTCAAGGAAAATACCCTCACATTAACAATGACATAGAATAAACCTATCTGCAATTTTGCTTAAAGTCAATTCAGCAGGTGCTATGCAGGTGTCTCTGGGGAAGGTCTTTCACAGTGAGGTGTTACCACAGATGGGCACCTCTGTGGTCACCATTTGCCTATCAGAAGCACTTCTGACAAGTCCTAAAGATGATGATAGGTCATAGGTATCTTTATAAGTTTTTTTTTTTAAAAAAACACCATACATTTGAGAAATATATCAGAAAAAACTTAATCTCTCATATGTATCTACTTACCTTCTGGGAATCTTCTTTGAAGTCCTCTTCTACATTCCAACAGCCAATATGTTTATTGGGAAAACACTGTTTTCAGTAGGTTCTGGAACTCCCTTAAAAGGATGGTCATCTGAGTTTTTCACCAATCATCTTCCATAAGCTGGTGATGATCTTCCTTTTTATAAAGACACTCAGAGGGAAATTTTAACATGTTTTAAAACCATACAGCTGATAAATTGGTTAAAACATTTATGTTTGCTATCCATTTGTCTTTCCGTTGCTGTTTTTGTATTTTATGTTATAGAGGAACACATTTAAACTTTGGGGGGTGATAAGATGCGATTTACATCTTTTAAAATAAAATAAATATGGCTGTGAATGCAAGTGAGTCCCATAGGGTCACAAGTTGTATGGAAGAATCGCCAGCTGAACTCCAAGAAGGCAAGAAAGAGGAGGAGGAGGAGGAGGAGACAAGGCAAAATCACATACCTGAGAGGATGCCCCTCTGAACTCAACTTCACTTAGTTCTGCGTAAACATAAATAAGATGCTGCAATAATGGCTTAAAAATCAATTTGACAAACTGTTTCTGCACTTCAGTTTGTACAGTTTGCGTTTGCACTTCAGTTTCTACTGGGAAGTTATTCAGAGCCATGAGAACAGCAGAAGGCTACATTACAGTGGGAGATTTTGCCACCCTGTGTCATTATTTCCACAAAAACAATGCTTCCAAACTGACATGATTTAGTGAGTGAGTATGCCTGTGAGACTTAAGTGCAGTCACCGTACTAAATACATAGCCATGGATTTCCAAAACAGAGTTGAAAATCTGTGACTTGACATCAGTTGTCTTATCTTGCTGTATTTTATTATCTTGTCTCTTCCTGTTAGTCAACCAGTAGTCTGAAGTAGAATGTTAATTATTTTATTAGATATAGGCATATATATCAATGGTTTTATGTGAGTATGTGCGTTAAAATCATTATATAACACTTGACCCATCATTTACATTGCCACTATAATCATTATGATAACATAAACCACATTGGATACATTGAGCACCAAGATGAAAGAGAAATTAAATGGATTAGTTATCTGAAGAGAGATTTGGCTCAATACTGATTTGCTATTTTTTTAATGTTAACTAATATGCAGAACAGAACAATATTATATTGTTAAAATATTATATATTTTAAGGGGGGTATATCTTTGTTATAATGTGTGGGTTATTATTTTAATGTAAGCCGCCTTGATAGCCTTTGCTAAAGGCAGGGTAAAAATAAATTGTTATTATTATTATTATATGCCAAATATGTTTGTGAGTGGGGTAGAAATACAGTAGAAGGACTGTTATATCTTATATGTGCTCACCCTGAGTGGGGGAAAATTACACAACTAGAATCCGCTCCTGTCGGCATCCCATCTGGGACCATGGCAGTGTCTGGCTTTGGGATTGTGGCTCCGGTTGCCATGATCCTGGAGCAATCCCCTTTTGCCCCATCTGCTTCACCCCAGGAACGTATAGTGGTGATATTCACATGCCTATTGACTCAGAGCGAGCCAGTGAGCTTCCAGTATTGGCTCTCCTGACACACATATTGCTACACAAACAGTGTGCAAAATTATTCCACAATAACCCCTAAATCATCAGGCCCAAAGACAGAACCAGGAACAACCCTAGTGGTGCTCATCTCCAGCCAGCTTTCCAGGAAGACATTGTGCTGCTTAGAAAAATGGTGGGGGAAAGTGTGGCCGTTCCATAAACGCTGGGAAATAGCCAGAAACTGACTGAAACGGGAACTAAAAATGATGTGGTGTCATCTCAAAAGCACCACTGGTGTGCTGATGTGGTCTGTCAGGGAACTCCTGCCCACTCCTGCATAGTATACAAAAAAAAAAAGAAAAAAAAAGGAAGGAAATATGATTCATATTGCCATATACAATAGTTAAAGATACATTAGTCCAACATGGAAGATCAGGTTTGCATCCCTGCTTAGCTATGGAATCCACGAGGTGACCTTGGCCTAATCTACACTGCATATATAATGCAGTTTAACACTGCTTTAACTGCCATGGATCAATGCTATGGAATTCTGGGATCTGTAGTTTTGTGCAATATCTAACCTCCTCTGTCAGAGAACTCTTGTGCCACAACACGCTACAAATCCCAGGCTTCCATAGGTTGGAGCCATAACAGTTAAAGTAGTGTCAAATGGCATTATTTCTGCAGTGCGGATTAGACCATACTCTCTCAGCCTAAAAAGAATGCATTTGCAAACCTCTGGATGAATCTTGCCAAGAAAACCCTATTAGAGATTTTCCCTAAGTCAAAGTCAATTGGAAGGCCCATAACAACAAGAAACCACATCTATCTGGCTCAACTGCTCATAACATAGGGAGGAGAAACACAGACTCTGACTTCAAATCCTTTTTGGAGGTAGCTGTGTCCTCTTCACCAGGGCACCATAATCTGTTGCTTTTCCCATTTCTGTATAGATTTTGCCTAATTTATAAAAGAAGCATGTTTCCCAATTTGCACTGGAGAGAGGATGCACCCAGACCGCTCTTTTAGGGGTAAAAGCGATGTGATTACTCAGCTGCAGCTTGAATTGGGCTTTAATTCTCAAGAGGTAAACTGGGTCCAGGAGGAGGTGCGATAATGCCTAGGATAGAATTCTTTGTGTGGGGATGGTGAAATTAGTTTGATTGGTTTATAACAGGCTATAAAGGTAGACATATATTCTATAAAAGTATATCCTAAGGAAATGTTGAGATGAATAAGGAAATGTTGAGATGAGATGAATAACTATCTTCTTGTGTGTCATCTTCTTCTGCACTACTCTTATTCCCCAAGGCAAAGAAAGTGTGGAAACAAAGCTGGAGACTTTATTTCAGCCCACCTTACCCAAAAGGGAGCTGGAAGGAAGAAAAAGAACGGATTTAAATCCTACGGAGCCAACCAAATATTATATAACCACCAATTAAGGTAGATGTGTGTGAGGAAAATTTCTCCACTTTTTAATGCCACTGAGCAATTTCTTCAGACATCACTCA
The DNA here is from genome assembly GCA_020142125.1 of Phrynosoma platyrhinos. Classification (NCBI taxonomy): domain Eukaryota; kingdom Metazoa; phylum Chordata; class Lepidosauria; order Squamata; family Phrynosomatidae; genus Phrynosoma; species Phrynosoma platyrhinos. The sequence continues at coordinate 69,488,248 of CM034703.1, read as the reverse complement.
AAAATCAGATCTAATCATCCATTAGATTATGCCCCATCACAGAGGATTCTCCCACTCCCCCAGCACAGGTCCAGAGTCTTGCAATAATTTTGACTCCGTGAACAAAAGCTGGAAGCAAGTTCTCAAAAGGGAAGAAATGTCAATTAAAGGCAACATCTGAGGTGTTTAAAAAATATATGTCATGTCACTTCATGGTTATCTTGCCCAGGTCCTATTTATAAATAAAACAGCAAAGTGTAGTTAGACTCCTGAAAAATCTGACTTTGCTAAAAGGGACAATTTTCTAAAGTTCACACTTCCTTTAAAAAGTTCACACTGTTCAAATGAATTCCTCCTTTCATCTTTAGATGCCTCTCGAAGGTGATATTTGCCTGCTGAAGGGATATTTTCCTCCCTTTTCTCCTTCGTGGTTTTATTACTAGGATTTTGCAGTCACAAATATTTTGTTCTAAATTATTAGATACTCACTTGCTTCAGATATCCAACTTTGTTGCAACTCCTTGGTTTTTGCCTGCATTAAGTTGTTGTTTATGACATCTTCCCAGTAATGTCACGACTGTAGGATAATCTGCAAAGTTGTGTTCAGTTGCCCCACATACTGATCCACTGAACTAGAGTGTACAATGGCCACTTATGTTAGGCTTCCAGGCAACCTTTTCCCTTCTAGATAGGTAGGGAGCCCTGGGAGTCAAATACATTTACTCTAGATTCTAGAGAATACCAGATTGGGTATGGCTAAACTAGGAAGTGCTCTCAATCTTGGACTAAGTCTAATTATCCAGAGGAGCTATTGGGCCCTCTTGGACAGTGTGCAAAAGAATCTGTAGCAATTTTGAGACTAAATGAAAGAGAAAAGTTGGTAGCATGAGCTTTCTTAGACTTGAGTCTGTTTCCTCAGATGCATGAGGCAGAGTGGAAAGTCCAGGGACATACCTATATAGCAGTCTCTATGTGAGAATGTCTATAGGAATGCAAAACGTTGTGGTTTTGGATATGAGGTGATAAGTTCAGTTTTAACAATAGTTGGTGGACAAGGCAGGAAGAAGAATGTTGACTAAAGCTACAGTTGGTAGATAATCATATGAATGAGTATTGGGATGCAGTGTAGAAACCAAAAAGAAGATGTGATGAACTGGCCAAGAGAACCCCCATGAGACTGGGGCTAGTGGTAGGTAATGTTATAATGTGTTTCCTGGCATACTGCACACATTATGTCCTCTTTACTCTGCAAATCTGTTGAAAGTATAGCTGTATACTAGTTATAAGGAACAGGTAAATATACAAGTACAGTGGACTCTCCACATTCATTGAGGTTAGGGACACAGGACGCCTGTGAATGTGAAAAAAATAGCTAATAAAAAACTACTTTTTTTATTTGAGAGAACACATCTCAAGAAATCTCTAGGTCCTCTAGCACAACACTATGTTCAACATATGGTCTGTTGGAAATTAACCACAGAATCACACTGGAAGACATACAAATACCAAGAGAAGTGGTTTTTTCCCCCCTAGTAATCTCTAGGTTTTCCAGCACAACCTTCAGCAGAGTTGTGCTGGAGGATCTAGATATTCCTAGAAAGAACATATTACTCAAACCCACAAAGTCAAAGTTGCAAATGTGGAGGATCAACTGTATTATTATTCCTTAACTGATATTAATTGGTTCCTGTGTATATTTTGTGGAAAAAAAAGACATATAATAGCCAAATAAAAATGGGACACAAGGAAAATAGGAATAGATACAATTATGAAAGCATCACATACTGCTAATAGGAACATCAGATTCATCACTCTTTTGGCCTCTTGTCATCACACCATGATCTGCACTGCTTGTCCATATTTTGCATTTGAATGGTTCTCAGTTATGCAGTCTGTTTCAATTATGTGCAGGAACCTGGTTTCAAGGTTTACACTGATACAGTTGCTTACCATCTATCCATCCCTGTTCTGACATCTGTGCATTGATCCCATTATTTTTCAAGACAGCTGACCACAGAAAAGTACCAATAGGGCATCACATACATACATACACACACACACACACACACACACACACACACACACACACACCAAAAGAAGATGAGATGCATCAATAAAATCCAAGACTACATTCTTTCAAAGTGGTCTCCCTCCATACAATCAGAACTCTGAAGAGGTGCATGATTGCACACAGCTGTACTTGCATATACTTTCAGATCAACCCATGAAAGTTGGGAACTTTTCATTCATGGCATTGATTATCCATGTATCCACTGAACTAGAGTGTCTGAAACTCTGAATAAGTCAGCACTCAGTTTAAGTCTGAATAATTTTCTGTCACAACTTGTATGGATTTTAAATTTCTATTTAGTGTTCTTAGGATATGGTAAATACTATATCAGATAGTTAATAACAACACTGGCATTCATGATTAGCTTTCAGCAGAATAAGGTTTCAATCTTACATACATTTTTACTTTGGGAGTAAGGTAAATTTCTGAGCAGGCATATTCCAGTGTCTGTATTTTATTATGTATTTTTAATTAAGTCAAGGAAGAAGCAATTGATTCCTCTAGAATTACTTGAGAGCTAAGAGGCATAGCATAGTTGAGAGCCTCCATTTTCTCTCATTGTGCATCCCTCTTTGTCCCAGAAACCTGTGCACTTAGCACAGACCTTGGTCCTCTCTTCTAACTGTGGCATGTGATGGGGGGGGGCAGGTCCTTCTCAAAGACAAAAGTCAAGGCATCACTCACTGTCAAGAGTTGCAAGTGCACCTTTCCTGCTATAAAATATTGGGAAATTGGTGTGATAGGTTGGTTATACAGCAGAAATGGCTACTGCAGAGACACGGTTATCTCAGACACAGGTGGTGAGATAATACTTGAAAGAAGACAGGCATGGACCAAGCCTTTTCAAAGTCATTCCTGGCAATCTGGCTTTGGCTGCCCTCCCATCCTTCCATATTTCATGTGTGCTTTGAAATATAGGGCCTAAGCAGACTGCCAGAAATAGTGCACATTTAATTGAGGCACTGCCCTGGCTCAGTGCTAGGGAATCATGGGAACTGTAATTTATTGTGGCACCAGAGCTTTCTGACAGAGAAGGCTCAATGTCCCAGAAAAAAATACAATTCCCATGACTCCCTAGCACTGAGCCAGGGCAGTACCTCAATTTAATGTGCACTATTTCTGGCAGTCTGCTTAAGCCTATAGTTTATATTTCAATTTGTTGTGTTTCCTTGATGCTTTGTGTTTTCTCACAAATTTGATTATGTGGAATGGGACTAATTAGCTTTGTAGAAGGGACAGGGCTGTCATGCCTTTAGGGCCTCTCTTTTTTTTATGGAGCCCCCTTAAGGGAACTTGGGGTGTAGGCAGTTAGGTCTAACCCTGTCTCATCATCAGGTGGCAGGGAACCCACACAGTGATCACAGATTCTATGTAGATGTAGATTCCATGTATGTCACTTCTGGATTTCCCTCTGGCAGACAGACTGGAAGTGGGTGTCACTGGATAACAGGTAGACCCAGGCTTCTTGCAAAGTCAGCATTACACAACTGTTATGAATAGTTATGAGATAGTTATGGTGTAATGGTTTGAACATTTGACTATGACTCTGGAAACCAGCGTTAGAATCTCTGCTCAGTTATGGAAACCTACTGGGTGACGTTAGGCAAGTCATACTCTCTTAACCTTAGAGGACGGCAAAGGCAAACCCCTTATGAACAAATTTTGCCAAGAAAACCCCATGATAGGTTCATCTTAGAGTCACTATAATATGGACATGACTTGAAGAAACACAGCAGCAGCAACATGAATAAAGTTATGGTCCTTTTATACCCACATTACCTGTGTGTATATTTATGACTCAGCTCTCCCTTTCCACATGATGATCTTTACTTGAACAGCTATCTGGATTATTCACTCTTGTGCTCAAAGCAATTTCTTGTGTTATATTTGTATCAATATTGATAGAAATATATATTAGAAATCATTTGTTTCATGATGCATTTTGTATGTTGTTATGTCTAGATCAATTGATGATTTTAAAAAGCAATAGAGTAAAAGGGAGGAAAGCTGAGTCATTAAGATTGGATACAATAACTGGCAAGCAATACACAGTGGCTATATTTTATTTAAAGTTTTAAGTTTAGACACAACTCAACTGTATTGTTTTTGCTGTTAATTCAAACACAGCTTGTGATTAATAGAAGCCTTCAGCATAACATGTAATAGCTCAAATGAAAACTGTCAAAATAACTGGCTACTAGGATAGGAAGTGTTATTTCAACATTTCCTCACAACATTTTTTTCTTAAAAAATTATTTGTCTGCAGTTTTTCTCCCACTTACTTTGTCCTTTGTGGAATGCTCAGTAGTCTTGCCTATAGAAAATAAAATAAAGAAATGTATTATTCTTTCAAAATGTTGGGATTTTTTCTTGCATGATAGTATACACTCTGTGTGCTACTCTTTGAAAGTGCCTCAGTGTACAAGTATTTGTCTGAGTGGAGAATTTCAGAATTTCAAATCTAAGCCCTGACCCTAACATCTTGATCACAATTATAAGGATGATCATAGGGTAACAAAGATCACACACACTTCTTTTCTCTGATTTGTTCATTTAATTTGATCCTAGTTCTTTTTGGGGTGTTTCTTTCAGCTTAAAAGTCTTTTAACATGGTAGAAGTATTCAGGTTAACAGTTGTGGCAAGTATTCAGACTATTATTGTGGAAATAGAGAAATATGTGCCACCCTGTGAGAGAATTAAAAAATAGCCTGACCCCAAGCATCACAAACAAAGTGAAGCCACACTAGTTGTTAACTATATGGAGAAATACTGTAGACAGGAAAAATACATATTACTACCAGATTGTAATGTTTTAGCATCACAAAGCACACCACAATATGTTTTAACCCAATAGCATGGTAAAAGGAGAGTCATCCAATTCATCAGAAAAGATGTAGTATATAGAGAAGGTGTTGATTACCCAGGTAACTAAACAGGAAAATTCAGAAACCAAACCAAATATATTGATAATGTAAACTAACTACAATCATCACTGTGCTAGGAAATGGGGGCAGCAAGAAGTATGTGAAACACCTCCAACTATGTCCTTGTTTGCATGGGTGAAAAACCATGCCCTCACCTGATGCTGGTACTGCCTGATAGAAGATGCATGAGAACTTCCAGTGAAATACTGTGGGTCTTTCCCATTAACCCAAACTTTCCCCAGAGTTGGAAAAGTGACATGAATCCTGGTGTTTCCCCAAAATACTGGGGTTAGGCTGGGGTTTTGTGGTGTGTGAACAGCTAGATTTGACCTGAATCGGGATGGCCCACTGTTTGTATACCAGGTACCATACCATCCCTTTACCCTGCACTGACAGCGAAAGTGCAGAGAAAGGGGATGGCCAGTCCCCAAGCCACAACCACTGTTGTTACACCTGTGTGTCCCTATGCCCTCTCTCCTCATTGGTCTCATGGGCAAGATCACCCCCTAGATAAGTGGTAGGATGCCAAGCAGCCTTTCCCTCACATGATGGGAGTCCTGCAGTGTGACAATAGTGGCCATGGCTCTGGGAATGGGGGAAGGGCCAGCTGTGACAATGTGGTGTCAGCCCAGCTGGCCATGTGAACAACTCTGCTCTGGGTTTGGCCAGTCTGTGTGTGGCTGCTATCGTGGCCAGTCTGAGGCCAGGTCCAGAGCACAATGCTCCTGATCAGCCCTGGACTCACAACCAGTACATACAGGGCTTATGACAGTCCAGGAATGTCCTTCCCTGCCTCTATATCTAGCAAAACTCTGGTATAGTGTTGTATGTTTCTGGAAATAAGAGGGATTTGAAACAAGTCCCAATCAGATCAGGATGAAGAAATGTTAATCTTCCAAATGTCAAAATACAAATATAACTATTGAATTTAGTAAATGGGACTGATGGGAATCGCAGTCCAGTAAAATCTGGGCAGCTGCACATTTCCTATCTGAGAGTTTGATGTTCATTTGAAAGGAAATGTAGGTAATGATAGTATTATAACTTTAGGGAATGAAAAAGCTTGTGTTTCATGAGTTTATTTATGCAGGAATCTTAACAATATATTCCCAGTGTCTGATAATCAGGATCTGGATAATAAATATAAGAAATACATGACAAAGAATGAAATGACATTTTTGCAGTGTGAATTTGTGGGGTGCAATTTGAGTTTCCCAGAATGTTAGCCCTTTTAAAATGAAACAAAAATATGCAAGTTAAACTTGTTAGAGTTCAGCTTTCATCAGCAGAAACAGCAAAAATGTGGGTCAGACTATTTATTCAAAATCCGCCTTCCTAAAGAATAAAGACTTACTCTAAAAAATGCCAAACATGCAGTTTGTAGTTTAAAAACAAATAGTAATGGATTTAATAAATAAATACATAACAAACGAAACCCTATCCTAACTGGTGATGGTTTGGGAAAAGAGATTAAATCTCACTATCATTAATATAGCGGAAGAGACTGTTAACCTCACTCAGAGGAGACTGTTACTCTAGGAGACAGTTACTGTACTGAGAGGAGATTGTTTAGAATCCTGAGAGAAAGTCTATTAAACACCCTCCAAGTGTAAGTATCAGGAGTCACATAATTAGATAGAATGACATAAATATAGGGAAGTCCCTGTCTATCTAAGGAGGGAAAGGAGAATGTAATACATAACATTTCCAACAGAGTTTTAAAACACCTAAAACGGTATACACTGAATAGTGACCAGTATTCTACTACATGTAGATAATCTTATTATATCAAAAAATGAGCAACACGTATTTCTAGGCAGAATTCAGACAAATCTCTTTGAAATATTGCCCAAATTATTGGGGGATCATGTAGCTCTCCTGATGTTGTTAGGCTGCAACTCTCAGTTTGTTTAATCATTGGCAATGCTGACTGGAGCCATGGGGAGTTAAAGTTCAATAGCTGGAAGGCTGCGTAATTCTCAAGTTGGCCCTAAAGCCAATTAGGAATCCTGGCAAGAGTAGTTACATTTAATCAATTGCTGAATGGTTGTCCACACTTATGTACATTCCACTGGTTCAGTGGGTTTACTCTAATTGGGACTAGATTTTGAATTAACGCCCTTGTTTTGTTTGTTTCTGTTTAGATAAAATTTGTACCATTCTCATCTCTGTAACAGGATTTGCTGCTGCTGCTCCTCCACCTCCTCCTTCTCCTCTTAGTGCTAGAGGATGATAAAAGAATTTCCATTTCACATAGTTAGAGCTCATGCTCTAGTCTTTGCAATGACATTTTTGGTGTACATCATGGACTCCTCTTATTCAGTGCAGATAAGTTTTTTGAGCAGTGTAAATAACACGTCTTCCAGTTGGCAATGTGACTTTCATTCCATCACAGTGATTAAGTAGTAATCTCATGGGGAATATCAATAGCTTTCTTCACTGCTTTTTTCATATTTCTACATTTAAATCAAACATAAAATTAAATATGCAACCCTATGCTAAGATTTGAGGTACAGTAAAGAGGGGGAGATAGCCAGACATTATGGGCCTAGCAACACCTGCAGGGAAAATATACTCTGGATCAGGACCACAGCATGAAATGAGTAAATTCTCAACTTTTCCTAAAACCTTGCCCCACTGACAATATAAGCAAAATAGCTTTGAAAAGGATTTATAGTGAGTATCAAGAATAAGCTATAAACAGTAGATTGAGGTGGAAAAGTAGATTTTATACACACACACACACACACACACAGTCGCCCCTCCATTTTCATGGGAGATCCATTCCGGAGCCCCCCCCCCCTGCAAAAATGGAAAATCACAGATATTCAAGCCCCATTGGCTTGAATGGCCGTGCACACCATTTTAAGTAATGGGGCTTGCGGGTCCTGTGCGCACACCATTTTAACCCATGGGGCTTGCTCGTCCATGAAGGACCAAGACTGTGGACTCAAAGTCTGCAAAAACAGAAGGGAAACTGTATATTCCTATTAGTTGCTATTCCAAGATCTAATATATATAATCTACTTTTCCACCTCAATCTACTGTTCATAGCTTATTCTCTCTCTCTCTCTCTCTCTCTCTCTCTCTCTCTCTCTATATATATATATATATATATAACATCACCATCTTGTCTGTTTTTCTAAAATGTCCATACTCCTGGAATGACTTGCATTCAAAATGCAAGTCATTCCAGCCCCCTTTTGCTGTCTTTTTATTTTCTTTGTTGCTTGTTCTTTGAGATAGTATGAATATACATGTTGATTTACAACTGCTGTAAATATATGTATTTGGCTGATTTATTGGTCCATTATATGGAAATGAGTAAGGCAAGACTTGGAACTTTACAAAAAATCAACCTACTGTCTATCATGACATCTAAGAAATGGCCTTCTATTGCTCTCATATCAGCTACATACTGCATGTGTCTATGTGCCTTCAGGTTTCCTGTCAACTTATGGCAACCCCATTAATTTCACAGGGTTTTCTTAGGCAAGAAATACTCAAAGGTGGTTTTTACCAAGGTTGACCCTGCTTAGCTTCCAAGGTCAGATGGGATCTGATGCCTTTAGACTACGTAGGGAAAGTGATAATTCCATGTAAACATCAATGTTCAACTGTGTGCTCCTAATTAGTTGATAAACACCCCCCCATGTTACATTCTGTGGAGACAACAGGCAGATTAGAAGCATGGCAACAGCCAACAGTAAAGTCAAAAAAAAAAAAAAAAAAAAGGTAGAGGCTACTCCCAGGAGCAAGTGTAAATAGGAAGAGAGGAGAGTGTGTTAGATAGATAGGGATCAGATAGGGACAGAGCTCTGAGTTAGAGTTTGAAGTTTATTAGACTCAAGGGGTTTCAACAGCCAAGGTGGCTGAGGTATACTGCTGAGAGGGGCAGTTGGATAGGGGTTTTGAGTACCCAGGTTAAGGATTAGAGGAGTCCTTGGTAAATGGTGTCCAGAAAAATCCTGAGGGATTACAGCCAGAGAAAAGGCTGGGGAAACCTACTATGAACCATTTGAGTGGTGTATGACCTTAAAAAAGGTCAGGCATGGAAATTAAATCAATATGGCTGGGAAAGTCATAAAGTATCAACAAAAATGTAAAGCTTAGAGTCTAGTCAAAGGTTTTATGTGAAACTGTATCTTAAGACCACTTATAGAATATAATAACATACTGCAAATCTTTGTAATTGTTTAAGCAAATAAACACCGTATCAATTCTGAATACCAACCATAAGAAAGATACTGTAACCAACCATCTTGTAAATAAAGTTTTCTTTTCTTTTGGCTCAATGTGTGTTCACTTGAGGTATTTTAAAAAAATAAAAATAAAATGCTACCAGGAATTAATAATACTTTTATTGTTGAGAACACTCAAAATAGTGAGTACTCTGTCTCCCTAAAAATTGCTACTAGAGGCAAAGAAAAGTGTGGGAGTCACTCAAGTGAGGGATCTGAGTTCAAGGGTCTCATTGTGCAATTTGGTGGCAAGCAGTGGGGTGAAATAAGAAAAACTAAGACAGAGATTTAGAATGAAAATGTCACAGGGCACCCTTTCAGTTATTGGTGGCAACTAGGGAGGTAGACATCACATATTGGTGGCAGCAGTAGATAAAAAGACCCATTGTGTTGCCATCAGAGAAAAATAATTCGGTGAGTGAGTCTCACTGTCACACATTCCCATCCCATCCAGTCAATCAAAATATAAGTGTGTCATAAAATATTTACAACATGTAGTCTGTGATGTGAACTTATAGTAGTTTAATTGGTCAGGGATATTCTTTTTAAGAATGATGACCTTTTGTAACACTGTGGAAGAATTTATGTAGTTTTTGTATGTCTGGTTTTGGTTTGTGTAAGTCTTGTTTTTTTTCTTTTTAGCTGTTGTTTGTTTGTTTGTTTGTTTGTTTTACTGTTTGTTTGTTTGTTTTAATTTTGTCAATAAAATTTATTAAAAATTTAAAAAATATATAAGTGGAGGACCTTTATTTGCTTTGACGTTTATCAAGACTGTTTTAAAGATCCATATCACATCTAACATGTATGTGTAAGGCCTTTTAGCTTGTTCAGTAAGGTTTAGCCTAATAGAATGATAACTGTATATCTATTTAGCTCTGTATTTTGATTTCATGTCTCAGACTTTCCTACCTTATTATTTTTATTCTTTTTTTTTTTAAACCTTCAGAATCTGAAAATCTAGATTTTGGGTGGTACTTTAGAATACTTGTACTGCTTGAGTTATATTATAGACTTAAATCACCATATTGTTTTACCAAGAAAGGAGAGAAATTGGTTGATTCATCTCAAGATGATAGGAGGCTTGGCTGACAGTTCTCTCATCTGTAATTAGCATCCTGGGAGTAGGAAAGCTTCCTAGCCAAGGAATAAATCAAAAGGAATTCAAAGTGACATCAGGCAGGAGGAAAAGGGATTGACTAGCAAGCAGCCAACCTACAATGAGTTTCATATGCAAGATCAGAACTTGCAAAAGTTATTTTCCCAAGACTCCCACCACCAATGAGGAAAAATTAAAGAAGAAATTTGTATGGGTGTACGGTTGCCCTTCATTGTGGTCAGAACAGTTTTGAACTCAATATATGGACCTCCAGCAACCAAGATGCAATTTTGGAACTGTGTTTTTTGACTGGTAATTCATGCGACTGTCAGGGCCTTTGCAGACTGCCAGAAATAGTGCAAATTGAGTCCACTTTAAGGGTTAGGGTTAGCGCTAGGGAATCATAGGAATTGGGGTTTTTTTTGAGACATTGAGCCTTCTCTGTCAGAGAGCTCTGGTGCCACAATAAAATACAGTTTCCATGCTACCCTAACCCTAACCCTAACCCTTAAAGTGGACTCAATTTGCACTATTTCTGGCAGTCTGCAAAGGCCCTGTGATGCCAGATAAGACTATGCATTTCTTTTGAGATTACCTTACAGTTGTTGATGAATCTGCCAATGTACTGTGATGGTTGTAATATTTTTAATGTGATAAATTCATGTGTGGTGTGGTATGGTGTGGTGGATGGGATAACTTTGTTTTGTAAACATTACAATACAGTTATTAAAAAAGAGTTGCCTTGTGTGTTATATTTTTAAGGCAAATCTGAAGGACAGTTAAAGGGTACTTGCAACTTGCCAGAGCTCATGAAGATTCTGCTCTTTAAGCAAAGCTTAATAGGAATTGGAAGTCACAGCATACTCTTTCCTGCCAGTTAACTTCTATGTGCTTTGCATCTTTTCATACTACTTTTAAACTGAAAAAAAGATACTGACAAAGAAGGCAGATATCAAAAAAATCAACACAGTTGGCTCACCTATAAATAAGAAGGGATGGCCTAAGGGCATCAGAGGTTATGAACCTTTACATTTTGAATGTGAAATCGTAGGCTTCACATTTTGTCTTGGGCAAACAGCTTTGGGGAGGAAAAAACTCTATAATGAAATCTATTAAACAGAATTCAGAAGGACCAGAGCTGTGTGTATTTCTAGCCGTTAACTGAAGATGCAAATGTATGTTTGTTTGCAAATCAGCACATTTTCTTTTAATTTTACACTTATTTAAAGGTTATTGACAATGAGCTAAATTTAATATAATTCAAAGGGAAAGTAGAAATTAAACAGAGAGGAAATTGTAAGTAAATTTAACAGCTGAAGTGTTTACATTATTGTAAGAAGAAAGAAAAAATAATCAAACCATGCTGACTACCAAAGAGCAAATCTACCTTTGTGGAACAGAACAAGCTTTTAAATTTGCATAATGATTATTGTTTTTTGAATGACAGAAATATGAATATTTATTTTAAAACATACAAAGGAAAATGTGATATTTATAATAATAAGTCACATGAATGATTCAAAGCCAAAAAAAATGTTTTAATGTTTTTTTTCTATCTCTCTATCTCTCATATTGTTCCATGAACTGTGAATTTGATCCATGATTTTTGAAAATTGAAGTAGAGAAAGATATTTCAAAGAAATTTTAAATAGATAAAGTAGTAGTGTGGTCCTGTACTAAAGTTTAACAGTGGAGGCCAACAGGACTTCGTAATCCCATTACAATGTCAGAACTCAAGAGATACAGCAAGCACAAGAGATAATATCAGCAGAACATCCTAGGTATACAGATTAACAGCCAGTTGCAAGTAAATGTTTGAATGTGCCTGGGATACAAGGGATGAACATTTCTGTATTACAGGTATACTCCTTTGTAGAGAATGAGTTGGGCCTCTGCCACCAGACAGATGGGTTTAGACATCATGGCCAAATGATAATAGCTCTTCAGTGATGTTGCGTTATCCTAGCAGTTTGAGAATGTGAAATGATATGTAGGCCAAGAAATGACTGGGAGAGTCCCTGACCTGATTGCACAGTTCTCATAGCTACTGGAGGTGAGGTTGGCAGGGTGGATGGTTCATATTTACACACTTTGTTTTCTTTGTTTTCTTCTGCATTATATATCCTTGGTAGTCCATTTTCCTTCATTCTTAACCAGGAGGGGGCGTCTCAGCCCAGAGGCTTGATAGACAGTCATGGAGAATTGGATAGCATGGGTAGAATTAGTCATTTAGGGGCTGAATTCTACCATTAGCTGTGCGAAGATAGGTAGACTCCATAAATGAAAGGGCTGGGATACTTCTCTGCTGTGTATCATCTGCTGCCTCACTCCCCACAAATAAAGTTTATCTAACAGCAGCGATATGTGTCAGTGCTCAGTATCAAACAAAATCTTGAGGAGGACTGGAACTAAGCCCATTTTCAGAACATAATAGCATTCAGTGCATAGCTATAATCTTGTTATCTCTAACTTCGTTGTTGTTATGTATCTTCAAGTCATTTCCAACTTATGGTGACCCTAAGGTGAACCTGCCATGGAGTGTTCTTATCAAGATTTTTTCAGAGGGGGCTTGCCTTTGCCTTCTTCTGAGGCTGAGAGAGTGTGACTTTGCAAGGGTCATCCAGTGGGTTTCCCTGACTGAGCAGGGATTTGAACCCTGGTATTCAGAGTCAATGCTCAAAACACTACACTACATTGACTCTGTCCCAAATTTTACCCCAGTCCATTAACCTCAGGCAGGGGAAGAAATAAAAGAATAACTACCTACTATGAGGTAAATTTGCTGAGAGACAGATGAGGAAGCAAAAAGGAAGGGGGAAACAATTGGTAAAGACAAAAGAGACTATTTATCAGAATGTTTCTAGGGACTTGCACATTGCTAATATCTCTCTGCTACATGGGTTGTAGTTCTCAAGCCATACTGACTCCTTACTGTGAGCTTTATGGCTTAAAAAAAGTCGGTTTTTTCCCCCATCAAAAACACCCCTACATACATACCATACTGCTTATCAAGGTATAGCACATACTAGATATTCTCTATGGCCTAACACAACAAACTATATCGCTAAAGACAGTTTGAATCAGTTAGCAAATTTAATTGGAGCAAATATCTGTTGTCAAATTTTAAAGTCAGATAGGTCAGAATCTTGTTGGATCCAATTACAGTAGACTTATGGAATCAATTGTAGAATAATGAATCAACCTTCAGACAAATCCCATTAATTCTATGAGTCTGGTCTAGAAGAAAGTAGCTGAAGGATTGAGGTCATAAACTCCTGTGTTTCCTGCCCCCTCTTCCTAAGCTCTCTGCCAAACTTTAAAGGCTTAGTTTTTGTTGACCTTAGACAATCTGCCATAAAATGGACACAAACTATTTTCAAATGGAAATATTGCCAAGATTTAGATTACTTCACTGAGCAATGCCCTAAGGATAAGCTGGATACCCCTTTTTCCCTGGTCCATGATTTCTGGTTATAATGGTAGCAATAGCAATAGCATTTACATTTATATACCACTTACCGGTAATAGTGAATTCAGTACTCTCTAAGCAGTTTACAATCTGTAAGCCAGTTGCCCCAAACAAACTGGGTACTCACTTTACCCAGCTTGTACTACATATTTACTACATATTTACCCATATTTACTACAAAAGAATGGAAGGCCGAGTCAACCTTGGAGTCCTGGAATCAAACTCAAAACATTGTGGTTGCAGTACTTGCATTTAACCCTGCACCACCAGGCCTCCTTATATACCAGTGTGCTTTCCCTGGCATGCATGTGAGACTTCAGGTCCCCCAATGTGGTTCCATGGCACACTTCCCTACACCCCATGCTCTTAACATCCTGATTTTTTTTCCCTAAAAGGCTCAATCACATCCTCTAGGGCAGGGGTAGGCAACCTTTCCCCTTTAAGGGCCGAGGGACTTCAGTTCCCAGAATCCCAGGAGCTATTGGCCAACATGGGACTATTGGCCAACATGGCTGAGGCTTCTGGGAGCTGAAGTCCCTCGGCCCTTAAAGGGGAAAGGTTGCCTACCCCTGCTCTAGGGGTTCTCCCTGCAACCCCAATCTGGAAGTGTCTATCAGGTCACTTCTGTTTTGAAAAGACTCCCTCATGCCTAAACCAGGCCAGATAGGATGTAGTGAAGTTATCAGTTGTGGTCCTTAGCAAAATTGACCTTTTAGTTAATGGTGACAGATGTCAAAGAATGGGAGGCAGGGAGAATGGTTTTATTCGCCCCCCCCCCAAAAAAAGTATTGAAAATGGCTCTGTCAATTGATTTAAAACTCAAAGCCACCAGATGACTGGAAACTGACAGTCTCTGTCTTCTGTTTCAATAGATTGTGATTGTTGTTCTTTGTCAATGTTCTGTTTTCAAGACAAGTGCAAAGCTATAATAAAAACAAATAAATACTAGAGAGCAAGAGACATAAATCAGAGATGAGATTCTTCCATGTCATGGGCCCAGGGTTGTAGATAATATTCACAAATGTTCTCATCTTCATTGAGAGAGATTGTTCTAACATGCTGAGACACCTTACAGAAAAATCTGTCAGTGTCTATGAAATTTTTCATTCAGTGCAAGAGGGGAAAAAGCAGCACCTTATTTGTCAAAAACAGCAATAGTAAATAAAATAAAATAATAAAATTTGAACAAAAATGTGCTTTGTACAAAGACATCTGTATTTTCCACAGAAACCCCTTCCTTAATTTTTAGCAAAAAAAGTGAAAAATTGTTTTCAAAACAGAGAAAACATCTCATAAACTTTAGCACAGAGGCAACTTTTGAATGTTTCCCTTCTAATGTGCCCAAACAAAACAAGTGAAGATTTACATTCCTACTTGTACTATATGCAGAACAAATATTTGTAATTGATGGGCTGGGGAGAACTCCAACAAGATGACATCTTAGTTTCAACTTGATAGGAACGTAAAATTATCATTCAGGAAAGTATTTTGCTGGACACACGAGGATAGCTATCATATTTGATTAAAAAGAACAGTAATTTTATAGCATTACAAATTATTATAATTCTTTGACTATTAGTGACATGGAAAGGAATAAGCCTCTATATCATTCAGTGACAAGAGATTTTTTAACATGACATTGCTGTGACATTCTTTGTAGGAATGTCTAGAATGATGATTGAGTGTCAAAATGAAAACTATTCATCCTTTCTACATTTTTTCTTAGACCTTTTATGTTGCCATAATCTTCTAAGCAATGTTATTGATTTGCTCTTCCCTTCTGTGAACTAATTACACCTCAGAATTAGATAAAACAAACCTGAGGATCCATGCATCAGAGAGGGACATTTCAATATTGCTGTCATGTGCATTGGTGTAAATGCCAATGTAGCTTCACTAGGTATTGCATTTGAACAATAATGTTGCCATAAACAAAAGTTACATGTGGGCACACAATAGTTTCTCTTCAAATTCCAGAGTATCATGTAACCTTACACATTTAGCTGTTATTAGTAGAAAAGATTTTTGTAGTCAAGGAACCACTGCTCTGGGCTTATTAAACTAGCAGAGATTAATAAAGTAAGAGAACTGTTTGTTGTTGTTAAGTGCCTTTGAGTTGACTTCAGCTCATGATGACTCTATGGATGAGACAACTCCAAGATCCCCAATCCTCCACTGTTCTGCTTAGATCTTGCAGGTTCAGGCATGTGGCCTCCCTGATCAAGTCTAACCATGATGGTCTCCCTCTTTTTCTAGTGCCTTCTACCTTTTCTATCATCATTGTCTTTTCTAAAGATTCATGCATTCTCATGATATGGCCAAAGTACGTCAGCCTCAATTTAGTCATCATGTCTTCCAGGGAGAGATCTGTTCTAGAACCCATTTGTTTGTCTTCTTGGACATCCACAGTATCTTCAGCACTCTTCTCCAGCCCCATATCTCAAATGAATTAATTTTCTTTCTATTAGCTTTCTTCACTATCTTGAAAATGTTGATGGGGAGCAGTTAGTACACATTATTTACTACATATCAGTTTATTGAAACACATTGCCTAGAATAAACACATTCCACATCCATACGATCTTCACAACCATATAGCTGTTACCATCCAGGTTATGATCAAGCTCTCACCCCAACCATTCATACACTTCTTCAACTCGTATCAAAGGGATGGTTGGATTTCAACCTCAACCACTATGCTATAGTCTTACCATGGGATAGCTGACTCATACAATTCATTCATACAAGATGGTAGTCTCCCTCACCCTATTTGCTCTCTTTACTTCTAACCTGACACATGATAGAATTGGCATAAGTTGCAGTCAACTTGAAGGCACATCACAATAAATCCAGTAATTCCCTGAGTAGGAATATGCACTTTAGGTAAAGAATGTGGATCTTCTTTGTCTTTGATGAGTTGCATTCTGCAATTTTGTTGTTTTGTGTCTCTCCCCCCGCTCCACCTCCACTTCTAATAGGAGATAATCTTCATTTATCTCATGAATTTTAAGGCATTAATTTTAATATTTATTATGAGGAAACATCAAAATCAGTCTGATTTATCAGTTCTTGTAAAACAAATGCAGTATATCTCTCTCAGATGAAATGTCCCTACCTGAGACTCATGTATAATGTTTATACATTATTCAGTGTTTTGCTAGCATAACAGACATATGGTATTAATAAATGATGTTAATTTGTTAATGCACTTCAACAGCTTTCAAAGGAGTTAAGGAGACTTATTACTAAGCAGCATAATGCCAGGTGTAAATATTCATATACAGCTCAGTGCTGGTTAGGAAGTCAAAACATTACAGAGTGATTTATCAGCTCTCATTCATGTCACATTTTGTAGTCACTGTTTACAAGATGCACCTATGTTCCAAAGTTATATTCCATATTTTAGGAGTGGACCTGTATCACACTGTAGAATTAATGCAGTAGACAACACTATTCTATTATAATTATAATCACAATTTAACTATCATAAACCCTATCATAACTATAACTGTTATGACTACAGGGTGAGAATCCCTTATTCAGAATTCTAAAATTCAAAATATTCCAAAATCCAAAACGTTCCACATGGGTGGCTGGGATACCAACCCTTTTGCTTTCTGATGACTCAATATACTCAAACTTTGTTTCATACACACACACACACACAC
>CM034703.1:69441518-69458539 GCA_020142125.1 Phrynosoma platyrhinos | reverse complement strand
CCCTAAATGAACCTGGAGCAGCTGGGGATCACAGAAATATATTCCTATTACTTATGTGTATCTGAGCTTCTGTAGAGACCATGACTACAGCAGAGCTACTCTGTTACTGCTGTATTTTCAGTGCTTCCGTTCATATATGTGTATTGTTACAATGAATTGTAACAAAGAACAAAATAGAATAGTCACTTTTTCATTGTCTCTCAAAATGCATTCTCAAAGGGTACAGGTTAGGATAAAATATACATGGCCCAGTTAGCATGTATAGATACAAATTTAGAAAGAATTACTGTAATTGAAATGGAAATGCAACCCACTATTGCATAGTGAAGAAGTCTATAATCGGTGTGCCTGACCAGCCTGCTGTCTAAAGCTACATCTATACTGCAAAAATAATGCAGTTTGGCAACACTTTACCTAGCATAGCTCAATGTTATGGAATTCTGGGATTTGTAGTTTTGTGAGATATTTAGCCTTTTCTGTCAGAGGGCTCTGGTGCCACAACAAACTATAACTAAATGTAGGATTTTTTTTTAAAAAAATATGAATTTGAACAATAAGTCAGTCCCTTATCTGCATTGTACATATAATATTCCAGTTTCATACCACTTTCATTTTTAAGGCTCCATCCTTAGGATTCCAGAGAGTTGTAATTTGATTCTTAAAATGTACTGGCAGGAATAGTATTAGATGGCTCTAGAGTGGGGATGGGAAACTGTGGCCTGCCAGATACTCTTAGACTGCAATTTCTATCATTCATTTCTAGTGGATATTCTGAATAGTGCTATTTCTTTGGATAGAAGAATAGGAGCCCCCCCCCCCTTTCATAGGCTCACCCCATGCTGTGGCAACCAAATAGAAACATCAAATATTCAGGTCCTTCCAACTCTTTTACCCTCCACCTCTATTGTCTTCTTGATTCGGGTCAAAGGATTTGTTTGATAAGGAACTACCTAACTGTTCTTATTCAGCATGACAGATATTTAAATATTATAATGGTGGAGTTAAAGGAATCTATGAAAAAGCATCTTTGACATTGTTATGATCTTCTGTGGCTCAGAGCCAAACACTACAACTCTGTTCTGGTTTCTTGCACACAGAAAACCATTACTGCAGGTCTTCTGGGTCCCCCTTCTCACCACTGCTGAGTTGAATGGGACCCCTTGAGATCACTTTTTCCCAAAGCTGCAAACACCTGGTGAATTAGACTGAGATCCCTTAGCAACACACCAGTACTTTGCTAAATGATTTATAGAGTTCCTTTCCCCTTGCCAACTTAGGCAAGCACCTAGTCAAGCCACAGGCATGTGAAGAAGGAGTGGGAGAGAGACAAGATACTTTAAAGAAAAGCTTTATTCTAACTAAGGAATTCTAGGGCAAAGGATATCATTACATGCAGGACCTCCTTGTCCTGCAGGCAGAGAAATGTATGTTACAGATTACAGTCATTTCAGCCAAGCCAGTAAAATAATCAAAAAGACCTAACACCATTATCTAGTACATGTTCCTAACTACATACAGTCAGATAGGATTTGTAGTCCTTTATGTTTCTGGACAGCTGGGAGCCTGGACTCCATTGTCCAGCTCAACCAGCTCCTTAAGGTCTGCCTCAGGACACACAGCCCAACAGATATACAAAGACAGACCCAAGCAGACTCAAAATTTCATGGTCCTGGGACACCCATTCATCACAGACATATTTAAATGGATGTGCATGTTAGAGTGCAAAAGAAGGTGAGTATATAAAGCTGTTTATACATTATGTGTGAGACAGATAGCATTAGAGGAGGAGCACAATCCTGTTTGTATAAGAATCAGTGGCAAAATCACTAGTAGGGGCAAATAGAAGCACTGCAATATTACAATAATCATTTTCCTTAGGGAAAAAAGATGAGAAAGATACATGTAAGATCAATACACAGCATCAGATGGTCAAAAGGTGTGTTGCACATTTTCTTTGACATTTAGGAATGACTATTCCATCTTGGCAAAATAATGAGATTGCCTTTTGGCCTTCATATATTTGTACTGAAGACCCAGATGGGAGTAGAGAGATAGGTTGTGTTTCTTTGTATTTTAAACTCTGCCATGAAAATAACTTTAAGTCATAAATGTTTTATTATGCCTTGAAATTGTTCCTTTTTTGCCAGTTAATTATCATATGCAATTGTTTCAGGCATCTGGATGAATATTGTTTTTCTTACATTATACTTTAATATAATGTTTATGTATATTTTTATTCAAGAAAATAAGCATTATGAGTACATTTGAAAATTCCTTTTTCTGCAGCCTAATAAGTGTATTTTAAATTAAATTCTACTCCAATATTTAATCACATATTCATAACGTGGGGACAAGAATCAATATAATAATGTATATAGAAAAATAAACTTGGCTGAATGCACATCGAAGAGATAGATGTTCAAATGAGAAAACAAAAAATAAAATGGGATGCTCATCTTATTCTGTTTTGTTTTGTTCTGTTTTTGTTTTTTGTTTTGGTTGCTTCTTTTTTAACACTGCCCTCTGTGTGCATAAATAAGGAGTTTAAATTACATTTTTGTGATAATTTCAGTTTTCAACTGAAACTGTAAACTCCATTTTAAAGGGTTGTAAAGTGGTTTTACTTGATGATATTGTATATAATTATGTTTTTAATTGAAGCATAATTTTATTATGATTTTGTGACTTTATAATCTATAAAGCTAGTGGTGCAAGTGAATGTAAAGTCTGCTTATGCAACATTAGATTTCATCCAGTGTTACAAAAGAAATCTCCCTAAATTAGTCCCTCCCTCTTTCAACATGCCAACTTCTTATTTGAAGTTAATGATTTAAAGCCAATTCATTTTGTAAGTTTAATAATTGTAATGCTGCCAACGGGGGGCCGAAGCACCAAAAATAAATAAATAAATAAATAAATAAATAAATATTTTTAAATGTTTTTAAAATTTGTTTAAAAAATATGCATGCACACTCTCTCAGCCCCAGAAAAGCCATGGCAAAACCCCTGTGGAGATTTTGCCAAGAAAACCCCAAGAACAAGTAATAACAACAATAATCAATATCATCATGGTGGGGGCGGCGGCGGCGGCAGGACAGGCCTGGGGCCGGTCCAAAGGCCTCGGGGGGCCGCATCCGGCCCCCAGACCTTAGGTTGCCTACCCCTGATCTAACATATTACATGAAGAAAGGCTCTGGTCAAATGTTCCTGAAGTCACATTGCCTGGAAGAAATAAGCTTAGTTAAAATACAATTTTCTATTGTTTACACAAATTCACCAGTAAACACCTTCTGTTTAAAGTATTCAATTATATTACAATTGCTTTTCAAGCTGAAATCCTTTCACTTTCCTTTCTTTGATTCTAAAGTGTCTTAAAACAAAGCTGTTTATCAGATGTATTAGTATAGTATTTGATCAGACAATAAACTATTTGATGAGTGTATACATACTATTTGGAAATGTGAGAAATAGATCAATTAGTAATTTATCATTAGCAGGGTAATTAGAAATCCCAGGCTGGAGGTGAACAACAACCGATTCCATACCACTACAACATCATTCTCACTACAAATATAAATACTGCAGGCTTAGTGTTTCTTGCAAAAACATATAAAGTATGTTTATTTAAAATATATATAAGGTTTCATAACATCGTATGTTGAGAGACTCTGTAACATGTGCTGTTCAAACATGGAGGAAAGAGAAAGAAGAGAAAACTACAATATGGAAAACACAGAGACTGATGAAGAAAGAGAGAGGGCATGGCTAACACCAATGAACAGGAAATGACATGAATACATGTTATGCCTAGGCATCTCTAAGAGGCTGCAACTCTTAGAGAGCCATGCAAAGTAGCAACTTCTGCATAGAGGCATGCTAAAGTTGCTACCTTTAACATTTATACTATAGGAAACAATACTGTAGAATCAATAACATATTTGATATAAAAGAAGACAAAGTACAGTACTTGTAAATTCACTCTTGCACTAAAAAGCATGCTCTAAGTTAATCCTTTCACATGTGAACAGAAAATGTATTCTTCACTGTCATATTGTGGTCCATTATAACTGAGCTACCATACCTCCATTCACTCACACCTTCCCTTGACCCTACAACAACAACAAAACATCTTCCATAATCATACTTGTTGCCAGCCCTGTAAGCAGCGTTGGCCAGTGAATGCTAGTTTGGCACTAGCAGATCTCCCATTCAGCTCAAAGAAGCTGCTGAAGGAGTGGAGTTAGAGTCCAAAGTGGATTTGCCACCCCAGCAATGGTGGATCCTCTGTCCAACTGTGCCTGAAGGTAAAAATTATAATATGGTAAAGGAGGAATGTAGGGGAAGCATAGCTGCTAAACCTCCTTTTTGAGCATCAACTAAAGATGCCATCTGCCAGAGTACCAGGGTAACTGAAAGATTCATTTTATTTTTTGCAAGAATGATATCTTAATCAGGCCTTCAGATTTTATTATTGCTTGGAATAGATTTTCCATGGAGAATGAAGGAGGTAATCAAGGAAGCTTTGCATACCAGTTTCCTTTTCTTTGGTGGAACTCCTATTTCATGCTAGCAATTTAAGTTGCAATATTTCTTTGGAAAATTGTTTGCACTTCTAATTAAAAGTTAAAGCTTGCATTTTAGTTGCTTGGGAATTTTGCTTAAAGCTTTTATGTTTTGATTACAGGGAGTCAGAAGCATGCCAAATGAATTCAGTGAGGCTTTGTTCTAGATATCTATACATAAAATTGCAGTTACTACTATAATTTGTAAAACTATTACTTGACTACAAAGGAGAAAACATATTTCCTGAAAGCCAGGATGTCACAGGACACACATACATTTGTGTGGTTTGAATTTTAGGCTAGGACTGTAAGAAACCAGGTTTCAAATCACTGCTTGTCCATGAGAACCACTGGGTGACTTTAGATATGTCACACTGTCTCAGCCAGAGAGAATAGAAATGACAGATCTCCTCTGAATAAATCTAGCCAAGAAAGCCCTATGATTGCCTAAAGCAGGGGTAGGCAACCTTTTTCAGCCCTGGGCTGGTCCCCCAAAGTCCTCCTCTCCCGCTGCGCCGAGGGGGGGAATGGCGGCGTGCGCGCTTATGCACGCGCACAACCCCCCCGCACGCGCTGCCACAGCCGCAATGCATTCGTGCATGCACAGTACTCCTGTGCAAGCACAAATGCGTCACAACGGCCATTTTGGAAATCAAATGGCAGCCACGACGTGCACGGCTGCATGGAGGTGAAAATGCACGGACAGATAAGTCTGGCGACCTGGGCTGGAACCGGCCCGGAGGCTGTAGGTTGCCAGCCCCCTGGCCTAAAGTGAAAGCAAATATCAAGGAACATAGTGATAACAACAGTCCCCCTTTTCAAAGCCCAAAGGAGTCCATACACTGAGCTTAGGAAGTAGTGGTTTTGTCCAACTAAATAAAATGTTTCTTGAAAATAGGTTGATTTTCATAAAGATTTTCTTTTGCCTTGTTAATATGTACAGTAAGTGCACTTGTGTTCCTCCACAAGAGGAAATTTGAAAATAAATTTATCCTTGCTTTTGACATCCCAGTAATGAGAGTCATTTTCAAAATGACTTTAATATCTGTTGTTTATAATGTGTGAGCTGCATGCATGATTAAGAATTATGCTACTGGGATATGCAAGAAATTAGTATATGATGTAATCTAATAATACATGACCTAGCCTAAAAGGATGTACTATGCATTGTAAGAAAAAAAATGTATTGCAAAAGGGAGCCTGAAGCTTTTGGAAATAAAACTGCAAAAATACATATGATGGTAAGGGATATATAGTGCTTTCTTAAGCCCAAAACACATGCACTGTATTTTATTGTATGACACAGATATAGTCATTTCTGTTTTGTGATACTTCTGGAATTTGACTGGGAAATTTGCCATAAACTGAGGTAAATGAACTGCAGGATCACCATAAGTAAAAAGCAATGGGGGCTGAAGAGAGATCCATTCAGCAGCCAACAAAGGCAGCTATTGTTTAGAAATGAAAAATTGAGGAAAAATATATGATGGAGAGGGGCAGGGGCAGGGGTGCGGAAGAGATTGGATTTTTAAAAATGCAAAAGAAAATGGTGAGGACGCATTACTCACAATATTGCCACCATTCACCTAGGCTGCCTGATGCTTCTCTCCAGACAGTCTCTGTATTCCTGATTTACATGAAGCCTTCCCATATCTAGCCCATTTTGTCACCCCTGACTTCAGCTTTACATACTTCAGGGAGGACTGGCTAAAAAAGGAAAGGAAGTCACTGAAATGAGGTGTGGTGTAAGCTGGTACAAGAGAAAGTGAGAAAGAGAGCCAAACTGCCTGTTCCTTCCTCCTAAAATGGCACCTGTATTATTCTACAACACTCCTGAGGATGTAGCACCTTCTAGATTGATTTTGAGCTTTTCCTATAACACAGTTCTAGTGCTGTGATACTACTTTAACTGCCAATGGCAACATCCTATGGAATTCTGGGATTTGTAGTTTTGCGAGGCATTAAAGATATCTAGATGAGAATTCCAAATATCCCTCCCCAAAATGCAAATCCCAAGATTCTGTAGGATGTAGCCATGGCAGATAATGTGAAATCACAGAACTATAACTGGATAGTGTAAAAAGATCCCAGCCATACAATATTCTGTAAGTTTACTTGATATCAGATTGATATGTGTATATATCATCACAAATTTATCCCACACACCCCATATATTGTCACATTTCATTTCCTCCCTACAAACAAGTGAGGAAAACCCACATATTTCCTATGGCTCAAAATTTACAGAATAATTATTGTTTGTAATAACTATGGACATTATCGCATGAGGCTGCCAAAGCAGAATTACAGCAGGATAGTAGCATCTGTGGCCATACTTTATCACACAACTGATCTGTAGCTGCTTCATCTTCCATCTGTTTCTAGAGTGCTCCTTTTCATTGATGGGGAAATTCCTCCCAGTCACACTGCTTTTCTACTATTGCTTCATGTGTGATAAGTTCCTCCCACTGCAGTTCCGATATACAGGCTGTCATGTGCCGTGAGTGGGTGTGATTATGTTCCTCTCCCCTCCTCAGTATTCCCAAGCAGGCTGTTTTTCTTTTCTTTTCTTTTCTTTTCTTTTCTTTTCTTTTCTTTTCTTTTCTTTTCTTTTTCAATTTCTCTTTATTGCTTGATCAATTGCTGTAACTGGGCAACTGACAAAGAAAAAAAAAAAGATAGACTGAAAGGTATGCTGAGAAGGGCATAGAGAAGGACGGAGGGCATAGGGAAGACAGAGCCCAGGACTATAGCAGCACCATAGCACTTTTGAAGAGCTATGTGAAGATGACTGGCCTCAAACCGGTATGTTTGCATTTCCTATACTAATGCAATTGTGGCAACTTAGGCCCTATCATTTATTGCTTACCTTCCTTTCATTTCCAGATTGGAAACCAGAGCCTCTTGCAAAAAGAGCAGGGTTGTCAAGTGCATGCCTAATAACCACACCAGTCAGGAGAATTGATTCTTGAAACTTTAAGCAGTGGCATCTCCACACTTGCTGTCACCTGATATGGGGTGGGGCTTCTGGAGGTGGGGTTTTGGGGGGCAGTGTGCATGGCCTCCCTCAGGACTGCCCCATTCTTCTCCTCATGAAGAAAAGGATGAGACGGCATGAGAAGGAGGGCCTGACCAGGTGACAACTTTCTTCTGGGGTGTCACCCGGTGTGGGCTGCATCACCGCATCTCCCTAACGACAGCATTCACATTTAGGATTCTCAGTCTACCAGTCTATAAACATACTCCATACTATGGCTGTATAGAAGAACAGTGCATGAATGCAACAAATGTACATGTTTAAATTAGTAATTATGGAGCAGCCAGAAAGACTACAGAACTATGGGGTTGAAAAGAGGGAATTTTAACTCTTTGCCTCCATGTAATAGTCCCCGATCATAACAAAAATGCCTCTTTGAAGTTGTTACTTGCTTTTCAAAGGAAACTTCCATTGCTGTCCATGAAATGCAAACAGACTTTTCTAGGAGAAGCACATTAGGACTATGGCAAGAAGAGAATTCCCAGATGCCACAAATCCAGGCCAGGCTTCCTTAAAACAAGGCAATTATTTCCATAACAAAAGCATATATACAGAGAATGTCTGGGTAAAGAGTTTTTCCAACAAGTTCCTCTTTCAAATAACAAAGGTATACCTAAATTATATTACAGTTGTAGCTAAACAAGGGATAATGTTGCAGCTTCTGTGGTATAACTGTAACGTTTACTTTTATAGTTATAGGAATGTGCTTTCACTAAAAGGTGAGGGTAGAACATCACATGGTTCAAGTACTGCCTTGTGCTATGCTTTGTGCTTGTGTTTCATGCTGTGAGTGGAGAGGTGACAATGAGATGGGCAGGAGAAAATTGTTGATCAGCTATGAAATAACAAGACTATACATGATTAACTGGACTGAACAAGGGCCATTTTATTGACCTATAATCTATCTAACTGTTTGAGGCCTGGGAGAAAGCAAACTGATAAACAAGCGGGAGCAACCTGGTGCAGATCCAGCTGAGGCCCAGATGTTACCTTCCAACATCTCCCCAGCTACCCCTTGGGCAAAACACCAATCTCCAAGGGATTGGTTGCTGTCTCAGACAGTCATCTTTCGAAGGCCAAAACCTGGAGGGCTCCCTCCCAAGCTCCGTGTCTTTATAAGAGAGCAAAGCAAAAGCAGCTTCATTTATATACCGCTTCATATCGCACTATAGGATGTCTAAGTGGTTTACAATTGTAATCTCATTGTCCCCCCAACAGCTGGGTACTCATTTTAGTGAGCTCAGAAGGATGCAGGCCTGAGTCAAGCCTGAGCCCTGGCTAGCATTGAAGTCGCAACCTTGTGGTCTATGAGTGAGTGGCTGCAGTACAAGCATTTAACCACTGTGCCACCAGGGCACTAGAGTCGACCCCAGACTAGCCCCACCTCCTGATGTCATGCACCATGGAGACAGTTCCAGAGGCCATCCCTCCATCCAACGGGGTGCCAAAGTGTACACTGATCTAATATCTTCTTTGCCACTACCTGCCAATGGAGACCTATTTATCAATACCACCTCAAGGCAATTTTTTAAATCCTAACACATACAGTATGGGGTAGGCAAAAACAACAACAAAACACCCCAGGTAATGGGAAAAAATGTCTACCTGGCCTGGAGATGACCAGCAAAGTTCATATTGCATTATGGGCAGGTGGGTGGGTTGCAGAAATCAATGAAGACATAACATAGGTTTGTGTGTGACAAGCGCAAATAGCCTCAGGATCACCCCAATTGGGCAATCAGACCAAGTGGAAACCCATCTGGTCTCTCTTTATGGAAGCCAACAAAGAACCTTCCTCCCCGCAGCAGCTTTTGCTGCATGATCTGGGAATGTATGCCTTTTTACCAGAGGGCAGTGGCTTGCAGAACTCTAGTTTTTAAAACAAAAAGGTAATTATTTTAGTTACATTTGGGACATGGGAAAGTAATAGTCATGTTTTAACACTTATAACTATAAGAATAAGTATTTTCCCCTTTGGGAATGTTGAAAAGTATAACACTAACACATTCCTTTAAAATAACTTTCCAAGTTTAGCCTGCTGGCAAGATAACTCTGGGCTGAGAAGTGTTTCCTGAACTCTTACCTCAGATTAGCCCATACCTGAATTTTTCAACAGAGAAAGGCAGAATTACTAGTTCTTACCCTGCTTGCTTTAGTGCTTTCAATCTTACCACCTTTCACATCTCCATAGAAACAGAGAATTCACAACATCATATATTTCTTTCTGTGGTTTCCCTAGTCTCCACTCCCCCCTTCCCACCATCCTGGTGTGCCAATTTGTATTTCCATTTGTAATGAAGTTAAGGAAATCTCACTCAGGAGAATGCATAGGCAAGGCAGTTTGTTCCTATCAGTTAACTTGCTGTAAGGAGTGAATCCCTTGAGGTAAGGGGTTTTCAGGTTTGAACACCTTTGTTCTCTTCAGTCTCTTTGGAGGTGGACTGATCAATATGGTATTTTAAAAGCATTAAAAGCAGGATTTTTTTTCTCCTGGAAAAATGGGTGGTTGTGGAGTAGACATAGCTGTGTACATTCAGGGCACAATTTTAGCTCTATGATTCCACTTTTTACCATCATAGTCGAATCCTAATACTCACACACATATAAGCTTATCGCACTGTGTTCTTGGAATGTAATGAGTACGTGATGAGAATGGAATGGAACGTATTTTATTGCATGGCATGATCCTCATCGAGTTCCCATTCTGTGTTCTGACAGTCCCTAGCCCGTTCCAGGAGGATAACTGTAAAAATGCATCCTCAGCCAGCAAGAACACTTACAGACCATTCGATATGAAGTGTGTGAGATAATCCTACCTGGTCTCAATCTGTCCTCGTGTTCTGACAACCTCCTCCCTTCCAGTCATAGAATGTCCACAAACTCAACTCAACTCTTCCAGTGTTGATGCAACGAATGTGCCACAGGCAATTTAATTTTTATTTTTATTTTTGTAGATTGAATTGAGTCGTGTTTACATAAACAACAACAATGAATGCTCACTACCTAAACCACTTGGTAACATTCTTTCCAATGCAGACATAGGGGTTTTTGCAACAGTGAGCATGCTCCAATGAGGGATGGCTGAGGAATTACTTTAGTGCCGGTACCGGTACAACAGTAAATGCAGTGTGATAATATGTGTTCTCATAACGTTACTATCCCGTTATAAATAGTCTAATGCAGTAACACCCATTCCCATATTGTTACATCCCAGGGACTCAATGGGAACGTTACAGGCACTAGTGCAATAAGCTTAATAGTTTGAGGCACTAAAGCTCTCTGGCTGAGAATTCTAAATACCCTGAAACTACCAAGATTCCACAGGATGTTGCCATGCTACTTAAAGTGTTATCATAGTGCTGAAACTGTATAATGTGAAAGAGTCCTCTCACATGTCAATTGGCCTTCCATACTACAGTGCTAGGAGTCCAATTCAACTGTCACAGCAATGTCCTGGTGTTAGTAATTAGGTGAGACACTAGAGTGGTCTGCCTGAGAATCCTAAGTACTCCTCCCCAAATTGCAGGTCCCATCTTATATTGCCCATAAGATGGCCTGAAACAGATGGTCCACAGCTGTGCCGGTGTGATTCGTTTTGAACCAGGCCGGCAAAAGGAGCAGTATTTTACTGCTCCTTTTTGGTCCAATTCTTTGGGAAAGATGTGGATCCAGTGTGGTTGCCCTCCATGTTTGGGGTGTGCATTATCTAAATGCTATGCCCTGAACATGGCTGGAAACTGTTTTTTTGGGCTCATCTTTTTCGGGTCAGATGTTGTCATGACTGTTAAAGTGGAGTCACAGTGCTAAAATTAACTTGTGCTAAAATTAACGTGAGGACAGTTAACAACAAAAATTAATTATATAATGTTAGCAAGTAAAGACCTTTGTATAATAGGGAGTGGGCTCATATAACTTTAATGTCTGTATAAAAGAGGGAATCTTCATAGTTGTACTAATGGAAATCAATGGAAAAGTTTTTCAGATTCCTACCTGCAAGCTAAATGATGAGAGAGTGGTAGAAAAAAAGCTCAGAATCAGTTTGGTAAACAGGCTAGAATTGGTGAGCAAGACAAAGCTGGAATCCTGTGTGACTCAATATAGCATAGGAGTTCTTCATGTGGAGCTGTGCTACAGCAGGCCATTTAGCTACCCGTGGATTTATTGAGGGGCCGCTGATGGACATTCCATGCATGGGGTGGGGAACAGAAAAGCTTCTGGCTAAATCCCTGTAGTCAAATGGAGAAATCATTACATCATCCACTAATGCCCTCCAGAGGTCTCAGTGTAATTATTCTGTGTGATTATTCTGTGTCTAGAAGCAGAATTATTACATCATCTGCTAGTATCTCTGCAGGACTCCAGCCAGCCTCAGTGGATGATATAACCACTTCACACCTGGTTTTGATAGCATAGTCAGATGCTTCTTTGACACCTTCCCCCCACTCTTTCCTAAGTGCAGAATGGCCATGGGGGGGAGGGAACTGCAGCAGGTCTACGGCAAGCCCAGGGTGGGTCTTTGGTCATTTGCAGAGAGAGGAAGGGAATATCAGCCTTCATATTAATCAAAAGGATATGAGCAAGTATAAGGTTGATTTATACCTGTGCATGCCACTAACAAGATGCCAGCCTGTGTGTGATTACAAATAATGTTAGTCACAAAGAGTAAAATGAGACAGCCAGCAAAGATGTCAGCTGATAATCCAGGGAGATATTTTTGTACAGGTTAATTTGCACTGGTCTAGAGAAAGAGGAACAAGGTAGACGGTAATATTATGAATTATCTTCCCTTCAGGAAATATTTCCTTGATCTTTAAGACAGCTATTTGTGCAGGATACCAGCTAAGGACAACTTTAGAGTGAAAACAGAAGAAACAGACATCCATTGTAAAGAAACACTTTCTCCTTCATAGGACAAATGTCTTCATAAATTATGCTTATTAGAGATTAATGTTCCATAGCATCCCTTCACCGAATATCTAAATGAAATGTACTGCTGTGGCTAGTGTGGTACAAGTACAGAAAATTATAGGTTCTTCCTGAACACACACTTGTTATGGATGAAAATAACATATCCTGTGGATGAATGTTGTTAACTGCCTTTGAGTTGACCTCGACTCATGACGACCTGTGAATGAGACATCTCCAAGATCCCCTGTTCTCTTCTACTCTGCTTAGGTCTTGCAGATTCAGGTAGAAATTGTATTTGAATGGATCATTCTGTGACCTCCCTGTTTGAATCTAGTTGTCTGGCATGTGGTCTTCCTCTCTTTCTACTGCCTTCTATCTTCCCTTGCATTATTGTCTTTTCTAATTAGTCTTGCCTTCTCATGATGTGGCCTCAGTTTTATCATCTTGGCTTCCAGGGGAAGTCCAGGCTTGATCTGTTCTAGAACCCATTTATTTGTCTTTTTGGCTGTTCATGGTATCCTCAACACTCTTCTCCAGCACCACATCTCAAATGAGTTTATCTTTTTTCTTCCCACTTTCTTCACTGTCCATCTCTCACATCTGTACATAGTGGTGGGAAATACAATGGCTTGGACAATTCTGACTAGTGCTCAGTTGTATATCTTTACACTTTAGGATCTTGTGTAGTTCTTTCACCTCTGCCTTTCCTATTCCTAGTCTTCTTCTGATTTCTTGACTGCAGTCTCTGTTCTGAGCAATGTTTGTTCAAAGGTATGGGAAATCTTTAACTATTTCAATTTCCTCATCATCTACATTGAATTTATGTAAATCCTCCATAGTCACTATTTTTCTTTATGTTCAGCAGTAAGCCTGCCTTTGCACTTTCTTCTTTAACTTTCCTTAGTAAGCATTCCGTGATGATTTTTGCTAGAAGTACCTATGATGTTGTCTGCATATCTTAGATTGTTGATGTTCCTTCCTCCTATCTTCACTCCTTCTTCTGAGTCTAGGTCTGCTCTTCACATGGTATTTTCTGCATACAAGTTGAACAAATAGGGTGATAGAATGCAACCTTGCCTGATCTCTTTGGTAATTGGGAACCATTATGTTTCTCCTTATTCTGTTCTAACCATAGCCTCTTGTCTCACAAGAGGATGAATAACTGCTCATGTTCCATGGGATAAATAGATACCCATCTATCTAATGTGTCTTGTGGGAAAGGAGTGGGTAATTTCTTGAATGGATCCATTCACATACAATTTCTACTTGGAAACACAAATGCAGTTCTAACCAGTTGGCATCTATCTCCCAGACAGGTAATAAGAGAGGTGGACACACCACAGCTGACCCCCCAGCTACAGGAATAATTTAGTCACAGTAGTCCATAAAATGGTAACTTTCTAATTAGACTAATGCTTTGAAGATTATTAAGAGGTTGTAGCTAGGATTAAAATCCAGGAATACTGGATTTTACTGACTAGACTACTGACTAGAACACCATTAAGAAACCATATAGCATCAATTTTAAAGGAATTGCATTGGCTATCTATGCAATTGAAGTATGAATTCAAGGTGCTAATGATAGCATTTAAAGTCCTAAATGGTTTGGGGACTTGATACTTGATGGCACAATTTTCCCTATACTTCACTGCCTAAAAATTCTAGTCCTAGATTGTCAGAAGTAATAGTTTCACTTTATTCTGCTTTGGTCAGACATCACCTGGAATACTGTGCAAGTTCTGGGCATCACAACTCAAGAGGGATATTAACAAGCTGGAGTGTGTCCAGAGGAAGGTGACCAAAATGGTGAAAGGTCTGGAAACCATACTCTATGAGGGATGGCTTAGGAAACTCGGTATGTTTAGCCTGGGGAAGAGAAGGTTAAGAGATGATGTAATAGCCATGTTTAAATATTTGAAAGGATGTCATACTGAGAATGGAGCAAGCATATTTTCTCCTGCTCCAGAAGCTAGAACAATGCTTGCTCCACAGAACAATGGATTCAAGCTACAGGGGGAAAAAAAATGAATAAACATTAGGGAGAACTTCTTGACAGTCAGAGCTGTTTGACAGTGCCTCAGACTGTGGTAATGTCTCCTACTTTGAAGGCTTTTAAACAGAGGATGGATGGCCATCTGTTAAAAGTGCTTGATCATGTATTCCTGCATGGCAGAGGATTGGACTGGATGGCCCTTCCAGCTCTATGGTTCTATGAAAATTGAGTTCTGTTGGAGAGACCCTCCTCTATGTCCCACCAGTGGGAGGCAAAACACTATTGGATGGCATGGAAGAGGAGCTTTTCTGCTTATGGAGTTCCTGTTATGTAATGTTTCCCCTAAGGGGACCAATTGGCATGAGTGCTGGTGTCATCCCAGTGCCAAATCAAAACAGGGCAGTTTATTAAAGCTCTTGGGGCCTAACTGAATTTATCCAATTTTCACATGTGCTGTGGTTTACATTACAGTCGGCCCTTGACTTTTGCAGCTTTGGTACTTGTGCATTTATTATTCACAAATCCCTTGCCATGTGTGTGCACATGCACTCCTCCTCCTCCCTTTCGCCCTCCTGGGCCTTTCCTCTGGGAGCAGGGGGAAAAAACCTGGAGGGAGGAAACAGTCATGAAAGGTGCACACTCGCAGCTCTCTCCCCTCCTTCAATGCCTTAGACAACTTGCCTGAGTTATAAAGTTGAAGGCTTTCATGGCTGGCATCCATAGGTTTTTGTGGGTTTTTTGGGCTGTGAGGCCATGTTCTAGAAGAATGTATTCTTGATGTTTTGCCTGCATCTGTGGCTGGCATCTTTCTCTGAAGATGCCAGCCACAGATGCAGCTGAAACACTAGGAATACATTCTTCTAGAACAGGTGTCAGCAACCTACGGCCCACGGGCCGCACCCAGCCTGCTGAGGCCTGCCAACCGGTCCCTGCCCGGTCCTGCCACCACCACCTCCACCGCCTTTCGCGGCCATGGGGGTCCTCCGGGGTGCCATTCTGTGTTCCAAAATGGGGCCTGGAGTCTTGTGTGACCTGTCCCATCCTGCTCTGCAATGGGAAAGGTTGTGTGAGACTCTGGGCACCATTTTGGAACTCAAAATGGCACCGTGGAGGACCCCCGTGGCCATGCGGGGCCTCTCCATGGCCCAGTGCAGTCGAGGGAGCCCTCCTGGGGGAGGCCCGTGGCTGCGCTGAGCCTCTCTGAGGCCTGGCGCAGTCGAGGGAGCCCTCCTGGGGGACCCTCATGGCTGCGCAGGGTCTCCCCAAGTCCAGGCACGGTCGAGGGAGCCCTCCTGGGGGACCCCCACGGCCACCAGCACCATTCCCCCCCCGGCCCACTGGCAAAAAAGGTTGCCGACCCCTGTTCTAGAACATGGCCTCACAGCCCAAAAAAACCCACAAAAATCTTGCCTAAGTTGTCTGAAGCATTGGAAGGGAGGCGGGGGACTCACGTGCATGTGTGCACACTGCTTTCATCCCTCCTATGCCTTATTTGCGGATTTTTCACTTTCACAGGGGGTCTTGTGCCCCTAACTCCTGTGAAAGTCAAAGGCCAACTGTACTTCTCAAGAGGGAAGGAGCAGCAATTGTGGCTGCTGTATGCACATTCACACAGCAGCTGGCTCTGGGAAGTGATTGGCATCCACATTCTTTCATTTCAAATGTTCTCCCTGGAAAGTGGCATTTGGCAGTCCAGAAAACAGATCATGTGACCATGGATTGCCAAGCACTCTCTTTGGGAAAAGTGTAATAACAAATGATGCCAAACTGGCATACTTCTAAAATAAATGATTGTGGTGGGACAGCAGATTTTGTTTCCTATCGAGACCATATTATCTTTTCTGTTAGGGCTGTTTCCATTTTGACTCAAAGAATGTAATAGCAGTTTCATTTCTAACTCATTTTATTTCTATCTAGTAGGGATAGTGACATATTCCATACTTCCTTTCTCCAAATGCATTCCCTATAGAGATTTAATAAGCTCTTGAAGACTTGTGTATGTTGCTTTTATCTTTTGTCTTAATTGGCTAATCTTTTCCATTCTTTTAGGGCTGCTGATAAGCCTATCACCCTACTTCTGATGACAACTTTGGCTGTCTCCCAAGGAGGGCTGTCTCCAGCTGTGCCAATGTCATAGGAAAGCACATAATTGTGCATGTCCTCTTTCATCTGTTTCTCGGTCTGTTTTTCTTGTAAGAAATATCCTCTTCAAAGTGTTTGTGGCTGCTGTTGGTTTTAAGGCTCAAAAGGCACTTAACAGAAATCATACAGAGAGATCATCTGATGTACTCTTCTTTCTCTCTTCCCCTCCTCAAATTTAGATATTGGCTCTAGCATTACAGACTCTCGTCATGTCCTTGAGGGGCGGAGCAGTTACAGTTGATTGACTGGTTGATTATAGTTAATTATTCTCTAACTGTTCCTTCCCTTGTTATTAATCTCAAAAACTTCCTTGTTTTCCAAAGTGTTTGGAATTTTCATTTAGGGGGGTTGCAGACTGCCAGAAATAGTGCAAATTGAG
>CM034703.1:69428654-69441418 GCA_020142125.1 Phrynosoma platyrhinos | reverse complement strand
TATGTAGTCACCATCCAGATTTACAATTTTCCCCCAGCATTTCTTGACCTTCTGAATACCTGATATTGTAGAAGTCTGCAGATTGTGCATTATGAGAATTTTATACTTTAGTCACTTCTGGCACAACCTGCCACAAAAACAAAGGACACAATGAGCTGATTTTCTCAACATCATGCACTTAGAGACCAGTGATGACACTGATAAAATTTCATCGATATACCATAATAACTTCCAGGTGATAATTATTACTTTACAATAACCACTTGTAAGGTGCAGTCTGCAGACTTCTACAATATTAGGTATTCAGTGGGTCAAGAAACACTGGGAAAAATGTGTAAATCTGGATGGTGACTATATAAAGATAAGTTAACAACTACAAATCAGAACAAACTTTCTGTCAATTTTTTAAAAAGGTGATAGTAAAAACTTTATGAAACCCCTTCGTATTGAGTTAATTTTATATTTGGATTACTATTTTCTTCCCCATGTATGTGTGTGTAAATATAGTAAAGATATTAGATTGTATGTTTTTGATAGGGCTAGCTGTTTTGTTGTTTTGTTGCTTTACTTTATAAAGCACTATGTACACTGATTGTCCTATATTAATTTGATGATGATGATGAGCCTATAGAATATCTATGAACCAGTCTTATGGGGACAAAAAGTTTTTCTTTGGAAAGGAAAATCTTGTAGTGATGTTTGTAGAGACATTTCCTACAGGGAACATAGGCAGGTGAGTTTAGAGAGGATCCCTGGCAAAAGAGGGCAGAACTAGGGCATACTGAGAGAGGAATGCTAGCAGAGGTTGTTATTAGATTTTTCAATTTGGCAGTTAGGTTATATTCTATGTTATCACCATTAGGTAACTGACCCATAACTTATTACAAGATCCAATTAGTTGTGCAATCCACAAGATGGTGTCCTAGCACTGAATATACGCAGGGGTAGCCATGTTGGCCATTTAGCAAATTCAAACAAAAATCCACCAAACAGTGATAGCTTTATTGGCCAAACAAAATGCACAATATACTTGTTGCAAACTTTTGAAGCTCCACTGGCTTCCTCATCAGGAAAGATGTTACAAATCAAACAGGAAAAAAATTGGAGATGTTGGTAAGATGCCTGCATTTTGTTGTTGCTGTCCTTAGTGAAGATGTGTTGTGCGAAAGGGACCCAGAACTGAGAATGCTCCAAGTTGCTCTTCATTAGATAGCAGAGCAGAAGTGTTCATGTGTCTTTGCATGTGTGTTACACATACCATACTTGTTATATCATAATGGAACCCAAGAATATCTTCTTTTCACAGCAGCAACCTTTTATTGTGTCTGCTTTTTCCCAGCCTAGCTGGTACATTATTTATTGCTATGAGACAGGGAGACTGGACCAATCACTACACTGGCAGGATTTTAGCTGCACTTTGCAGTCATGGAGACAGAAGAAGAAGAAGGTCCATCTGAGCAGCATGTGAGTAAGTGCAATGCTTTTCTAAAAAGATCACATTCAGTATTACTAAAAGTAAAATACTACATAGACTGACTCTCAGAGATGTGTATTTGTAAATGGCTTGACATTTAAGCATTTACTTTGCAGAGGAATAACCCAGATAACTCTCTGAAGATGCCAGCCACAGATGCAGGCGAAAAGTCAGGAAGAAATTCTTCTAGAACACAGCCTCAGAGCCTGAAAAACTCACAAAACCTAGATAACTCTGGTAGAATAAATTTCTAGATTTCTGTATATGTAATACTGAAGGAGGAGAATCCATCTGCTAGTGGAAAAAAAAATTACACAACATCCTAGAAATGGGCAATTAATTCAAAAACTTTAAAAACTGGGTAATGAGAAGTGCATTAGTGCATCATTGACAACACTGGATTTTGCCAGGATACTATTGGAAGCAACAACAACAACAACAATTTGTAGTGATTAAACTAGCATGAGGAAAACATCTCCTTTTGGAATACAGCATATTAAGATCCCTTGCTAGGAGATGTAGCGTGAGGTGAAGCAATGTGAAAAGTAATTCAGTTTTGTTATGAAGTAGATATTTCAATGATGATGATGATGATGATGATATTCTTTTAGTAGCAATATTCAATGTAGTAAACAATATAATAATAAAACCATGTACTATATTAGACAGAAATTGTTTTTATGTTTTGACTTATAAGAATCTATTTGCACTTCTACTCGTATGCCTGGAATGAACAATTGGTAGCCTTGGAGCTTCATCCCGCTCCCGAGCTACACCTGATTCCCCTGAATCAGCCTTTTCTGGCAAAAAAGGAATGAATTGCTTCTTCTGGAAGTCCCCAGGTGTGGCTTTTAAAAAGGTTAAAGCCCAGCCTCTGCACTATTTAACATTTAAAAATAGCCATTTTTCAAAAGCAAAAATCATTGTTTGAGTACTTCTGGTCTGGTGTTCTTTTATTTGCATTTTTGTCAGTTCATGTAACCTACACTGATGGTGCTGGGGCAAAACTCTGACTCTCAGAATCACTGAAGTTACCCAACTCTCCTATAGCCACTTATCTGAGAAGACCTCAAATCATAGAATCGTAGAGTTGGAAGAGACCACAAGGCCATCCAGTCCAACCCCCTGCCATGCAGGAACTCACAATCAAAAAATCCCCGACAGATGGCCATCCAGCCTCTTTTTAAAGACCTCCAAAGAAAGAGACTCCACCACTCTCTGAGGGAGTGTGTTCTATTCTCGAACAGCTCTTAGGAGATTATGGACAAGTATAAAAACATAACTTACCTCTCCCAAATTCAAGTAAAATTCAGGCTGCATCTGGGTCCTATTGCATGGCTTTTGTCACCAAATGCACTATCTGAAAACAGCCCGAGCATAGCCTGGCTCACTTAACTCTCTTCACAGCCATTTTTCAGAAGTTGCTTCCGACTTTTGAAAAATGGCCATGAAGCAAGTTAAGTGAGCCAGGCTGCACTTGGGCTGCATTCGGATGGATTTGACAACAAAAGCCATGCAATAGGACCCAGATGCAGCCAGGATTTTAGAGCACCCTCTTGGCACAGTGTGCATACATGCTGTACCAAAGGGGCAAAAGAGCTGCGGTGGTGGGGGCAGCAAAAAGGAGGATTGGGGCCATGGTGTGGTTGCTGCAGCCCTGATCCACCACTCCTAGAGGCACAGAGCTGCCCCTTACAGGCCATCTGCATTAGCCTCCTCCAAAAATGCAGGATCTTAAGTTGTGTTGTCCTTAATGGTAGCGATATACATGCCCATTGAAAGTAATCAGGGCTTGCCATCCATGGATGTCTAAATTTACAGATAGCAAGTCCATGGATATCAACAGCCCATTGTACAGGTATTCCAAAATCCAAAATAAATAAATTCAAAACCTAAAACACCTCTTGTCCCAAGCATATCAGTTGAGGAAGACTCAGCCTGTCCCTCAATTGTCTCAAGTCATGCAGTGTAGTCTTCTGTGTGTCTACCTGGAAATCAGCTTCACTTCTTTGCTTAAGTGTCTAGCTAAAACCATTTATACTTTTATTGCTTGGTTAAATGGGACAACACACAACTATCTGATTGAAGACAATCAGAGGTTTATCTTAGGTCATTTACTAGTAGCTTCTTCTTGAAGGCTTCTGGAACTAAGGGATGGGATCATGGCACATGGAAACAACACAGAAGATAGTGGGACCCAGAGCATTCAAAGAATTTACCTGGTTCACAATACAAATATATCAGCATATAGAACTGAGCTATATCACAAATTGACTAAAGTTCTGGTCCTCCTTATAGTTTTATATAAAGATGGTCAGGGAATTCTCCACCATGGGTTTGCTGTGTCTGCTCTTGATTTTACTACCACTCCTACCATAGCTGCTCCAAGTTGTATGGAAGCTTTCCCAGTATTGGACCCAATCCTTTCACAGGTTCAGCAACAACAGAGCTCCCATACAACTTGGAGCAAGTGTGGGAGGAGCGGCTGTAAAATCAGGAATGAATTTGCTGCTCCTGCAGTAGTGGATCCACCCACCACACCTGGCTTTACAACAATTAAATCAATGTGAGAGAAAAAGATTTTATTGTCTTATTGGAACAGAAGATCTCAACATAACTTACTTGAAGAAGTACTTTGAAGTGAAGAAACCTGAGAATTGCATTGGCCTTGCTGCAACATAGACACAAAGTAGATGAAACCACACATCACAGCCCTTCCAAATTCTTTTCTTTTAGCTTGCCTAGTGGGATAGAACCACATTGTAAAAAAGTTCATTGTAAAAAGCTGCAGAGGGAATGGCAGTGTTTGCATTTAGCTTTTCTGAGATGTCAGGAGCCCAAGAAAAGACTGCACCTTTGGACAGATTTATATCTCTGATTTTGTTCTGTAGCAACTCCTTTTTATGCTTCCTATTCCTTTATGCTGTGTTAGAAGCATTAGCACATTTGCTGCCCTCTTTATTTAAAAAGTTCTCTGAGGCAGAGTTGGCTGTTTAAAATTCTTGTGACTGTGTTTGACTTTGACTTAAACTTTGGTATAAAGCTTAAGAGAGAAATTACTCTCTTTCTCTCTCACACACACAGGTACACACACACAGAGCAAGAGAGAGCAATTCTCTGAGCTCTATGGTGCACAATTAGGTTCTTCTCTGAGGGAGCCACTATTCTTACAAGTGAGCTTCACAGACTTGGATTACAATTGGATCTTGAGGATAATACATTTCAAAAGGTGATGTTACTGCTTTTTCAATAGCTTAAGGCTATACACTTGCCTCTCTGTCAGGAGAAGTGAACAGAGCTGTGTGAAAGTTCAGGTACAGTTGAATTGTGCCAAGTTAAAATACTAGCTAAAATGTGTTCTTGCTGCAAAGCTGCCACTCCCTGCCTAATTTGGTGATATTAAGGAAAATAGAATTATAGAATTCTAGAATAGAATAGATTTGTGATTATGGGCCTCAGCAGACGACTAATAGAGTCGTCTCCGAGCCCAGGAAGAGGAGGAGCAGCTGCACGCGCTGCGCTCCTTCCTCTTCCTGAGGTTGCCCTCGGAGCTGCCGGCCCTCTGCACGGCCGGCGCTCCCAGGGCAACCTCCCGCCGCAGCGACCGCATGCGCTGAGGTGGAAAAGACAGGGAAAGTGCGCCCTACGCATTTAGGGCGCACTTTCGCTGTCTTCTAAAAGGAGCGCCAATTTGAGCTCCTTTTAGAGACGCCGCAGGAGCGCCGCGGTGCGGAGGCTGCGGTCCCATGGCGCTCCGTCCGGCGGTGACTCCGGGGCCTCCGTCTGCTGAGGCCCTATGTTCGTTTTCCTGCTTCCACAGAATACAATGGTGTCTTCTGCTGAGTTTTGGAGAGAAATAAACAACCATATTTGCAAAAATGACTATGTGCCACTATTTCTATGGTGGGTAGGATTGCCAAAGTGAGAACTGGAGAAGGTTCCTATATCTTTAAAAGCTGTGTAAAAGAGGGAATTTCAACAGGTGTTGCTTGTTACCTAGTTGAGTGACAAGCAATACCTACTGAAATCCCCTCTGTTATTCAACCTTTAAAAGTGAAAGAGTCTTTTCCTTTCACTTGATCAACTCTACTTGGAAGGAGGAGGTAGTTAGATAAAAAACACAGTTATTGATGGCAAACAAATAACTTTAAGAGCAAGTTAGAACACCCAGATAGTTAGAGGTTCCAGGTGTGATCCTGCTTTATCTAGTCCAATCTGCTGCTTCTGTCCACCACAGACTGACAGCTTCAGGCTTGGCATCACTTGTTCATGCATACCTCTTTTGCCTCTCCCCAATGTAAAGAGAGAGCTATGTTAATGGAAGTCTGTTTGAAGGACTGTATCTCCCAAATGAGGTGGTTCAGTCTTCTGCAGAGGCTCCTTTATCTATCCCACTGCCTTTCCAGATAATTTGGTGGAAACAAGGGAGAGGGCTTTCTCAGGGCTTGAGCAGATAGACAGGATACCATTGACCAAGCCTATGGTATCCTGTTATAGATCTGACCTAGGTCAGTCTCTGGGCCAGTATAGTGACAAGTGGATGTTTACATGCCTGTCTGCCACTGTGCCATGGACCTATTCCCACCATGCATCCCTTACCTGCCACTGCCATTGCATCCATCCCAAAGGTCTCCAGAATGGCCTGTAAAATGAGAAATGAGGTGACTGGCTACATGCCCCCTTCCAACATTAGAGGCCATAGTGGGGGCCTTTGAGAAAGGATGCTACAGTGGTGGCAGGTAGGAGGCATGTGAAGCTGTCCAGTCTGCTTCTGTTGCTATGGCTTTCCTAGAAATTCTGTGGCAAACAGGGGTCTTTTGGGACCGGATTAAGGCTCTTTGGGGCCAGGATCAGGCCTGGACAGCCAGATTGGCATCCAGACTGGTTGACCCCTGCATGTGCTAATGGCCTGCATTGTCTTGATAGGGTGATGCAAAGCTGGAGCATGGGCCTTTTGGAGTTTCCAGGCTTTGGAATTCCTTCAAAGATGCTAGGAATGCTTCTTCTTCGTTGCCCTTTCATGGAAAAGTGAAAAATTGTATCTTCTGAGAAGTTTTCAAGAACTGACTGTAAACACTTTCAACAATATGTGATTTAGCAGACTTTTATCTGTCTTTTATTGGTTTGTTTAAATGATTTTGATTCCATGTGTAGTTTAATTACTGGTATAGATGTTTTCCCCCCAAGTTATCCCTTGTATGTGCTATTTATTTTTAGCATGTACACTTCTTGATATCTTGCTCTTAAGGCTATTTGTTTGCTTATTACACCATCAATAACACTTTACCAAATAACATATGGGGAAAAATGAAAGTTATTGAGCACATTCCAAATTTTGTCACTACCAAAGAAGGGAATAGGAAATATACTCAAGGGTAGAAGAGATAAATCTGGACAACAGGACTCAGTCGTGCATGGAACACAGGGATGACCATGAATCTAAATCTCTTGCTGTCTTCTTATTGGTCTCACTACTCATTGTTTCTTAGCTAAAGATCTGAACCATTTCTAAAGAAATCTTACTAGATAGTTTTGTCTGTGATGCTTGATTTTTTGCTATTTTATACTGAAGCTGTTACAAGTACAAAATAGCCATCTCAGAAATACTACCATTCCACATGAGAGTGAAGTTTGCATCCATAGAACTGGACTGGTTATATGCCAAATGAATATAATCCTGAAGTGGTTCCTCCTAGTTTCTATTCTTTTATAGCCATAGGACTAAAGGGAGCATATAATTCTATTATTAATAATTTACTCAGTGCTATGGAGTAACTCTGTCAAGTGGTTATTTTGTATAGTAATGATGAAAGGAAATTGCCCTAACAATGAGGATTGTAGTTCACTAACATTTAGGGCTGCCAGATGAAATATAGGACAGGGCTTCTGTAACATTAATGAGTTTGTAAAATAAAATAAAATAAAATAGATCATATGCTTAGATGCAGTCTGTTTGAAGGAACACATATATGAGCCTGTTCCTTCTCTCTGTCCTCACTACTTTCTCAGGCACATTTGTTGGGAACAAGGGAGAGGACTTTCTCAGTGGTTGTTCCTAGACTTTGCAACTCCATTCCTAGGGAGGCTAAGATGACCCAGCCTTGCTCTTTATCTTTTATTAACAACAACAACAACAACAAAAAACAACATTTCAGCATGAAAAGGAAAAAGAGGGATATAATAATAATAATAATAATAATAATAATAATAATAATAATAATAATAATAATCAATTTATAGCCTGCCCAATCACAAGGAATCTGGGTGGGTTACAGCAATAAAAATGCATAGAATACAAATACAAATATATAGCACATTAATTGATTTATTTTAGCATGAGCTTTTGTGTACAACGAGTAGTAGCAGAGTGTAATTTATTCTTTTAAGACTTTTCACTAACCACAGTGTTTTGTTGATGATTTCAAACATCAGCTTCCACACAGACCAACATTTTGAATGTGTTTAGGGATGGCTTTAATTCCTTCACTCAACTGCAGTCCCTTTCAAGCCTCCAATCATTACCAACAGCGATGAGTTCCCTTCCAAATGACAGCACATGAGACACAAATGGATGCCACTTTAAGAGACTATCAGCACTCATATCACATTCATAAAATGAATTGCTTTGTGACTGGGCAAATTGATTGTCTGGAATACAAGGAAGATGATTGCCCTGCAGAGGGGCAGGATATAAATAAATGCCATTATTATTATTATTATTATTATGCATTCAGAACCATAGTCTTGTTGTAAATCTGAAAGCTTCCTGCAAGTCTTCTCCTCCGGTTAGCTTTTCCACACTTTGGACTTTACCACATGAGACTAAAAAGCCAATTTTTAACAGGATAAAAGTATTTTGGGCTAGTACTTAATCTTATTATGCGATGTGGTGGCTTAGTGGTTAAAATGCCAATTCTGACGATTGGAAGGCTGGCAGTTTGAAAGCATGCAAATACAAGTAGATAGATAGGTACTACTTTGGTGGGAAGGTAACAGCATTTGGTGCAGTCATGCTGGCCACATGACTGCCAGAACAGTCCTCAGATAATGCTGGTTCTTTGGGTTAGTAACCACCCCCTACAGTCAGTTACAACTAGACATTCATCTCACTGACTTAGGGCCTTGGCAGACGGCTTAAAAAGCCATCCTGGAGGCAGGGAAGAGGAGGGGCAGCTGCACTCTCAGCGCCCCTTCCTCCTCCCGAGGTTGCCCTCGGAGCCGCCGGCCCTCTGCACGGCTGGTGCTCCGAGGGCAACATCCTGCCACAGCGTCCGGACATGCTGCGGCGGAAAAGTCAGTGAAACTGTGCCGCAAGCTTTTGCGGCACACTTTCACTGACTTGTGAAAGGAGTGCTATTTTAGCACTCCTTTCAGGGATGGGGAAGGTGCGCCACAGGATCGAGGCGTGGGGATGCCTCGGTCCCGCAGCGCAC
Source organism: Phrynosoma platyrhinos (assembly GCA_020142125.1). Lineage (NCBI taxonomy): Eukaryota > Metazoa > Chordata > Lepidosauria > Squamata > Phrynosomatidae > Phrynosoma > Phrynosoma platyrhinos. The sequence continues at coordinate 69,432,511 of CM034703.1, read as the reverse complement.
CTTCCCAGGGCAGCCCCGTGCCACCAGTCTGCTTCCTCCCAAAGTCTCTAGCCACATACACATCACACTGTACACTGAGGCTCCTCCCTTTATATACATGCGCCATCCCTGGGCATTTATTCTAGCCTCTTCCTGGTGTGTACCATCTATACATGTCCCTCATGTGGTATGACTGTGCAGGTTCAGCCACATGATACTTCATATCCTGCCATGATTGCATCAGACCATATGACTCAGCTAGATCCAAAGGCTGACTCATCTTGGCTGCTTATTGACCTTTGGTAACCCTGTTACCTTTGTCCCACATCTGGACATTTTCCCTAGAATCCCATATCCCTAACAATATATACCTATGTCTCATTTTGAATGGGGTGCTGGGAGTTATTTTCTTACTTTTTGCACCTCATCCAAACCTTCCCCTCCACAGTTATCAATTCCCAGGAGGAACTGCTGGTGGTGGTCCTTGCCAGTGAGGAGGTGATGGAGAGGGGAGACAATTCAGAGGAGGAAGAAGCAGCTGCTCTTCATTCCAAGGAGAAAGATGAGGATGGTATATTCCATCTTGCCCCCTATGATCCCAGACCAACTGCATCTTACTCCTCTGAATTGCCCCCTCCAGGCCTTGATAGCAAAGTGTGGGAAGACAGAACTCTATGCATGGAGCATTACACCACCACTGCTTGATGTAGGATCTCAGCCATGGGATGTCAAAAACAAGCACCAAACCCCCCAAAAACCAACCAACCAACCAACCAACAAACAAGCAACTGCAAAGCAAACACACACACCACAAACTGGGTTCCAGTACATATAGGCAGAATTTGAAAACATTATTTTGGGGCACTACCAGCTCCCAGAATTCCCTGGTCAGCATTGCCATGTGCATGCCAGGAATTCTGAGAATTGTAATTTAAAAAAGTAATGTTTAGAAGTTTAAAGATCTGAAAACAATGGCTTGTCATAGGGTCTAAAGAACTGCCAGTAGACTTTTGGCAACAGCAACTGCTGCTGTAGCTGAAACATTGTGACCTGGAAATCCAAAGGGGCTCATAGGGGTCATGAAACAGTAGGTGGCCATTATGGGACCACAACTGAATTTCAGATATTGATAAGAACTTAGTTGTCAGCTCTTGGGTTGCTGGGTAATTAGTGCTGTTTTCTACATCACAGCAAGTATTGTTTTCATGTATTCACTAGTGGGAATGGATAGATGATTGTAATGTTTCCAAAATAAACAGCTTGCAAATTTGAGAATTTTTTGTTGAAGAAAAATTAATTATAAATAGCAGAACAATGATGAGCATTGACATTTTACAAGCATGTGAGAGGGGGAGGGAAAGATAAGCTTGTATTTAAAAGACTTTGAAGTATTTGTTTAGCTTCATCAAAAGTCTGTCACTGAACTCAACAGCAGCTGGAGTAAGCTAAAAGTTACCTTGCTATTCTGCATCAACATGGATGGATTCTGCTGAATGATTCATTTCAGTGCCCACTCTCAGTTTCTGCATAAAGCAGCCAAATGTTGATCATTGTGCCTGGTGTGCAATAACTATTTTCTACCAGAAAGTTAAAAAAAGTAAATTGAACAAAATTGTCATCCATTTTAATTCTCATTGCATAATTCTCATCCATAACAGCTTTAGGAATATGAAAGGAAGTATGTATGTCCCTTGATTTGCTTTTTAGTTTGCATTTGAGTTTCTGTTTGAGAAAAAAAGGGTGTTTTTCCCCCCTGTACTTCACTCTCAGTTTGTAATCCCCTGTAATTTAGGCTCCATTTTTAGGGATAGGTGTTCCCATGAAGGGACATGTGCACCATTCTGGGGACATGTAGAACTCATATAAAGTGCAATTTAGGATACTGGAGATGGGGCAGCAATGTGGCACCAGTCCTTCCTTTCTTCTATGCATGGAGAACACCTGGACAAGGCTATGTTTAACAGGAATGTATATCAAAATTTAAAAAATGTTCTCCCTCTTGGCCAAGATTATGAAGATTTTTGTGTATTTTTCAATGGCTTCTCACGTTCTTTGATATCTATCTATCTATCTATCTATCTATCTATCTATCTATCTTTTCTTTTCTTTCTTTCTAGATCAGAAAACCCTTAAAAAAACATGAAACATCCAACATTTGTACATAGAAAACAACATAATTTATGGAGAAATTTTCTGCACAAAAAAGTTGGGATTTTTTTTTGCACCAAGCACACCTTTTTTGTGTGCAAATGAATTTTTCACTCAAAAGTTACAAACAAAAACAACCCACACACAGCTTTTAATCTTCTGAGACATGTTACCCAAAATATGTGTGGCTAACAGAGCTTCCACTGACAATTGCAACTTATTTTTAATTAATTTGGGGAATGTTTAGTTTGACTTCGTGGAGGGGGTATCATATACAAGAACTGAGCACTAGCTATACTGGTAATAGCAGATAGAGACTCTAGGCATGGGGAATGACATGGGAGGATAATAATAATAATAATAATAATAATGGAACACACATGCTACAGTAACTCACTCTATCACATAGCTTACAGAGCTAACCAAATATAGAAAAGCGAAAGGGGATAGCAGTTTGAGTGTTGAATAAGGGGATATATCTGCTGATTCTGAAGAGATAGTCCATGGAAAGTAGCAAAGCAGAAGTGGATTAAACCATGAGACTTGAGTATGCAAGGTTTAGGCAAGTGGACAGTAACATACAAAGTACAGTGGGTCCTAGGTATCCATTGACTTCCTATCTGTGGATTTGAGCATCTACAGATGGCAAGCCCACATTGTCCCCAATGGAGTCATGTGCACATATGAGTATTCTGTACATTCTAGTGCTAATAATTATCTTGTTATATTTAGTATAGAATCATTGCAGTTCAAATATAGTGAAAAATACTTACTTTGCATAGTGTTTATATGAGAGGAAAGATAAGACTGATGCAGTTTACTGGCATTTCACACATGCAGATATATTTGTGCTAAAGCCAAATTCTAACCACAAGCCCTGAAATACTGGAGGTTATAATCACCTGGATGAAGCCTTGTGTAGGGTGTGTACATGAACAATACATTTGTGGACCTTCCACACTACAGTTATAGAATTCTGATGCCACTTTCACTGTCATGGCTACATTCTTTGGAATCCTGGCATTTTTAGTTTAGTAAAGTGTTTAGAACTCTCTACCAAAGAGCTCTAATGTCTCACCAAACTACACATCCCAGAATTATATTGCGGAATCTTAATCTCAAGATCTCAACTAAGGATAACACTGAAATAAAAGATGAACAATACTGTCCCAGGACCTTTTCACATATACAAAATTATAGCAGTATTAGACAGTTGGCCCTTGGTATCCATGGGGTTTTGTTCCATTCCAGACCCTCCACAGATGACAAAAAACTTGGGACTTCAAGTCCTGTTCTTCTGAATGGCAGCAAACATGTGCATACATTGCCATTGGGTAGAGCAGGGCGGGACCATCTGAAGATGCTCCAATCTGATCCAAGCCTGCAGTTGGGGAGGGCCAACTTATCACCATGGAATTCTAGGATTTGCATTGTAGGGAGGGGCATTTAGAATACTTAGCCTCACCAAATTGCCAATCACAGGATTTTGCAGGATGCAGCTAATAATAATAATAATAATAATAATAATAATAATAATAATAATAATAATGTTATTTATACCCTGCCCTCTGTCAAACAATTGGGGTGGCTCGCAGCAGTTAAAACTCCATACAATATTAAAATACAATCCATGATCCCACAACCCTCCCATCACTTAAAAGAAAATTAAACTAATAATAACATTAAAGCATGATGATTAAAACATTAAATTAAAATAAACAGTCCTGGGA
>CM034703.1:69404621-69419593 GCA_020142125.1 Phrynosoma platyrhinos | reverse complement strand
AGTCCCTCGGCCCTTAAAGGGGAAAGGTTGCCTACCCCTGGTTTTGGCGATGTCTCATCTATAGGTTTGCTATGAATTGAGATTGACTCGAGGGCAGTTAACAATAACAAATGCACTACATTTTTGAAATCACTGAGATTTCCTCCTATGGTGTCCCTTTGAGATGCTCCAGATTGTGTAAAAAACACATTTGTTGAAGAGTTGATGTGTATAGTTCCACAGCCTCTCCTTATTTTTTAAAAAATAATTATTTGAAATTGCAATTACAATCAAAATTAAAGAACAACACTCTATTAAACAGATAACATCTTGATCGATCAGAGCAAATATGCAAATCCTCAACTATTAACATACATTAATCTTTAGAATGACTAGCTTAATTATGTTATAGATGTTAAGAGATGTTAAGATGAGACTGCTGTGTTGTGGAAGGTGTAATTCTTGTTCAGATGAGGCTATTGTGCTGGCTATTATTTTGGAGAAGCAATGTTTCTTGGTCAGATGTCTGGTTCATTCATGTCTGAAAGAAGATGAGCAAATTTTAAAGGAGTACTGTGAAGAAGAGATAGCTGCAGTTGAACTTGGAATGTTACCTACTAGTCACCTATGGCCCTTTCTGACTTTATCAGATTTTTACTATACCTGTGAAATAATTAAAGTCTCAGAGCAATTTCTCTCTGCATTTGTTTTGGCACTGAGTTTTCTCCATTAGTGATTCCAGTTTTTCCATTTATTTTTTAGTGTTCAGGTCTGTTTAAAATCCAAAATGTTTAAAATGTCAACTGCCATTCTGTTCATGACTTATGAAATAATAAGCCCAACTTATGCTTGTATAACTCAGTTTGTCAAAGTTTTCTATTGCCCATGCAATGAACAAATTACCACCCACTTTTCAAATATTGCAGCCTCCACTCCCTGCAAAATGGCCATTTGCTGGCCACTGGAGATGGAGGAGAGGCTTATTATAGTTGATCACACTGCCATGACATCCTCCTCCAGGAACTCTGGAGAAGTCATAGGTGGTCTTGGAAGATGCTTGTCACTCTGTGTCAAGCTATAGGAGCATAACTGGACACTGGTTAGCCCCCAGCCTCATTGCTGTGTTTTCTGGCACCGTCTCTCACTGTGTAAACCAGGGGTAGGCAACCTTTCCCCTTTAAGGGCCAAGGGACTTCAGCTCCCAGAAGCCTCAGCCATGTTGGCCAATAGTTCCATGTTGGCAAATAGCTCCTGGGATTCTGGGAGCTGAAGTCCCTCAGCCCTTAAAGGGGAAAGGTTGCCTACCCCTGCTCTACACTCTACTAAAAACATAAACTAGTTGAAAGACCTGATTTCAACAGTGAATCACTGGCAAACTAACTACAGTCACCCCTCTGTTCTCATGGACTTGAAGTCTGTGGTTTTGCATATTCACGGAGGGCCGAACTCCATTAAAATCAATGGGCTGTGGCCTATTCAAGCCTATGTGGCTTGAAAATTAGCAAATCTCCATTTTCATGGGGGGGGGGATCTGAAACGGAGGGCCAACTGTATTTGTGCAAAACAGGTAAAATAGTGGTTTATTTAAAACATATAAAATAATGTTTTAAAATTATATCCAATTATATAGGATTATGTCTCCTGTGAATGAACATCCCAAGTAGAGGGCCTGAACAGACTGCCAGAAATTATCCAGTTTAAGACCACTTTAAGTGTCCTGGCTCAGTGCTACAGAATCATGGGAACTGTAGTTTTTGAGTCTTCTCTGTCAGACATCTCTGGGGCTACAATAAACTACAGTTCCCATGATTCCCTAGCACTGAGCCAATAGCTCAGTAGTAGTCTCAAATAGTAGTAGTAGTCTCAAAGTGGATTATTTCTGGCAGTTTGTTCAGGCCTTAAGTGTCCAAAATGGGACTCAGGAGTTTGCACATTGCAGTTCCGAGCACACTTGCTTGGAACAATACTCACGAGAGTAACATCTAAGTAAATAGTCTTGCAATAGTATTATAAGTTTGTAATACAAACTTACTTGAGAGTGACATCACAGTGGACATTTTTTGGATAAATTACCTTAATATCGCATTATTAACTCATTCCATCAGGTCAGATAGTTCCAACAACTTATATTGTTGAATCACCAAGTTACAAATAACAAAATTAAATCCTCTCTTTCAAAATAGATTATTAACATGACCTCTTAAGCTTTTCTGAGCACTCGTAATAGTGGCACCTTTCCCATTAGCTTTCCTATCATTGTATAATAACCAAGTATTTGGATAGGGTTATTAACACATGCCCATTATTTTTGACCCACAAAATCCTACATCAGTGCCTACTTGTTCCATGCTTGCTATTATACTCCTCTCCCCCTACATTCCATGATAAAGTTTCAGTTCAGGGTTACATTTTAAAAACTCTTTGGATCTTTGGTTTTCTGAAAATGAGAGATAACAGCTTCAGCTTCAAAACATAATAAATAAGAACAGTTGGCTTGTAGGTGGAACCACTCTAATAAATCAGATTTTTATTACTTATATATTCATATAATACATTAATTTCAAGCATTCAGGTGTGGAATATTTTTCAGCTCTTTCTGTTCTGTTTGCTATTTAAAATTCATGGATGAGAAATCCCCAACCAAAATACTCCTTTCATTGTGCTTTTATTTAACACACACATTGCCCTTACTGCACAGACTAGCTCCCTGCCTCCCAACTATTTTAGAATATGAGGCAACTTTGGGTAGGAGGTAATGGCTGAGATTCCTATCATAAAAATGCCATTTGGATTCTTGGAAAACAGGCTTTCTGTCTGAATTGTATTCTTCCATCTCCAAATCAGTATTTAGAAAGATGTGACTTGCTAAAGCACTTTAAAGATCCTCCTAAAGCAAATGTGCTGTGGTGGCAATAAATTTAAGCTAGGCAAGAAGAATGGGGGCTTTTAAATGGATCATTGCAGTCTCATAGCTGGGTGGAGCTTTGGCTAGATCAGGGGTAGGCAACCTTTCCCCTTTAAGGGCTGAAGGACTTCAGCTCCCAGAATCCCAGGAGCTATTGGCCAACATGGGACTATTGGCCAACATGGCTGAGGCTTCTGGGAGCTGAAGTCCCTCGGCCCTTAAAGGGGAAAGGTTGCCTACCCCTGGGCTAGATGATGGCTGAAAAGTAAGACAATATTTGGAATATTTTATTTCAATAATGTGTGTGTATATAATACCAAGATGATATGTCCATCAGTGCATTTTCATAATGAAACAGGATATACATACTATAAAGTGTACCCCCCTAGGAATTTCTGTGGATTGTGGTTCTTCTAAGAGATTTTTCAGTTGGTGTGTTAATTCTTTTTGTGCCTCTATTAAATATATGATCTTCTGCACAATAAAACATATCAGCCAAGATTCTGGATCAAGAGAACAATGATAGGTCTTGCATTTTGAATTTTGAATTGGTCCAGTACAAAACATCAGCTTAACACAAACATTATTCTTAGAAACAAATGCTGGCTACTTTGCTTGGTTGCAAATTTAAAACCAACATTTATTTTGTCAAATTGATTGGAAACTATATGGAGATTAATTGCTTTTTCCTTTAATTCTGCCGCCATAGAAAATAATCTCCTTATGTTGTATAACCACAACAAAGAAGGCTCATTCTTAGGTCCTGGGAAGAATTCTCAAATTCTCAGTTTATTATGCTCACTTAAGGTTAATAATCAAACCTAATCTACCCTGGCAATGGAACAGGTGTTCTTGTCCATTTTATTTTTGTCAAGACTGAATTTCTCTCCCCATCAATAATGATTTTAGGTAGAAAATCACACACAAAATCATACCAATTTTTCTACAAGTTAAATTAATATGGTACTCATATGCATTTGTACAAACAAAAATGTGGCTTTTCTCTTTTTATTTCCATCTCCTTCATCATAATTCACCAATTCTGTAAGCATACATAAAAATCTATTTACATTTCTAGGGGATTGGATCTTTCCTATGCAGCTAGATATTTTGTTAAGACCTTTGTTAGGATGACCTTCCTTTGGCAGAATGAGATGATTCATCATGTCTGGTTGATCATGGCCACTTCATCATGAGCAAATTCAGCACAGCTTGTTTAGCACAGCCATGGATTGTGGCCATTTCAGTGTAGCTAATAGAGTACAACAAATTATTTGATGTTGCTCTTTCAGCATGGTGGCTTTTTCAGTGCTGCTCTGTCACCAAGCCCATGATCGGGGTGGACAGTACAATGCTGATCTGTGCATTTCAAAGATTGTGTCCCAATAAGGAACTAGAAGCCTTATAGAATATTTGTGAGTTATAATTCATAATTATCAGATATTTTAAACAGTGGTTTGCATTAGCAATTCTTAACAAGCTTAATAAAATGTTTGTTTTAATTGAAGAATACATTTTTAAAAGGATATGTTATGGTTGGGAATTGTTTGATCTGCTTATGATCTTTTCATCTGACCACTTTCCCCACTCACACTCCTTCATCTGATCATCTTCCCCACTCATTCCATTTATCTGATTGCTTCCCCCATTCATCCCCTTTCATCTGATAATCTTCCCCTTCCCACCTCCTGTCATTTGATAGCTTTCCCCACTCCTCCAGCTTCCTCTGATTCCTATGCTGAAATGGGCTTGGTAACAGAGCTGCCCTGAAACAGCTGCTTGTTTAAATTGCTACACTGAAGGAGCAGTGTTGAATTGTCCACTTTAGTTATTGCTAAAACAGCTGTGCTGAATCAGCCATGCCGAAATGGCTGTGATCAACTGTGTTAAATCAGCCATGCTGAACTGACATCACTGAAATGGCTGTGCTGAAGTAGCCATGATGAACCAACTGCAGTGAATTGTCCTAGACCACTACCTCCTTTCAGTACCACAATTCAAGAAAGATACTGACAACTTGGATCATGTTCAGAAAAGAGCAACTAAGGGGGGTTGCAGACTGCCAGAAATAGTGCAAATTGAGCCCACTGTTAGGGTTAGGGTTAGGGTTAGGGAATCATGGGAACTGTATTTTATTGTGGCACCAGAGCTCTCTGACAGAGAAGGCTCAATGTCTCAGAAAAAAAACAATTCCCATGATTCCCTAGCACTAACCCTAACCCTAAAAGTGGACTCAATTTGCACTATTTCTGGCAGTCTGCAACCCCCCTGATGATCAAATATTTGGAAACTTAGCATTACATGGAACACCTTATGGAACTGGGTATATTTAGCTTGGAGAAGTCTGAGAGATGACTTGATTGTTGTTCTGACTTATGGCATCCCTAAGGTGAATCTGTCACTGGGTTGTCTTGGCAAGAAAGGAGGTTTGCCTTTGTCTTCCTATGAGATTGAGAGTGTGTTTATTGCCCAAAGTCACACAGTGGGTTTCCACTGCTAATCAGGGATTTGAACCCTGGTCTTCAGAGTTATATTCCAGTGCTCAAACTACAACAGCACACTGTTTCACTTGGTGAAATGATAGCCTTCTTCAAATATCTGAAGGGATGTCATGTAGAAGATGGAGCAAACTTGTTTTCTACTGTTCCAAAGATTAGAATGTGAACCAATAGAATCAAATTGCAAGAAAAAGATTCCACCTAGGCCATAGGAAAAAGTTATTTAATGTAAGAACTGCTTGCCAATGGAATAGACTGCTTCAGAGGGTGGTACACTTTACTTTGGAAGATGGCTAAAGACATCTGTCACTTGTATATGTATCTTAAATATTATATTTCATTTGTAGAGATGACTCTTTCCCATAGTAAGCACAATTTAGAGGGATTCAAACAGATTAAAGTTTAGATGAAATGAAATCAATACGATTATAGTGATTTCAAAGGACTTTACAGCATAATTTGATGTTAATGCTGTACAATAAGAGCTCAATGATGCATTTTAGAAATTACAGTAGCTGGTAACTTAATAAAATGTATGCTGTAGCCAGTTTGACTCTTTAAGCGTTATTTATTGCCAAAATGAACAATTTCCCCAATCACTCTAACACTGAAGAGATTATCACATGAGGAATGGGATAAGGACAGGATCATTCCCCTGTCCTTATCCCATCCTTAACCCGGTGGTGCAAAAGGCTTTCAAATCATTGCGCCAATCCCATCATTAACTGCCATTAACCCATCATTAAAATGGCATTGTAATAATGCAAATTTCCATTAATACAAAATGCTGGCCATTGCCGCTTTAATGCCAGGTTAATGATATGATCAGCGCAACTTCATCTGAAAGTCTTTAGTGCCATTGTGGTCAATAGTGCTTCCTGAATGGGATAAGCATGAATGAGGTGTGAAAGTTCTTCCCACGATTGAGCGGGAAGGATGGGACAATGACAGGACAAGGATGGGATGTCCCTTGTGTGATAATCTCCTGAGAAGCAGATCTTTTAATTGCTGCTTGATTTAGTTCAAGAGCTATACATTTTAGAAATGACTTTAAACATTTAAACATTACAGTGAAATGTGTACATTTACTTTTTATACTGGGAAAAACTTCATCTATCAGCACAATAGGCAGGTTGTTACCTTTGATTATCAGCAGTCTAAAGTTTTTATTTTATTTTATTTTTATAGCCAATCTATAGCCAATCTATAGCCATTAAATGAATATGGAACAGTCCTGCTTTGTATGTGGGTGTGTGGCTTAAACAAATGAATGTACCATTGTCACAATTTCTTAGGCTGTCAGACAATTTAAAGAATGGTACATTTTGAAAAAGAGAGGCTGAGATGTCCTACTTAGTTCACTTATTTGCACTTTGGAACCTAATGGGCAGAAATAAATATACATGTTTTTGTGTGCCTTCAAGTCATTTCTGACTTATGATGATTCTAAAGCAAAACTTTAATGGGGTTTTCTTGGCAAGATTTGTTCAGAGAAGGTTTGCCATTGCTCTAAGACTGAGAGAGTATGACTTGCCCAAGGTCACTCAGCAGGTTTCCATGGCCAAGCAGGGTTTTTAACCCTGATCTCCAGAGTTATAGTCCAACACTCAATCCCTGCCATGCTGGCTCTCCTATCTATCTATCTATCTATCTATCTATCTATCTATCTATCTATCTATCTATCTATCTGAATAAGAGAGTTGGCAACATTTGCGTACCTATACTCATTGATTGCTTTTTTTAAAAAAATTAAAAGTGTAATTGATTTATTGCAGGGATTTATACAACAGGTTTACTGAAATTCTCTGGTCACCCACAATTTAGAAAATTAGTATTTCCTTGGAAATTAAAATGATAAATGCAATAAAATAGACATTTCTTTTACACTGATTGGCCCAGATCTAAGGTTGCATCTATACTGCAGAAATAATGCAGTTTGACAATGCTTTAATTGCCATGGCTCAATGCAATGGAATCCTGGGATTTGTAGTTTGTTGTGGCACCAGAGCTCTCTGACAGAGAAGACTAAATATCTCACACAACTACTAATCACAGAATTCTATAGCATTGAGTCATGGCAGCTAAAGCTGTGTTGAATTGCATTATTTCTGCAGTGGAGATGCAGCCTAAGGAAGTTATTATTATTTTTTTTTAGCCAGCAGTATTTAGCCACCAATTAGATGACTCTAGGTCAACTTGCAGTTTTAATATGGAGCCAGCCACATCTTCTCTCACAACAACGCAGTAAGGAGAAATAAGTTTATCCTATGGTGGGACACACAATAACTGCAAGCTCTTTTGCCAAGCAAGATCTTCAAAGAATGAATTGCCTCATCAATATAAACTGCAGAAAATCTCTGTCTGCAGACTTGGTTCTGATTAGAGAACAGAAGTAAGGATAGAAGACATAGAATCCTATATGTCTTGTTCCAAGCTCTCTGAAGGACCATATCTTCCCAAATGAGTTTCTCTCAGTCCCAACGCCATCATAAACACATCTGGTGGGAATACAAAATAAGGACTTTCTTGGTGACAGTTCCCAGGCTTTGGGACTCCCCCTCTTCCAAGGAAGATAGGATTGTTCCCTCCTTTTGTTGACAAGTGTCCTCTTGCTGAACCTTTGATGATAAGTGACAATTTTACTCTTTTGAGAGGCTTTTAAGAACTGATTGTAAGGGCTTTCAACAGTATGTGGTTTTATTACTTTTATCTTTCTATTTTTAATTGGATTAGTTTAAATGTTTATTTTTTAATTCTATGGTTAGTTTGCTTTTGTATGCTTTAATTTTCATCTTTGTAAGTGCTGCTACTGCTGTGTGCCTTCAAGTAATTTTTGACGTATGGTGTCCCTAAGGTGAATCTGTAATGCAGTTTTCTTGGCAAGGTTTGTTCAGAGACCAGACTTTTAAATTTAGTTAAAACAATTTCCCCAATTTGGCACAAATGTCAGGCAAGGATGCATTCTACCACCTCATTTGTTCTACATGTGTGCAGAAAATATAATACAAACAGCAGGTTTAGACTTATAAGAAGGAGTAAAGACAGGAGGAAGAAATATCAGCAATATGCGGATGACACCACACTACTAGCTGAAAATATCACAGACTTGGATCAATTATTAAGGAAGCTGAAAGAAGAAAGTGCAAAGGCAGGCTTACTGCTGAACATAAAGAAAACAAAAATAAGGACTACAGAGTCTAGATAATAAGGAAATCAAAATAGTTAAAAGATTTGCCATACCTTGGATCAAACATTGATCAGAATGGAGTCTGCAGTCAAGAAATCAGAAGAAGATGAGGAATGGGAAGGGCAGCCATGAAAGAACTAGACAGCATTCTAAAGTGTAAAAATATATGACTGAGCATTAATAGTAGCAGTAGTAGTAGTAGTATGTGTACCCTGCACTTCAGCCACAAAGGCTCTAAGAGCGGCTTACGGATTGTAAGCATGAGGGCAGGAAACTGTCAAATTAGCAATCTAAAAAGATATGACACAAAAATAGAAGGGAATGGCAGTGGGGAAGGAATCAAGTCTAGCAGATACTGCCACTTCTTCCTCTTCCTCTGGAGCTAGGCATGGTGGAGCTGTGCCTGCCTCTTCTTCCTTCCATCTTAGAATTGTCCAAGCCATTATATTCCCCATCACCATATATAGATGTGAGAACTGGACAGTGAAGAAAGTGGGCAGAAAAAAGATCAATTCATTTGAGATGTAGTTCTGGAAAAGAGTGCTAAGGATACCATGGACAGCCAAAAAGACAAATAAATGGGTCCTTGAACAGATCAAGCCTGACATCTCCCTGGAATCCACATCCCCTGAAACCAAGATGATCAAACTGAGGCTGTTGTATTTTGACCACATAATGAGAAGGTAGAGGTCATGCAGACTGGTAGCTTGGAGTGGCCTTAGGCCGCTCCAGCCTGGTCACCCCTCAATTGGCATGGGACCACAATGACTGCATGTCCTGGCCCCAAACAGGAGGTCAGCAAAGAGCAGACTTTCTGGGTTCCTTTTCCAGCTGGCTTTTCATGGCTGGGTGCTCTCTCCACATGGTGTCCAACCACTCTGAGGATGTGCTTTGTCTGCACGCCGAAAGCCAATCTTTCCTGCTTCTCTATTTTGGGCTGTAGATTCATTAGAAAATACTATAATGCTCAGAAATATAGAATGTGGCAGAAAGAAAGACCACATGACAGATGGATAGACTCACTCAGGGAGGATTTAATCAGAGTCGTGGAGGTTAGGGGGTCTTGGAGATGTCCCATTGTCATCATGAGTCAAGGTCAAATCAAGGGCAATTAACAACAAAACCTTTTTAAATAGTGCCAATCATATCACATATGCCAGTGGTTTTCAAACTGTGTGTGTGTGTCTATATATGGGGAGGAGTTAGTCAAGGGAAGCATGAGACTTGGAGGCCTTGATCCCTGCCTTCTCCTCCTCTGATTCCCAAACTTTTTCTGTCCTGGAGAGGAAAGAAAAGGTGAGCAGGGCACTTGGAACAGCTGCCTCTGCCTGATGGAGAACAGAAGGAGGAAGAGGAGAGCAGGCAAGCTTACTGGATCATGGTCTTTGATGGGGTCCATCCCAAGCTGCTGTTTCCTCTTCACCCACTTATCCTGCCATTGCCCTGGTTCCTGGGATGAGACACTGCTGCAGCCTCAGTCAGCTCACACACACAATCCAGTGCATTCTGGAAGCATGATGGCTGAAGGAGAGCTGTCTGTGATGGCTCCTGGCAGTGGCAGGGGCCAGTGGAGCCTCTTGCTCAGGACTGCTGCCTTCATCTGGTTCTGGCTGGGCCCCCTTGGAGGCAGAGAAGTGGCCTTGGTGGTTCTGATCCTGAACAAATGGCATGTCAGACTAGCTAGCTGAAGGGGAGTGATGCAAGCACAATTTTTCTGTGAGCTACTGGAGCAGAGTGCATGTCTGTGATCACCACGGCCCTATGCCACCATCTCCACCACATGGCTGGCCAGGTGTTGACTCCCACTTGGAAGCAGAGGCACATGACAAGCTGCTCTTCTGGTCCAGGAAGGCAGGCAGGATAGAATGTGATCTGGACAGGGCCAAGGAGAGAAGGAATGAATAAAGAGGCCTTTGGCCAGCTGTTGGAGGCATTGGGGGTGGTAGAGAATTTGGGGACCCAGCAGAACCAGCTTCTAAGAGGCCTTGTTTCTCTGTCCCCCCCTCCCCCACCAGCATTCTCACATGTACACTCATTCTCTTACATTCAGCTACACTGTTTCTCAGTCTTTTTCTTTCACATACTCGCAGGCGTTCTTTTGGATCTTTCTTTCTTTCTTTCTTTCTTTCTTTCTTTCTTTCTTTCTTTCTTTCTTTCATCACTTTGTGAATAACTGCATCAGACAGATAAGCTCTTGGAGATAATGTTAATCCTACCCACTGAGGTCAACACTTGGACAGTTAGACAAAAGACATCAAGACTATAGTAGCCTTTGTTCCGTCCTCCCACCCTACAGAAATTAGGGGGAAATGATATCTTTAGAATGATGAAACCATTTTTTTATCTGTCTGTTTTTTTAAATGTTCTTTGGTGTAAGGATATATGTAAAGATTGAAGTAATATATAGTTTCATGAAAACTCTGGTATCTGATTTAAGATATGGTATACATGGGAAATGACTTGAAAGCAAACAACACACACATACATGCAAACAGATTGTTTTTAAAAGAGAAGGCTATTTAGATTATCACAGGGAGCCTGATTTATAGGGTTTTTCTGGTTCCCCTGCTTTATTTCAACTACACTGTAACCGAACCTAAGAAAATGTAACTGAAAAATCTATTTACCTTGGTACTCCCCCCCTTCTTTCCACTTCCTATGTTTCTTCTCTGTCAAATTTTAGATGGTAAGGTTTTAAGTGAAGGACATTACCCCTTCTGTTACATAAAGTACTTTGCTGACTGATGCCATATTGGTATCATTGGTCTTCAAAGGCCAGAATCCAGGAACA
Organism: Phrynosoma platyrhinos; assembly: GCA_020142125.1. Lineage (NCBI taxonomy): Eukaryota > Metazoa > Chordata > Lepidosauria > Squamata > Phrynosomatidae > Phrynosoma > Phrynosoma platyrhinos. The sequence continues at coordinate 69,408,233 of CM034703.1, read as the reverse complement.
AATATGGGGTAATGTTTGTGAGGTAACAGGTACCTGAAGGACTATCTGAACTCTGATGAACCAACCTGAGGTGGGCCACAGATTGTAGAAGATACAATTAGGCATGTATTAACAAGAGAAAAGGCCTTTTTAGTGGTGCATTTTTCCACGTAAAGCTTCCTCTCTCAAGATATGCTTGAGCAGACCTCATCTTTTTTACCTTTTAAGCAAGCCCTAAATAATTTTTAGAACAACCTATCAAACCATATTAAGCAGGAACTTGATGGACAATTGTTCTTATATTATTTTATGATGGTCACACTGTGTTGCTCTTTCAGGTTTGTAGGTTTTACAGATTTTGAACAATAGTTTTAATGTGAGATGCTGATATTCTGATATATTATTTGGTTTACAAATTTAAAAGTGTGAACTGCTTTGCATTGATTTTTATTCTTGACAAGCACTATGCAAGACTGCAAAATAAGTAAGTACTTCACAAACATATAATTCTTGTTTTTGAAAGTGTGAAGAATCTACAGACTTTTAGGTTTTCAGATACTGGATTATTTTAATTACTACATAGTTGTAGAATAGAATCTCTTTTTCATATATAGGGAACCTGTATGTGTGTGCAATTAATAACCAAGGAAAAACTACAGACATATGTTATAATGGTGGGGAAAATTATAATGATAGTTCAATGTTTCTTTTCTTTATTCATGGACCCCTTTCAGAATCTAAAAAAAACTGTGGAGCTACTTCCCAAATAACACAGTTTTTAAAGTAAAAGAAAGGAAACAGTGCCTGTTTCACAGATCCTCTGAAGCCAATCTGTGGACCCTCTAGGGGGTCAGTGGACCACAAGTTAAGGGGCAAAACAGACCACCCTGAAGGAGTGGTGTGACACCACCCCTTTGAACTGGATTGGGGCTGCAGCAACTTCATGTCACAGCCCTGATCTGGCTATTTGCCGGCTCAAAAAGAAATGGCAGAAAGCTATTTCTTTTAGAGCTGGCAAAAAGCTGGCTTTTTTTGCTGCCATAGTGGCTTTTCAGCATTTCTGCAGCATGGTGTGGCACAGCATATGTAAACACCACACAACTGGATCACCATGATGCCACCCACTGTTTGGTTAGTGGGGCAGCATGGTGCTGGCTTGAGGGTGGAGTTGAGGCATGAATCATGCGTACGCCATGCCCCAAGCTGCCAGAAAGCTGCTGCTTTGGTACAGTATGTTTCACCTCTAAGAATCCATGATCTAGCACAGTGATCCCCAACCCCCGGCCCACGGCCCGGTACCGGTCCACAGAAAAAATGGTACCGGGCCGCCCTGCTACTGCGTCTTCTGTGTTTTGTTTTGATTTAATAATCAACGCGACGCTGCAAACCCCCCCCCCCCCAGTGGGCTGCGGAAAAATTATCAAACGTTGACCGGTCCATGGCAATAAAAAGGTTGGGGACCATTGATCTAGCATGTAATACAGCGGGTTCTTGGTATTCACTGGGAAATGGTTCTAGGATACTAAAACCTATGGATACTCAAGTCCTATTGAATACAATGGCATAATAAAATGGTGTCCCTTAGATAAAATTACAAAATCAAAGTTAGCAATTTGGAATTTATATATTTTTAATATTTTCAAGCTGTGGATTGTTGAATCCATGAATAAAGAATATGCTGATATGAGTGCTGACTACATGTTTGGTCAAAATATAATGCTTGGCTATTGACTGAATCATTCCCTGTTACCCACATAAGTTTTTTTCTGTGGTTCAAAATAGTAAATGAGATTCTGTGTACATATGTTCTATGCACCAGGTACCCAAAGCTAGTTAATGAAAAGGCACACACACATTGAATGCTTTAAATTCTCCTCTTATTCTCAGTTACACTCTCACTGTTTGTTTTGTGAAACCTATGTACTCTTCCTACGAAACAGGTACTTTATTTAAAATTAGACTACAGATGATTTCAAAGATAGACATGTAAATACTGAACTAGAATTATATTGTGTAGTTCTTCTAGCCCTGTAGTTCACGGGCTGCCAGGGTTGTTTTAGCATATAAACTGCTATGAGTGAGTGAATTTTAACATACAAAATATGCCCCTGCAATTTACAGGTAGTTCTCCGCATAATTGAAATAAAGGAGCCATCTTTCATTTACTTGGTGAGTTTGAACTTATAAATCTTCATTTGTGCCAATATTACACATCTAGATTAAACTCTGTGGAAAAGAAGCTGAGCTTGTGTTGAATGCCCATCTTCATTTCAGAAAGGCTGAGCCAATTATGAACTGAGGTGGAAAAACTCTTTCATCGTTAGACATCTATAACTTTATGCTTATAAATGTGCATAAAATAAGTGAATATGTGAACCCACTCTGGTGTCTCACACTATAGAGGGCATGATGTTCTCATTTCTTATTGTGCTATTGTCTCTTCAAATGCCAGTTCTTTGATTGGTCCTGGAAAATCAGATCTTTTATTGGTATCTGCACTCAACAGGCTGCCATTCTTTGTCCTGATCTTCCAGCCATTCATAGAAATAACCTCTTATTTGAAGAAAAACTAGGTATCTCTAATTTGTAATTCAAAGAAAGGAAATGAGCAACCCATTCTTTCTGTCTGAAGGAACTTATTTTAGATATGACACGTAAAGGTTCATTTATCTTCATGGCTAATCTTCTAGACCATTGTGTTGAAAGGTTTAGTCATTGGAATGACCTTTCATTTATGGAGTGGGGTAGGAATCATTTCATTAGAAGGGCAAATCTTATTCTCACTTGGAGCCAGATGTTACAAGATAAATGCTTCCTGCATTAGTACAGTATATAGAAAAAAGCCCTAGCTGCAAGTGACTACAAAATAAGGTGTTTTCCATAATCATTTGTTCATAATGAATTCTGATTTACATTTAGACATGCTAACAAGGAGAGATTTCTCCTAACACAGTCCTAAAAAGGCACTTTTTAATCATTCTTAGTAAGGGACATTAGGACTGGCCTCTTGCCTTTTAATATATTATTCTTCTCCAATTTCAAGACTTTTAATACTCAATTTGCAGGGCCTGAATTATTTAGGGAACCCTATTAGCCATTTATAAATGGGCTGCCTGCCCTCTGAGAATCTCATTTATTACACATCTGTTTGTCGATTTACTAGGAAATAGCTTAGAATTCTGCCTTAAAGTGCCAACCTATAGAACATTAGCATTTTTCATCACAACCTTTTCAGATGATACTGGTGTGGCTAATGAAATATATTTCAGAAAATGGAAGTTTTCACTGTTGTTATGTTTCCTTCAAATCAACTGTTGTTCTGTTTCCAAAGAACAGGCAGCCTCTGCCTGCACAAAATGAAATCTTTTGGTTTAGATCTTCAGACATTCTGGTGCAGATAGTCTGACGTATAATAAATGATAATAAATGATTCAATAGTCTCAACATTATATTAGTGCTGGTCAATCTTGTCCAAATTTGTACTTGCCACAGTAGTTATGTTTTTTCTCAGTGAGCATTCAGAAAAAAACTTGTTGATTGTTCAGAGACTTCTGCAATTATTCATAATGATAACGTATTGTGTAAGATGGTGCAGCATGCATGTAAAGGTAAAGTTAGTCCCTTGACATGAAT
>CM034703.1:69389244-69400021 GCA_020142125.1 Phrynosoma platyrhinos | reverse complement strand
AAACATTTTCCTCTTATAGATGTCCCTATACCTAGGTGCACTGCTGTATCCCAGCAACTCAAATCATGTGACATTGCGATGTTGTTGAACTGCATGTTTTCACCAGAATGAGTGAGAAATATATGACATGCTTTTCTGAAAATTGTAAGGAAAAGGAATAAATGTGTCAGTTTGCAGCACTTTTAAACTCATTCTACATGTGGCAATTTTTATTTCAGTGATTTAAAATTTATCACCATTGTAAACTTATCACGTATATTCCTGATCTCAAACTAGAAGTTATTAGATCAACAGGTGCCATTATTATAAGTAATAGAATTAGAGGCTTATAATGGCCTCATTCCCACTACATTTTAAACCAGTTTGCAAACTGGTTTGAAACAGTTTAGATGACCCTGATTCACACTTGGACTGACTCGCTGAAGTGGTTTGAAAAGCAAAGCAAAGCAAAGCAGCTTATTTATATACCGCTTCATATCACGCTATGGGATGTCTAAGTGGTTTACAACTGTGAGCTGATTGCCCCCCAACAGCTGGGTACTCATTTTAGCGACCTCGGAAGGATGCAGGCCTGAGTCTAGTCTGAGCCCTGGCTGGTATTGAACTCGCAACCTTGTGATCTATGAGTGAGTGGCTACAGTACAGGCATTTAACCACTGCGCCACCAGGGCTGATCTGAAAAGGGGGGCTATGCGCTAGACCCATTTAACACATGTCTTTTTGATGCTGATTTTTTTCCACATCTTTTTCAATAAATCAATTCAATGCAAGTGTGACCCAGATGTGGATCGGAATCTATTTAAATTTGCCCTTTGGCCGGCTGAAGTGGATCCATTTTGAATCATTTGTCAATGTGAACCAAAAGTGGGTTATTTTACAGCAAGAAAATGTGATCGGGGCAAATGTAGTGTGAACCATGCTCCACTGTCCAACCAATCCATCCATGGATCGCAAACTGATTCATTTGTAAGTGGGAATGAGGCCAGTGATTGAATCTTCTTTTTCAATTTATTTTACAACTTGCCTTATGTAAAGAGGCACTACCATGCCCCTTTAATATCTACCCACAACTGTGTGACATTAGACTTAAGTTGTTTTATTAATAGAAGTGTTAGCTGATTGTGCGATAAATAACAGAGCTTTTCCGGCTAGAAAGTCATTTTATTTGTGTGTTGGGTCGTAAGTGTTGTCTTGTTTTGATTTGTTGTCATGTCCAATGTTTAACTATGTGTAGATTTTTTATGTTTTAATGTTAATAAAAAAATTTAAAAAAATATCTACCCACAACTGATCAGCATGACCAATGTGTGTTGAGTCTGTAGCTGTGAAAATCAAACACTGTGGAAAAGAGCAGTAGAGAAAAATAATTAGAAACAGAAAATCATCTTTTTTGTCATAAATGTCAGCAAGCTAAAACCTTATTTTCAACCCTGCTGGGATGAGCATTTTAACTTTCTACCTTTGCTTTTAACATTCTATCTTTGTTTGATAAAGACATGAAATTTGTATTGGAAATTGTAGTAAACGAATGTCAGCATTGTCCACTTAGCTTTTTTTATAGTAATAAGTTCTGTTCTTGCAAATGCTTCTTGAAAAAATTATTTTAAGCTTTACAGGAATTGTATAAATACAAATTAATCTAATTTGTCCTTTTATACATGGCCAGGACCATACATACCCACAACTCAAACACACTTTCCTATATCAAGATTAGTGATTAGTACCAAAAGTGAACAAAACCAAATTAGCTGGTTTGACAGCCAGTCTGTGTGAAGCTATTTCCTCTGTCAACCTGAAGGATGGTGATTGAATCACTTGCTTGAATCATCTTGATGCATTTGTTGTCTGTGCATTTATTTTATTTTATTTTTATTTTATTGCTAGTTTATTGTGCTATATTATACGCTTGTTAGCCATTTTGAGCACCATTTACTAGAAAAGCAAGATGCAAATCCAGCAATCAGTTGGTCATGATCTCCATATCAACAATTATCTCTCTTGGAGTGTGTATAATTATGCCATTGGTTCCAGTTAGATGGTACAGTTCAAAATCCATGGATATTCAAGTCCCATTAAATACAGTGGGATGCAAAATGATGTCTCTTATATAGAATGGCAAGATCAAGGTTTTTTTAATTGGAATTTATATTTTTGTTAATATTTTCAAGCTGTGGATAGTTGAATCCTGTGGATAAAAAATCTGTGGATACAGAGGGCCAACTGCATATACAATACCCTTAGAAAACTATACTGATGGGATATCAGTACTGTGCTGAAGCAGAGGAGCCATATGCCTTTAGCACTGGCCCTAAATAATGTAGAATCACACAAGAGAGAGAGTAGCACCATCCATCATGTCACCGTTGCTCTGTTGACTTATACGCACTGAAGATAAAGGTCTGAAACAGTCTACTCTCCTGTCTCCATGTTGGCTCCTCCATGGCATTTAGAATCATTTAAATGCCACTTTAGATTCCTCTCCATAACAATCAAAATATGGCCTCCTTACTACTCCTCTCTTTGGTTCTAGTTCTGTCAAAAAAGTAAAAGACAAAAAGATCTTTCCAAGTCTTAGGATGGGAGAATGCTTAAAGGATCTCCTAGTGGTGTGGGTTCAGTATAATGCAGAATGTGGACATGTATGAGGTTCGAGTTGCATGGCAATTCATTTGCAATGGTATTTGAAAAATGATTATATTTTGACCCTCTTTGCCTATGACAAATAGTACTAACAGTCATGTTGTCAGATCAGAATTAAAAGTATGGTATCTTGATTTCTTGAACTGAAATTTAATTGTTTTTAATCTCAATGCATTTTGAAACACTTGTCTACCAGTTCCTCCCTGTAATGTCAGCAAAATAAACTAAATTAAAATAGATAACTGCTGTCATTGCTGAAACCCATCTGGAACCAAAAGTATGTATTTAAGATCAATTGAAGGCAGTGCAAAATGAGCAGATATTGTCGATCCCATGAGCTGCAAGTAAATAGAGTGAAAAGAGATGCAAGAAAAGTATCCCTGACCAATTTTTGCCAACAATTCTCCCCTTAGGAAGGATGGACAGCTCTCTCAGTTTCACTTCTCCTTCATTCAGACCTTCATATTTCAATGATTTTTTTCTGTTTAGTTTATGAAGTTTGCAGACATTTCTACATTCTTATGTAAAATAAAACAAATAAATTCTGAAACATCTGGAATTAAATAGCTATTCCCAGCATGAACTACACCAAGTAGAAGCTCTCTGCTATGTATAAGTTAAAGCAAAGCTGTCAAGAAAGAAGGAAAAAGAAAGAATCATAACTCAGCATCACCAACATGGCAGACTACAGAAAGATTCACAGCTAGCCTTTAAGAGGTAGGCACTCAAAAAGCTTTCTGCCTTGATGCATCAGATTCACTTTCTTCTACATTTCAATTTTTAAAGTCTTGGGTCCCTTCTCCATTTGGGAAGAATTATCAGTAAAGTTCTTATTCAAAAACAAACTATACAAAATTATCCCTACCCTTAGCAGCCCACCATGTCCTGTTTGAAAGAATCACCTGGCTCACCCTTTGAAGAGGATTTTGTTCAATGCAAGAAGAGTGGCAGGGAAGGTCCATCCTGAAAACTCTCTTTTGTATGCCATTTTCTGAATCCAGGCATACATATCTCTCAATTGTTATCCTTCTCTGTGGTTGTTGGCCTTTTTCCTGGCAGGACTCCTTTTCAGCAGTTGCACCAATACACTGAGGTATAATGAAGGAGAAAATGGCATCTGCTGAATTTGTTAAGTACTAGAAGTACTAACTGCCAAGTAAGAAAACAAAGATGTAGCAACTCCAGGAAATATTTTTTAAAGAAACGAGCTCTCATTAAAACATTTCCTGGAGGCATTATCCTGACTGACTCATCACAGCTTAGTAACACTAGCTTATTCTTTCTTCCTTGAGCCTCTTTTCCAATCCTTTTCCTGATCCCAACTGCTGATGCATACACCTACCTCTAACTCTCACCCAATTGCATATTTTTCTTCTCTTCCACATTTTCTTCTCTTCCACAAGATCACTCTCTCCAATCACAAGTGAACCTGCTGCCCTATAACAGAGCACCAGTGTAGATGGATATATAGAAAGTTCACTTCTAAAGCTGCCTGTGCCTGACCATCAACCTCTTTTAATTCCCTACCCAGAATAAAAATGGTGGACATCTAATATCACACTGAAATCAGTGTAACTGTTCTAGGCAAGAGATATATCCTTAGTGGCCCTACTGAATTTTTGCAAGCTAATAACTGAAGGCCATAGGTGCTTTCTATCTTTTCACTTTAGGCTGGAGTCATACTGCCAACTTTTGTACTGAAATATGTCAATTAATTTTACCAAAAATGACTCCACAGAAAATAACCTTATTCATAGATATAATTCACATTCTGCCAAATACAACATGAAATTTGCTGCTTTTCAGGGATGACTGGTGTTTTTTGGGGGAGGTACAGGAGGTTTCTTGACACAGAAACTTTGCAGCTGGCACTGCTGACAGAAGTTCATCAGGCAATTTTGTTTGGAAAAGTTACTGCTTTGAATTAGAGCTCCCTTAGCCCCTCAGCCAACACAAAAGATTCTGAGAGTTGTAAAGGGCTTTTCTATTTCTGGTTATTTTACAATAACACTACATTTCTAGGGGTGTGATCAGAGAAAGCCAGAATCAAAGGAAACATATCTGGAGGCTGGATGGAGCAGTAAATGAAAAATCAATACCAACAGATGGGGTGATTTTGTGGCACATCCCAGAATTCCTAAGCATTGGTTATAGTGACTAGAGCTGCTGGGATGTGCAGTCCAATAACATTTAGAAACCAAGTTGTGAGTATCTTATATCTTGGAGCAGAGAGAACACACATATGCTTAGGAGACATGGGGGTTCCCAAGGGTGATCCTTCTGAGGGTGAGGGCTTGCTGCAGCAGAACAGTAGTTATGTTTGTTTGTTTTTTTGCTATGAAACACCTGCATCCATGTATCACCACAAGATCTGGTTTTATATTAGTGGCATCTCATTTTGACCATCCTCAGATCTTTCCTCGTATGGTGGCTTTGATCAAGTCTTAAAATCAACAAATTCCTACAACAGCTCATGAGGGCCATAAAGGGTTGTACTTCAGACATCTAGAAGAGGCTGCTGGAAATAGTATTAGGCAGCTGTATCAGTACTGTTATGAATCTGTGGAGTCTTGGTACCTATTTCCGAACCAGTGGCATCCCTAGGATTGATGTCACCTTGTTCGGTTTACTCATGGTGTCACCCCTCCATTTACCTTCTCCATTTCACACCATACAGAATCTTTAGTAATGATTTTTAGCACTAATGTTACTTGTAAATCATAATTCCCATATACCACTGAATGTAATGATAATAGTTGTGACATAAACAACTAGCAAAATTAAAATTATACCTTCAAATTACAATATCATAAGCACAACCTAAATGTATTTACATATATAGAGTGGCCATTTGGTTAAATGTGATGTTTAAAAGAAAATTTTAATTTTTTTTTAAATTTTATTTTTCTAAAAAAAAACATTAAAAAATGAAATTTTAATTTTAAACTTTTTGTGGGCCTCTCCTTTCTCCTCCCACTGAGCTTCACCCCACTTCCACCATCTCTTAAAGCATTTTAAAGAGAAGCAAATGAATACCACAGCCCATTTCTATGAGAAGGTAGATGTTTGAGGAGCAGGGGTGTCACCCCCCCCCCCTTAGGGTCTCACCTGGTGTGGTCTGCACCCCCTAGTGACTGTTCCCAACATCCTCCCTGAAGAGAAATAATATTCACTACTTGGTTTGGCATTCTTTTTGTTGACACTGTCATTGGTCCAGTGGCAAAGAAAACACAGTACAATCAGTATGTAATCACCCCACCAAGTCATTAGCACCAGCAGACCATCACCACATTACATTAGAAGAGTGCCTCATTTTATATTGTTGAACCCAACATCCCAGTAATGAATGTTCTGTCATACAATGAACAGACATACATCTAAACACCTAGAGGATGCTAGAGGATTCCTCTAGCAATATATTAGTTTCAAATGTTTCATAGCTAATACAGGAGCAGAGCAAGGCATCACATCCTCCTCAAATGGATTTGGACCCTAAAGACCAAAGAAAATTGTTGGCATATGGTGGTTAACTCATAAACAAACAGAGTTTTGTGACATTGCACAACATTATTGCTGATCATGGGGCATATCTATTAAATCTCTTGGCTTTATGGAGCATGTGAGCCAACATAGGATAGTCTGGTTTAAACCACAAGCTTTTTCATCATTGAAATTACAGTAAATCAAGAGTCATAGTATTCACTTGGGCCCAATTTCCAAAAGAACATTACCATTATTACCTGTACAAGACTGAACTTGATGGGGACTCTGAGATATAACTTGACACAACAGCAGTCAATGAAGCATTATTATTTTGTATAGCTGTAATAACTCTTTGGTATGTCACATGCTAAAAAAAACCACAACACCTTAGAAATGGATTGGCTGTTCTGAACAATTGACTAATAGAATGGTTTAGGACTGATTGAATGATGATATATATTCCAATATGGTGGAATGTAAGCATATTACTCAGATACCAAGGGAGAGGTGTGTAGGAAAGTGGGGGAACTAGATACCCACTATCCAGCAGCAGCAGTGATTAAACCTTTCTCATGTTCATGTTATTGGAGAACATGGAATGGGGATGTTGATGGCTGTTCCTACCTAAAGAAAACAAGTCACTTGTAAAGGTAGCTTGTGGAATATATTCTGATTAGAAGAACAAATAGGTTTGTTAGCTAACCATGCCATAGGCTAACCTCATGATTCCATCCTGGTCTGATCCTGGCTAGTTTCACCATTAGATTGAGCAAGGTGGCCACCTCAGGCAATGATCTGAGGTGTCATGAGATGGGAGACAATTGCAAGCTACTTAATTTCTTATTGTTGCATTTTATTGTTAGGAAAGAAGAGACAGCAATCTGGAATTTTCTTCTACAGGTGCCAAGAAAATTGACTTGAGTAGAACATTCCTTGACTTGGGTGTTGGAATGACCCTCTGCTACTCTGCCTCAGGCAACAAAATGTCTTGCCCCACTATTGGTGAAATTGCAAAATTAGATTAATCTAGGTTACTTGTAAGCAGCTTTCTCATAAAGCAAGGACATGCGCACAGTGTGCTTCAGCTGTCTAAGGGAAGGGGGCAAAGAATGAGAGAAAGGAAAAGGCAAGCATGTACTCTCCAGCTGTAGTAGTAGTCAAACTTTTCTTATGCCTGCTTAAGGAGAAAGAACACTCAATCATCTGATATAACAAAGGGGTATAAATAAGTAGGTGAATTACTTCAGGTCTTTCTATTTGTCATTGCATCAGCAAGGGCCAAGAATATTGTCCAGAGGTGCATCCATGCTTGACTATAACTAATATTGTAATAATTACATATTGATCCAGTAAACCAAATTCTATTGTCTATCAGTATATCTGTGTTTTAACCACCATAAATCAGGCATAACAGACTGGCTGGGTAGAACTCTCTTGTAAAGTGAAAAAACTAAACTTTGTGGCTCACCCAGTTTGTGAATAATGGATGAGGGAAAATATTGTTGGCCAGTTTCATGTGCTTTCTGCTTGGGAAGATCTTAGTTTTTATTTTAAAATTAACACCTGTCAGCTTCATAGGTGCAGGTAAAAACCTGAAACTTCTTGGAATGAGAGAATGGCAAGTCTTGGTAACCAGAAGGAAAATAACGTTGGTGACATATTTGTTATATGTGTATATGTCAATATTTTAAAACATTTGATTGAGATTTTAAGCATTAGGTTTCAATTTTTATAATTAACACTAAACTGTTATGTCAGTTTTGAATCTCACATTTTTATTTTTCTCAGAAAAAAGAAAAAAGCTATCTTGGTGCAGGAATATGCAATAGATAATTACCAGAGAATCTTTACATGAGTGGTTTACATTTGTTAGACAGTTCCCTGCCCTCAGGCTTACAATCTAAAAAGGAAAAAGAGTTAATGGCAGTGAAGAGGGGACTTGGGGCCTCGGCAGACGGCTAATTGATCCGTCTTCCGGGCCCAGAAGAGGAGGGGCAGCCGCATGAGCGGCGCCCCTTCCTCTTCCTGAGGTCACCCTCGGAGTCGCCGGCCCTTTGCATGGCCGGCGCTCCGGGGATGACCTCACGCCGCAGCGACTGGACGCGCTGCGGCGTTTGAGTCAGGGAAAGTGCGCCTGCACACTTTCCCTGAAATCTAAAAGGAGCGCCAATTTGGAGTTCCTTTTAGATTCACCGCAGGAGCGCCGTGGTGCGGAGGCTGAGCTCAGCCGGCGCTCCGACCCGCAGCGTCTCCGGGGCCTCCGTCTGCCTAAGTCCAACAGATTAATGGTTGCTGTTCTGTCCCTCCAAGGCCACAGCAGTGGCAGTTGGGATGGAAGGTAGGCCTTTCCTTGGATGCTAGGCCTAGACACAATGGGAAAAATATCCAGAAAAAATCCAATGGCATTTCAAGTGTTCCTTAAACACTAACAATTCTGCATTCGTCTATGTAGATGCAAGGCTGATGGAGTTCAGTAGTAGATCATGGCTCAGTGAGTCAGATCTGTGTGCAGAATCTTCTAGAATCAAAAGGTCTATCAAACAAGGCCAGAATTTCCTATTGTTTTTAAACTAGAGCCCCAATGTTACCAAGGTACAAAATAATGGCCAAAGAAGGACCTAGAACTGAAAATCAATAACCAGATCTGATGCTTCCACAGAGAGCCTATTGGATACAAATATATTCCTGCCCACCCCCCAGCTTTCTTAAGTTTAGCAGCCACATATAGGAAGCAGAAAAACATGCTGGATTGTGTCTTAGGAGAGAGCATGGATGTGAGGAAAGCCAAATGAAAGATGAGGTACTGGCAACTGCTTTGTAGAAATCCATCCTTTGGTATGCACTATTTGCATTGCTGAGAGGATTACCGATATAAGCATGATTAATGTGCCTGCTCCCTGATTGTTAATGCTACTGGACTATAAAATGGTTGCTCTGAGAAATTCTGATGCATTTATTTGGTTTACATCATAACACATCTCGTTATAGTTTCTGATATTTTAATGCCAAAGCAGTTGTTAATTGCCATCAACGGCAACCCCATGAATGAGAGACCTCCAAGTCACCCTGACCTCCATCACGTTGCTCAAGTCTTGCAGATTCAGAGGGGAACTTTCTTGATTGAATCAAAGTACCTGTAGTGTGGTCTCCTTTTTCCCTTATTGTCTTCCACCTTACCAAGCATTATTGTCTATTCTTCTCATGTCTTGATATGATATGTCCAAAGTAGAACAGTCCCAGTTTAATCATCTCAGAGGTGAAGCAGACCATCCTCTATGCTGCCCCTTTGAGTGCCAGATCAGGGCTGCAGCAATCACATACCATGGCCCCAATATGGCATTTTTCTGGGCCAAAAAGAAGCAGTAAAATGGAAAAAGGGTGTCCTTATTGTCATGGCGGCACTTTTCCATGCTCCTTTTGGCATGTGGTGTGTGGCCTCTGAACACCACATCAAAGGAGTGCCATAACACTGCCTGCTGTGTGGTCAGGTGGGTGATGTGACACCCGCTTGGGAATGACATTAGGCCATGCATTGTCTAAACACCATGCCTCCAAGCTGGCACTTAGTGCCGGTCTGTACAGCCCCTTAGCTTCTAGGGAAAGTTCAGGTTTGATTTGCTCTATGATCCATTTATTTAACTTTTTAGCACTCCATGGTTTCTATTGAACTCTTCTTCAGCACTACATTTCAAATGGATTTATTTTCTTCCTATAAGCTTTTTTCATTGTCCAGCTTTCACAACCATATGTAGGAATCAGCAATATGATGGTATGAACAATCCTAACTTTATTATTCAATGATACATCTTTACACTTCAGAATTTTATCTACTTCCTTTATAGCTGCTCTTCTAAGGGGGGAAGCAGACAGGTGGCACAGAGCCACCCTGGGAAGGTGCGCCGCGGGGCCGAGGCATCCCCATGTCTCGATCCTGTGGCGCACCTTCCCTGTCCCTGAAAGGAGAGCTAAAATAGCGCTCCTTTCACAAGTCAGTGAAAGTGCGCTGCAAAAGCTTGCGGCACATGTTCACTGACTATTCCGCAGCAGCGTGTCTGGACGCTGCGGCGGGAGGTTGCCCTCGGAGCGCCGGCTGTGCAGAGGGCTGGCAGCTTCGAGGGCAACCTCAGGAGGAGGAAGGGGCACTAAGCGTGCGGCTGCCCCTCCTCTTCCCTGCCTCTAGGATGGCTTTTTAAGCCGTCTGCCGAGGCTCTAAGTCTCAGGGGCAAAACAGATCCTTTGTGCCTTCCCTTTGCTAGCCAGATTGCTAGCCTTTGCTAGCTAGATTGGGGCTGAGGCAACTGAATGCCATGGCCCTGATCTGGCATTTTTGCCGCACAAAAAGAAGCAGCAAAATGCCACTCCTTTTGTGCTGGGAAAAAGGTTGTTTGCTCTTCCCCACTTCTGCAGCATGCGATGTGTAATTGCTGTGCAGCAGGAGTGTTCCCATGCTGCCCACCATCTGGGCAGCCAGGTGGTGTGAAGCTGCTTTTGGGGCAGAGTTGGGTAGGTGATGGGCAGTGACCACACCCCCAAGCCACCAAAACACCAGCTCTTTTTGCTGGTCTGCTTAGCCCACTAGTCTTCTTCTGATTTCTTGATTGCAGTCTTCATTCTGAGTAAAGACTGGGCCAAGGTATGGAAAAACCTGAACTAT
>CM034703.1:69339430-69352347 GCA_020142125.1 Phrynosoma platyrhinos | reverse complement strand
CAACCTCCAGTCCTGGATGGGGTCACGCTCTCCATGAAGGACTGTGTTTGCAGTTTAGGGGTGCTCCTGGATCCGTCACTCCAGATGACTAATCAGGTAAATACGACGGTCAGGAGCGCCTGATATCAGCTTCGGCTGATACGCCAGCTGCGCCCTTTTCTGGAAGTAAGGGACCTTGAGACTGTGGTGCATGTGCTGGTAACCTCTCGTCTTGATTTCTGCAATGCGCTCTATATGGGGCTACCCTCGTGCTTGGTCCAGAAACTTCAGTTAGTACAAAACATGGCAGCCAGATTGATTTCAGGTACATCAAGGAGAAAGCACATAACACCTGTATTAAAGTCTCTCCACTGGCTGCCTATTAGTTTCTGGGCCCAGTATAAGGTGTTGGTTATGACCTTTAAAGTCCTAAATGGCTTGGGCCCAATCTATCTCCAGGACTGCCTCCTTCCATACAATCCTCCCTGAACACTTTGGTCCTCTGGGAAGAATTTGCTGCAGCTGATAAAAACTAGGCTATTGGCAACCTCCCAGAGGACCTTCTCAGCAACCGCTCCTAGACTATGAAATGGTCTGCCGGATGAGATCCATCAGATTACAACCTTAAGCAGTTTCAAAAAGGCTGTCAAGATGGATCTCTTCTGGCAGGCCTTTCCTGACTAGACTTCCTGGCCTCAGAAGTCCCCCATCCTGTCCTCTCTCACTCTTGTCTGCTGTTGCTGCTTTATTAACTCTATTAGTTAATTAGTTAATAGCCATATTTGTCATTGTGATTGTTTTTTTCCTTTTTTTAGGATGTTTTAATTAACATGTTTTAATTGTTAAATGTGTTTAATACTTTTTTAAGGTGTGGGTGAGTTCTGTGGTTTTGGGGTTGTACTAATACATTGTTTGGAATTTTAACTTTTGTTAACCCCAATTGCTTGTCAGAGGGGTGGGTTACAAATAAATTTATTATTGTTATTGTTATTATTAATTGCTTGTCTTAAGTGGAATAGCTTTTTGGAGAGAGGAACTGAAGCTTAAGGATGCACTGCATGTCTCTTCAGACACTACAGGATCTTTGGAATGCATTCTTAAGGAGACATTGGTACACCAGGCACCCTAAAAGGCCCACCCAAGTCTTTCCTTCAACATATCTTAGCCCTTTCTCAAAGTAGGTGATTTTCATGTTTCAGGAAAATTCAAGGCAATGTTTGTGAGTGACTCCTTTTGCTACTGATGTGCCCAGTAGTATCTATAGTCTCTTTCACTTGTCATCTAGAGGTCACACCATGGGATGTGCCAAATGGTAGCATCTATTTTACACATTTTACACCAGAAGTGGAAAAGGAGAATATGAAAAGTCTTTTCATAATGCACAGTTCTATACACATTTGTATAGTTCTTATGGGAATTCTTCCAGTAACGAATTAGTAACTGCATTCAAGCAAGCAGTTTGTAATATGGATTTTTTTGTGTTCTTTTTTTTCATATTAGTATAATCCTCAAAATATCTTAGTGTTCTTCTTGAATCTTGAGTTTAAAGCTCCTGCCAACCTTGTCCTTTTGTCCTTTTGAGTTGAGTTCAAATTCAAAAATATGTGGGCTTTCTGAATATTTAATCAATTTTATTTAAGATCTTAACAGATTATTTCAAAAAGCTTAGGAAGCATATGAGATAGTGGGAATCATTTTGATAAAGTGGTGGCTACCTTTCACTAACCACTAGAGCAGAGGCCAGCAAATATGATGATCAGGGACTATTTTCCACCACTAAAAACTTTCTGGGTTATACCAACTCTTCCTGAGGAAACCAGATATCTGATTCACAATTTTCCCACTTCCACAAAATATTGGGAGTGGGGAGTAGGGCTATAGGGGTTCCAAAAATGGACTTGGGGCTGTGTGTGGCCTACAGACATATGATTTCATCTCCTGATCTAGACTCATCTTTGACCATGCCAGAAGTAGGAAGAAGCAAAGTCTGCTCATGCTTAAGGTTAATGAGAAAGCATGTGCTCACAGAAAAAAAATGAATAAGTTTTATAGCATAGGCACAAATAAATACCACATCTCACTGCACAGTCATATATTTTCCTCAGAAAAAATACATGTGTCATTTTCTGGTACTTCTGTACAATATACGTCTTGCCTTCAGCTTTCTTTTCTTTCTGTATCTGATCAGAAAGGAGAGGCAGGACAAACCTGGAGCATGGACATTTCTTTCCTTGAGTTTATCGAAAGAAAAACACCAATAGGTAAGTATTCCAGCAAAGCATCTTCCTAATAAATTGTTTCTTTGATTATTTCCCTTCTTCTTCCTTAAGCAGGAGAGGTAGTTCTAATGTACCAGCAGGAAAACATTTCAAAAAATTCATTATAATCTGCTTTGCACTTTTCCTTTCCATGTGACATCATGGAATGTCTTCTTTTTCTATTAGTCTCTGAACCAATTCAGAATGTGTGGGCATAGGAGTATTTTTTGCTATTATTACCAAAGAGTTCCTCCCTCCATTTTATAAAGTGAGCAATTGTGACACCACTAGCAGAACTTCCTCTGTTTTGTTTGAGGGAGGCATCTGTACAATAATTCCTGATATACTGTAAGACCTTATACTTGAAGCATGAATTTGTGTATGAAGAAAAAGAGTCTGTTGCATTTTATCTATCCCTCCCCTTCTCTCTGATTTCACTGGTTATGTAATATGATAAAATGTAATAGACTGCTTCTAAAAGCCTTTTAATTAGGCAGACCATAGGTCTATAACATAGCATTTAAAATACATGATTGCAATGTAGAATATAGGGTAGGTCTTGATTGCTACAGTACACAGTGTTTGCTTGCAACAGAGACAGAGGTTTAAAAACAAGGATCACAAGTGTTAGGTAATGCCACCCCAACC
Source organism: Phrynosoma platyrhinos (assembly GCA_020142125.1). NCBI lineage: Eukaryota > Metazoa > Chordata > Lepidosauria > Squamata > Phrynosomatidae > Phrynosoma > Phrynosoma platyrhinos. The sequence continues at coordinate 69,349,462 of CM034703.1, read as the reverse complement.
TGGCTGCCAGGATAACATTGATGGGTGGCAGGAATCTCATTTTCATTAGTGTTGTAAACCAATACCATGAACCACTGATAAAATTTATCAGTATATTAAAATGTATTTTGTTTTTAAGATTATGAACATCTTCTAAAAGTCCTTTCAAGAGCATGTGGATTCAAGATAGGCCTGCTGATTGTTCAGCTGGGTTACAACTTTGGAATGACACCATAAAATTTGGGGAGCTCTTACCCTTGTAGAGAACCCCACCTTCACTTACCTCACAATGGATCCAACACAGTGCTTTCAGTACCTGCAGTGAAAAGTTGCAATGGAAAGGTACTCCACAGTTCAAAGGTGTGACTAGGGCCAGGGCCAAGTTCCAGCTGAGGAGTGAACTAAGGCCCACTGTCAATGTTCATATCAAGACACCCCCCCTCCGAACCCCCCCCCAAACCTTCCTTCTGCTTCCATCTCATTCCCAGTAGAGACAACTGGAGCCATGTAGTGAGCAGAGGTTACAGTCATATTTTTCTTCTTCTTCTATTACAGTCAAATGTTTGTTGTCTTTTTCTTTAAAATGTATTACAGTGGGCTGTCAGTATCCTTAGGGGGTTGGTTCCAGGACTCCCCCCCCCATGGATACCAGAAACCTTGGACGTTCAAGTCAGTATATCACATTTAAAATTCACTGGGCGACAAGGTCTGAGCACCAGGAAGGCATTATTCCCATACTGTTTCTCACTTTCCCAGGCTCTGTCAGAATTTTCTGATTCTGTTTTCCACCTTCTCATTCTTCCCATCACAAAGCCTCTGCTAGATTTTAAACCCCTTTGCCATGGATTCACCTCAGGGAAGGGCAGTAGAAAGAGTGGGCCAAAAGGTGTTTCCAAGAAGGAAAGGGGTTTAATTCTGTTAGAAACTTTCCTGTGTGAAAGTGAGAAACAAAGTGAAGCAGGAAAGTGTAAATTCTGGCAGAGGTTTCCTTGGGAGAAAGTGAAAAAGAGGAGTTTAAATTCTGGCAGAAACTTCCTTGTGAGAGGGTGGGAAATGGAGTGAGGCAGGGGTCTGAATTTTGGCAGTGACTTTGTGATGTGAAGGTGGGAAAGAGGGTGAGGAAGAAGGTATAAGTTCTGACTGTGCTTTGTGGTGGGATTGACTTCCATGTTAGAGGGAGGCATTGGTTTGCACCAGTCTTGCTGCAGTAGCCTCTGCTATTGCCCTGAGACCACTTCTTTGTCTGGCCATTGCAGGTTATTATTTTTTTAAATGTTCCTTCATCTAAATCTGTGATTGCTCAAACCCTTGGATATCGAACTGGCAGAAATTGAGGGACCACTGTAAATGTATATTATCATCTAAGGAAAACACATTGCACTTGTAGATGTACCTGATGAATAAATGTACCATCCATAAATGAACAAGCTAGCTGCCCTCAGGCTGGTGATGTACTGTTCATCTATTATGGAAAAATTCAAGCCTCTTATTTCCTTTTGTATGATTAAGTGGCATTGTTTAATTGAGAAAGCTGTTGATGTGATATTGTGTCCCACAGGCCATGTTCATAAAAAAATAGATATTCAGTTAAAACTGCCATTATTAATCTCTAGCCAATAGGGAGGAAAAGAGGACTTTTTTGCATGCCAAACCACCATTGGATTAATGAGTTGCCATTCATTAATCCAATAGGACAAGTGTTCAGAGTATCTCCATATGTGTCATACTTCACCCATATTAATTTTGAGAATGGGACAAGAAAGAGATTTTTTCCTGTATCTATTATTTTCATTCTAAAAGATTTTGTAGCTTTGTTTCTCTTGTATTTAAAAAAGTAGGATAATAGAATAATCTCATTATGTGATTGACAATGCTCGATTTTAGAATTCTTTGAGGCTTATTTATATGCGGTACTTGGTATACATGCAATTTCTGAAGAACCCAATATAGGTATGCTTACTGCACATCAGGTTTGGTATCTCTCTGGTAGTATGATCTTTTAATAAACATGCTCACTGATGGGAAAATTAAAACTTGTACTTATTAAAAGAGCTCACTTCCCATACAACTAAGGGGCTTTGCAGACCAGCCTAAAGGGCTGGCCTGGGGATGGAGTTGGGGCAAGGCAGCCACACACCAGCTGCTCCAACTCCACCCTGATGCTGTCCTGCCACTGCGCACCTCTCTGCATGGCACACGGCATCTGGACAACCTCCTGGCATAGCGTGTAAACATGCTGAGCCAAAAGGGTGGGGAAGAGCCGTGGTGCTGGCTCTTGGAGCTCTCTTTTGGGGGTGGCAAAAGGGAGGATCAGGGCCACGGTGTGCAGTTACCGCAGCTCCGATCTGCCACTCCGGGACTGCATTGGCCCTAAGTGCATTCATGAATAAATATTGTTTTCTCGATAACAAAGTCCACTGAGAGTTTGGTGGTCCTAGATCATATCTAGTTGTTCTTGTCCTAATATCTTCTAACATACCTCATGAAAAAAGCTTTGACTCATGTTAAAACAGCCCAGTGCAAATAAAGGGCTGAATGAAAGCATTTTGAGTCACTTTAATTGCAATGGAGGAGGCATATTAAAAGATCTTCTACTGGAATAAATTAAACAGTACTGGATGGATCATGCCCCTATTCACCATATTTTGCAGATTTAAATAATTAAAATGTTTTAGGGAACAGAAGGATAAACCTTTTGTACTGCAGAAAAAATGTTTTACTTATTTAGTGATTTTTATACCCCTCCTTTCTCCTAGGGTGGGATCCAAGGCAGCAAAGAACCATTGCAAACATATGAAAATCATCCACAGAAGCAGAAATGGATGTATATGTCTATTAGTGTTTATGTAATTCTGCTGCAGTTGTTTGAGGTGAAGCGCATGCTAAAGCAGAGCTAGAGCAAAGGTTCTTGAGGAATTCTTTCAGTTTGAAAGAGAGAGCAGAGAGTTCATATTTTACCACTGAGTACAGCTTTGCTTTAACATTCATTAGCTAAAGGTGCTTCCTGGTCTTGCCTGCCACTCTCATTTGGTTGTGAACCAGTATTTCCTTCTGGCATCTTCTGGGGATTAAACACTGAAGGAAAATGCTGTTCAGCATCAGTGAGTAATGGTAAACGAATCTGAGAAGTGGGAGAAAAAAAAAATCAGCCAGATCACACAGCCCCCTCCATCACTGAAATGCAAGCAGAGGATCATAGTGAGAACAGTCATTTTGGTTTTGCCTGAAGGACAAGACATTGCCATAGTTTCTAGGGCTGCCATTTCATAGTAGACAGCTCACAGAATGGGTTGCAAAAGGGTTAGAACCATTCTTTTCAAAGTTGTTTTATAGACAGGAAACAGAAGGTCAGTTTTTCCTAGATTCTTTGGGCTAAATCTAATTGTTCCTTCTGAAATCAAGAACTCATGTACCTTTGCTCAGCTACATGTACCTTTGCTCAGCTACACACCCAGAAGTTTCCTTTCTGATGACAGAATAGCTGCAATTTGTACATCCCTCTCCCACTCTGAATTTACAAGAGGAAGAAGCTTCAAACAGGAAAGAGAAAGTCAGCCCCTATTCAGTATCCATGCCTAATTTGTCCACTTTAATGCCTTTAATGCCTCTGGGTCATTCACAGGCTGCTTGTAGCTATCTCAAGGGCCTGACTTCAGTGCAGCAACATTGAAGAAAAGGAAAGAGGTAAATTATAACCACTTTTGTACACACTCAGGGGCTACATTTTAACCATCAAGCTCACATAAATGCTGTCTTCTCTATCTTGAGATTTCAACAGCCATTAGGCAGCTTTTATCTGAGAGATGAGAGATAAGAGACTTTTAGGCGAGTTCATTCATCTTAAATAGCCTTATTGGGTCATAGTTGTATCTAGCCACTTTAAGATAACCCCAAGTGCTTATGTTTGAGTTCAAATGAGTGGTTTTCTTGGAGCTTCCCAGTGATAACAGATGCATAGAGATGAATCAATTCAAACAAGTGGGTATGAAATCGGACATATAATTTATTTTCAAGTTATGATTTTCTATTCTGATGCTGGCAATTTCTGCTCTATTTCTTTGGTATGCTTATCTCTGTTCTCTGTCAGAGTATTTTATTTTCCCTTAGTAACCAAAGCATTCTTTTAAAGCATAAAACTGTACAGGATCTACATTTTAACCATCAAGCTCACATAAATGCTATCAATGTCAATGCCAATGACTTGGACACATGAACAAACAACAAATGTTTCTTTCAATCAGGAAGGAGTTCCAGCCTTAGAAACAAAAGGGAAATAGGTAAAAATTAAATATCAATAGTAGTGTGCAAGAAAATTATCTGCCAACATCTTTTTCCAGACATGAGGGTGGGTCTAGACTATAGAAATAATACAGTTTGACACTACTTTAACTGCCATGGCTCCACTTACAGAATCCTGAGATTTGTAGTTTTGTGAGCACTAGCACTCTTTGGCAGAGAGGGCCAAAAACCTTTGTAAAACTACAGATTCCAGGTTTCCATAGGATGGAGCTACAGCATTTACAGTGATGTCAAACTGCATTATATCTACAGTGTAAATGCATCCTGAGTTGGTTTGTTTTGAAGCCTTTCTGTACCACAGCAAGGTGAAGGAATTCATCAATTTTCCTATCATTGGTGACTGGCTTGAAGAGAGATGTGAGGTAGGATCTTGTTTCAAGATGAATTCCTCAGGAAAGAATGCAGACCAATGTCACTTGGCAGAATCCCTTGGGACTCTGATTCCCTCATGGATCAGGCTAGAATGAACTTCAGGGTTCATACCTTGGGTTTTGAGTGTTTAAGTCTCCAGTTGGGATAGCTGGCTTTACCAGGTCCCCACAGACAGATTTGTGCCTGTACATCCCATTGGCTGCTGCCTTGCAGATTTCTACATGGCCTGGGTCCAACTTATCTTAAGGACCACCTCTCCCCATATGAGCCCCCCCGTGCCCTTCGGTCAGCCGGGAAGAACCTACTCCAACAACCGAAATCCAAATCTAAACAGACCTCGCAGAGGGCATTTTCCATCATTGCCCCTAAACTATGGAATGGCCTGCCGGATGAGATCCGCCTCATTACAACACTTACCGCTTTTAAGAAAGCGGTTAAGACGGATCTCTTCTGGCAGGCCTTCCCAGATTGATCCTCTTCCGAGGAATGAATACTGTATCTCCTCCCCATGCACTCTGTTGTCCTGCCACCATTATTTTAGAATTTTGCTTTTTATTTATTCTTGTTTTAAACTTTCAAGTTTAATTCTGTCTTAAGGGGTGGGAGGGATGGGTGGAGGGATTGGGATACCTGTATGTATTTTAACTATTGTATTTTTAATTGCTGTGAGCTGCCCCGATTGCTATGCAGAGGGGTGGGATAAAAATAAAATTTATTATTATTATTATTATTATTAATAAAGTTGTGGCTTTACTTCACTGATTCTTGTGTCTGCCATTGTAATTTGGGTGGCAGGGAAAATGCAAATGCTCATTTGAATTTCTCTGCCCAAAATAAGGTGGGAATTTTTAATTACAGAAATCTGGTTTATTTTCTCTTTCTCCTTGAAGAAGATAAAATCCAAACTACATTGAACTTTTTTATACTTTTAATGAGCAATATTGCTAATTCAGAATGGCTTATTCTCATGGGAGTGGATATATGATTGCAGCGTAAGGCATTTCACACTCCTCCAAGATTGCATTCATGTTATGAATCTGTTCCTATTATGGAAGTGCCTAATCATCAAGAACAATCTGAACACTATTTATATAGAACGTGGAACCACCTACAATGGTAGGTGATTCTATGCTCCACAGCTATAGCTGTCAAAAGTCAATTTTACAGAATCCTAGGATGTCCTAGAGAGTTCTTATGCTGCAAGGGCCCTGTCACAGTATACATTTATAGCACTATGATTCTACTTTAACCACTGAGGTTTTACTTGACAGATTTCTGGGATTTGTAGTTTAGAGAGGGATACTCAGAATTCTCAACCAGAGATTTCTAGTGCCTCAACAAACTACAAGCCCTAGGATTCTATGGGTTGCAGCCATGCACTTTGCCCACCTCTGTTTTGTATTTTATTATGAAGGCTGCAGTTATATGTACACTTACCTGGAAGTAAGTGACAATTACTTCAAAATAAACATGTACAACATTGACGTGTAAGTGAAACAAAGAGATTTTTCTTGCTACACGATTATAGCACAGTGATTCCACATTAACTGTAGAATCTTAGGATTTGTAGAATTCTCAACCAGAGAGTTCTAGTGCCTTATGAATCTACAAATCCCAGGATTCCACCGTAAGCAGCCATTGCAGTTAGAGTCATATTGCTATAATTGTATAGCATGGAAGGGACCCAAGGAAGTGGAGCAGAACTCCCTAGCAAGATATTCTAAGTACCTTCCCAAATTATAAATCCTGTGATTGCATAGGATAAATCATGGCAATGAAAAACTGTGCAGTGTACACTCTGTGTCTGTCTTTTCATCCCAATTGAATTACTGAGAATTTTTATGAATGAATACACACACACACTGTACTTTGAACACTTATTCACATCTTATACAATTGGTGAAACATGGTAAAGTTAATCTTTAGACTATAGTTCTCAGAATACCTCAACCTGCATGGGAAACTGTAGCCTAAAAATAATGGTCATGATTGTATATCACAGTCTAAATTGTATAACTTTACAAATACTTAACTACAGAGCAGAGGGACTGCCAAATCCTCAGAGTGAGTCATACCCTATACCCGTGATGGCAAACCTATGGCACACAGAGTGTATCAGGCACCAGCAAAAGTGTCTTGGTGCACTCTGAGCTCTACTGATGCGCTTCAGCATTCCCTAACCAGTATCCTGATGAGCACTGGGCTCTATTGATGTACCTTAACAGTCTCTAGCTGGCATCCTGATGCACATTGGACTCTCCTGATGTTAACTGGCAGTCCCTACCCATTATCCAGATGGGCACTGAGAGTGCCCATGCACATTGACACCCATTGAGCATTGGTCCCAATGCACATTGATTCCATAGTGCATCAATCCACTGGCTTCCCTATATAATCATGCCATGGCAGCCCTTTGCTAAATGTAAACTGCTTATTTTTATTTCCCACAGAAACAAGTCCACTTGTGTGGATGTAAGTCCTATGCTGAATTCCAGCAAATGTTCCAAAATTCTGTGTATTCCTTTCCGTAGCTTGGATTCCTTTCCCTGGCTTTTTCATCTTTCTCATTCAAGATCATCATATTTCAAAATGTTACTTCTAGATCAGAGTATTTAAAAGTGAAACAGCATGTCACATCACAACCTGCATTTCAAGCACAGCATAATATTCATTATGCATGAATAGCATGCTGTGCTCCAAATGCAGTTTTATGGTGCCATGCTGTTTCTTTTTTTAAATAGAATTCCTTGACAAATGAATATTGCCTTTTGATTTGTCCCAATGGATATAAGCTGTCAGAAACTCAGAGGGTGTTGTTGCATTTGACATACCACAGTTCAAGGAAAAACTGTATTCCAACTGTAATAAAACTTGGATTATTTGAACATAATAATGTTTGTGTCTTCAAAAATACATACATGCCTTTCATTCATGCTGATTCACAAATCAACAAATTATCACCACCAAATGAGTCTTGGTGGAAGTAAAAAATAAAATATTACAGTAAATGGCATGAGTTTACCATTCCTGATGGCCCTTTTAGAGAATCTGATGGTATTATCAGTACTGTTGCTGATGCAAGGTGACATCTCCAAAAATACAAAATCCAAAAAAGGCCTAATAAAAAATACAGGATGGGGGAAAATGCAAATGCTCTCATTAGTCATGTTGTAAATGTCAGAAAACAATTCTCTGAATGCTTGTCAGATTGACTATTTGCAGCCTTGGACTTACTCTCAATCCCACTAGAGCTGTAAAGGATTTTTGAGAATATAATAAATCTTGTAAACAAATTGAACCAAAGAATTGCCATAAATTCAGCAAATGCCACCAATGTATAGAAATTACTAAGATGTAATAACTGATCACAAATTATAACCAGAAATTTATTCTGATGCAGCCTTGATGTGCTTGATTGCACACTATTGTATAGGGCAGTGATGGCAAACCTTTTAGAGACCAAGTGCCCAAACTGAAAGGCATTCCTGCACCCGGTGTTACTCTGTGCCTGGGGGTAGGACCTCTGGGGTGGGTGGGACTTCCACCTTCCAGGAGCAGGCATCCCCAGAGGCCTTTAACCCAGAGACAGTTAAAGTTTTGAGAGGGTGGGGGGAAGAGGAAGAACAGGCATGCCACCTGTTCCTCCTCTTCCCCTACCTTCCCAGGTCTTTGGCTATCTCTGGAGAGGCAACTAAAGGCACGGGAGGGAGGGGGAAGAGGAGGAACAGGTATGTACCTGTTCCTCCTCTTCCCCTGCCCTCTTGTTTCTTTACATGCCCTCAGAAATGGCTTTGCATGCCCGAAAGGGCACATGTGCCATAGGTTCACCATCACGGGTATGATGTGATTAGGAAGGAACAACTTTGCTGAAAAGATAACTTGTGTCTCCAATTTCCTTGGTTTCTTTTCCATCAGCTCTAACGTAATGGAATTCTGGAGGGCTAGCTTTCAGGTGTGCCAACAACAAAAATGAATCACAGCCCTGAGTATTTTAAAACTATCTTCTCTTTCATCAGGGGTAATCTTTTTTTAAAAAAAATAATCCTGAAAAATCACAATCATAGCTTGCAAAAAATAGTGATTGTTTTCCTTGTACTAGAAAGAGTTTCAGTTGTTTCAAGCTTCAGATATTCCTAGGCTGTAACTGGATGCAATTTATTTGTAGTTTCCACTGATCTCAATTGAAATTAATCTTGAGCAAGCAAACATAGACTAGGGCTGTGGTTGGAAGTATTGTGCCAAAACTTTCTTCCACTTTTTAAATAGTACAATTTCTTATAAAAGGAATTGCTCTCGGAAATGTTCAAAGGAAGAGAAAATTTCAGAGAAATTCTCAAGAGTGGGTTTAGAGTTCCTTTACTTATTTTACTTATTATAAGATGTCTGGGAAGTGTTGAGTCATCTCTCTGGCAGCCTCTGGCCTCTGAGACTCTCAGCTTCCCACATTTCAGTTTAAGCCCAGGGGAAAGATGCCATGATGCAACTCTTCCTGTATAGCTTGTTCAAATGAGCAGATGTGGGCATAGAAGGAGACTACAGAGTGGTGGACTGCATAATTGAAAGAAAAGAGCACTCCTGTCTATGATGACCACCAGGTAAGCAATCAAGCATCAGAACATATTGGCAAAGGAGGGAAATAAAACACTTCCAACAAAAAATTAAAACACTCTGCCAAAAGACATTATAAATAACATTTAAGGCCAGGAAAATTCAGTTTATGTCCAGCAAAGATATAAAGTAGCATTAATAAGGGCAACAATTGTGGCTAGACTGTAATATAAGGCTTAAGCAGACTGCCAGAAATAGTGCACATTAAATTGAGGCACTGCCCTGGCTCAGTGCTAGGGAATCATGAGAATTGTATTTTTTTTTCTGAGACATTGAGCCTTCTCTGTCAGAGAGCTCTGGTGCCATGTCAGAGTTCCCATGATTCCCTAGCACTGAGCCAGGGCAGTGCCTCAATTTAATGTGCACTATTTCTGGCAGTCTGCTTAGGCCCATAGTTGCTGTTATGTTGGAGAATTTTGTGTAGGAAAATTTTTCCTTCTCCAGGAGAAATTAGATGAAATGGTTCCTCCATTTTTCACTGCTCAAAAACAGGGTGGCGAGTTTTAAGAATTCTAAGGAGATTATTGCACACCCCCTATCCTGTCATTTTCCCAGTGGGATACATGCATGTTTAACTGTCAAAGGTGGGTCTTACTGCATTCTCCTATATGCAGTCTGTATGCAACCTGGGCTTATCCTGCGGCTTTTCAAGGATGGGATTTTCCTGAATTTCACACAGCCATCAACTAAACTCTGAAGAGTTATTCAAGTTCCTAGTTACTGGGTGTGGGGGGGGGAGCTATTTAATGTTCTGTAGGTTCATAAGTTATTCCA
>CM034703.1:69304679-69314848 GCA_020142125.1 Phrynosoma platyrhinos | reverse complement strand
TGGGTTTCTGAGAGCTGAAGTCCAAAATCCCTTAAAGGGGACAGTTTGTTGGTTGCTGCTGGCTCCAGCAGACCTAGATGCAAGCATTCATTCACTCTCCTCTCTCTCTCTCTTTTTGATCTTGCATCAGTTGTTTGTTTTAAGAGCTCTGGCTACAAAGAAGGGCAGGACAAAGAAGCACTAGAAGCAAAGTTGTCGCTCCTGCTGTGTTCCTGACTTTCCTCAGCAGCTGTTCCTTTAAGAGCCCTGGCTGGAAGAGGAGAGACATCCACACACAGAGAGGCATGGGAGGAAGAAGCAAGCTTTTTTTCTTGTGTGTCTGTGTGCCTCTGCTTTTGCCTCAGCAGCTGTTCCTTTAAGAGCCCTGGCTATTTTAAATCTGGCAACAAGAACAGAAACAGGGAGAATCCTGCAAATGGCTTTCACACTACAGTAATTGCACACAAAAAAAGTGAATTCATGAATGAAACAGAAATGAAATCACAGTATTCTCCTGAAAATGACTATTTCCTGGTTCATATCACTTTCTTGTCAGATTCTAAGTGGTTTGCGCAGAACATCATGTAAAAACCATTTGTGCAATTGCTGCTAATATGCTGCAAAAGTGTGGGTTCTTTCCAGTTTAAACTTCTATGTGATAAACTCCTTGACAACTGTGGTGTTATAATTCTGCTCATTGACATCTATTGCTTTCTTTCCTGGAAATTCACAATGCAACCATAGTCAATATATCACAGATTGGCACTAATCCATAGTTGCAATGATTCCTAGAGACATGTAGGTACACAGCCTAGAACAGTGGTGGCAAACCTATGGCACATGTGCCAGAAGGGGCACTCGGAGCCCTCTGTGGGTACGCGCACCATCACCCCAGCACATTGTTCACCAGAATTCATTACTAGAAAGCTAGAGGGATGCAGCATTTTGCAATAAATACATGGGTTTTGGGTTGCATTTGGGCACTCTGACAGATTTGTCATCACTGGCATAGAAGGAGCAACATTCTTCAGTTTTTATGCCCAGTTCCATTGCTTTTCTTTTCTTCAAAAATCACTTTGAAAAATGCTGCTGCCAAGACTTTCACAGTATTTTTAATGTATTATGTTACTCCTTATGACAGCAGAATACTTGAGAAATAGATTCATAGGTAGGAGAATCCTGTTAACCCTCCAGTTTATTGCTTTGCCACCTTTCTATGGAAGAAATGTTTCCCCACATATTATCTCATTTTATCTTTCTCTAACATGGCAATTACCTGAGACATTCAGGCTTCACTGCAGGAAGCTTTTAGTGCTGTGTGCCCTATCTGAATTGATTCATTCCATCTCATAAGCAACCAGGAAAGTTTAAGTTAAATGGTCTCCTCTACTGGCACCAGGTTGAATAATAGATTTACTTGTCTTGAAGTAGTTATTACTGGCATTCTAGAAACTCTGTGCTTAAAATGTGTTTTATTTTATTATTTTTTAAAAAATATCTCAATTTCTTATCAACTGCTTGCTACAAAAATGCCTCATGAAATAGAGATAAAATTTAAATTTAAACTATGATAAAATGGAAATTCTATCCAGCAAGAGTGAATTGGCAGAGTAGTTGTGGGAATATCATATGATAATACTGAATAAGAATAAGAATGATGTATATTTTGGTCTTGTTTTCAGCATAGTTCCAAAATAATAAAACATGAACTCTGCTAATGGGCATCTTGGAGCTGTATTGTTTTTTAAAACAGATTAGTGAATTATTCTTATATAAAATGAACCTGTAGTCTCTGCACATTTGTGTGCCTTCAAGTCACCTGTTGACATATAGTGACCCCATAGATTTTGTAGGGTTTTCTTAGACAAGGAATACTCAGAGTACCATGTTGTTTGTTTAGCCAAGGGGTTACTCCCAATGTAAAGCACATACTTCTGCTTGTAAATTAATAATGGAAATGTTTTCTTCATCAATGTTAAAACTGTTAGCATTTTTATGTACACTTTGGATCATCAGAAGATGTTCACATATATTGCTGAAGAATAACTGGGACTGCCACTTTGTGTCTTCTGTAGAAAATGATTTCACTACCTGCCTTTATTTCAGCTTTATTGCCTTTTGGCTACTTGTATAGTGCAGGACATGAGGAGCAAGAGAACTTCTTCTTTCTATCTCAGAAAATCCAGGTGGGTGAGAGAACTGGGTGGGGATTCTGTGGGTAGCCTTGGAACTATTGCTGAAATCAGTCATTTTCTAGCTTCCTAGTTTGAGTAGGAAATGGCTTGCCTTTTTCTGAATTGATTTGCATAGAGAATTTGGAGGCCTTTTAATTTTAGAAATATTAAAATATTTGACATACAGCATAATATAGAAAATAAATGATTTTCCTTAAATACTGAAATTGAGTTTCATATCAACACTCAACCATGAAACCTATTGGTTGGTCCTTGGCCAGGAACTATTTCTCAGTGGGTTTCTTAGGCAGATTAAAAAAAGGAGTATTCTTATGATTTATATTCAAAGAAAGTATGTAATGGGAAATGTGTAGAAGTTGTAGCGTAAGCTTTTATAAACTTGATCTACTTCCTCATATGAAAGCTCATTCTATAACTTCTACATAGTTAGTTTCAACGGTGCTAACAAGATCCCTTTACATACTGATATTTCAGGCAAACATGTCTGTCTCTGAATTCAAGGAAAGTATGAGATATAGGGGAATAAAGCTGCAAGACTATACAGCCTGGAAGGATGTCCCATTTAACTCAGTAGGACCTAATTCTGAGTTGAAATGCAGGGAATTGTCTTATTAAATAAGTGAATACTGCAACTCAATATTTCAATTACAAGGCTGGCCTGACAGAAATGGAAAGAAAAGCAACTCCCAGCACAATTATTTTCGTTTTGGTATTAAGTAGGTAAATACTTATTCATCAGAGCAGTAAAATATATGCAGACTCTGTAAAACCACAGATAAGAAAGGGATTAGTCAAATCCTCTACAGGCACAGATACTGTTGCCTTATCTCACTGTATTGTCACCAGAGATTCCCCTCCCCCATTTTTAAAAAATAGTGTTCAATCAGTTAGAAAAAGTTAAAATTGGAATGCTCTAGCTTGACAAAATTGAAACTAACATAAGGAAACCCATTTATAAGAACAAAGCTTCATGAAAGCTCACCTCACCTCAAAAATAATGTTATTTTCATAAGGGCCTCGGCAGACAGCTAATTGAGCTGTCTTGGAGGCCCGGAAGAGGAGGGGCAGCCGCACGAGCGGCACCCCTTCCTCTTCCTGAGGTTGCCCTCGGAGTCGCCGGCCCTCCGCATGGCTGGCGCTTCGGGGATGACCTCACGCCGCGGCGACCGGATGCGCCTCAGCGGAAGAGTCAGGGAAAGTGCGCCCGCCGCTTTTAGGGCACACTTTCCCTGACATCTAAAAGGAGCGCCAATTTGGTGCTCCTTTTAGAGTCGCCAGAGGAGCGCCGCAGTGCGGAAGCTGAGCTCCGCGGGCGCTCCGACCCACGGCGACTCGGAAGCAGTCGTCTGCTTCCCCCCATAAGTTCCCAGCCTCATCATTTGTGGTGCAATGACATGTTCAATCAGCTAGTGAATTTGGTTTATTTTCTCTACAGTTTTTTATATTTTAAGAAAAAGTTAATGTATTTATTTATTTATTTTTAATCCATCTCTTCCTTTTCTCCTTGCACAAGAACCAAGGTGGCTTACATCCAATTAAAAACAAGATCTTAAAAAAAAATACAAGCAAGCTAAAAATACCTATTTGTTCAAAAGTTTTAAAAAAATAAGCAATTCTATTAAAAACACAGTTAACCGAGTTTAAAACTCAATTAAAACATAATAAAAAAAGATAAAAGCACAGCCCCATTAAAAAACTGCCACAGGATTTATAATCCAAAGGCCTGCCTAAATAAGGTCTTTCCCTGCTGAAGGAAAGTGAGGAAAAAGGAGCCAACTGAACCTCCTATGAGAGGGAATTCCACAATATCCCTCCTTTAACAGTCATCTGCATTCAATTCCATACAGCTCAGGGTCTGCAGGGGATTTTGAGGGGGTACAAACAGATGTGTGAGAGGGTAGGCAACTGCCTTCAGTGAATTTCCTTCTCGCAGCTGTTATAATGATATAATGATAAAATGAATACATAAACATTAGGATGGACATATGATTTAGTGGATATAAAGGGAAAACCCAGGCCACAGGCCAAAAGCATAATCTTAAAAGTGACATCTTGCCTGGATTCCAACATCATAGGTTACACCATACATATGGATGTCTGAAATAGCCCCTTGAAGTCAATATTACCTCTACTTTCAGGTAGTAGTATTTGTGCTATTAATTTGAGAGCAGTCACATTTGCACTATATTTGGAATGTATGGTATGTCAGGTTCATGATGTAAAGGTTGCTGAAGCCTCCTTGTCTTGATAATTGGATAGAAAAAGTTGTAGAAGCCTGAGTCGTCAGGGCCCGGAGTTTTCAGATTCAGTATTTGTAACATAAATTGGGTCTCCACAGTCTACTTACTGGAATCAAAGGAGACAGAGAGTAGGAATTTTAGGTTTTGGGTGGAGGCATCATTTGTGATGGAGAGGGGGGGGCATCTCAGATTATTTTACAAGATGAATCACTTTTTAAATGACACATAATACTATATGACTCTGTTTTTCTGATATTCTCATTTCCTTGACTTGGCAGATCACCAAAGTGCCAACCAGCAATTAGAATGCTAAGATTTGTATGGAAGGACAATATTTATATATTTTTTAAAAAAATCAAGGAGTTGCCATGTTGGCAAAGCAGAAAAATATAACAAAATCCACAATACACATTTGTTGTTGTTGTTGTTGTTGTTGTTGTTGTTGTTGTTGTTGTTGTGTGCCTTCAAGTAATTTCCAACTTATGGAGACCCTAAGGCAAACCTGGGGTTTTCTTGCCAAGATTTGTTCAGAGGAGGTTTGCCATTGCCTTCCCCTGAGGTTGAGAGTATGTGACATGCCCAAGATCACCCAGTGGATTTCATAGTCAACTGGAGAATTGAATGCTGGTCTCCAGAGTTAAAGTCCAACACTCAAACCACAAAGCCTTAGGCCAGCTACAAGGGACAAAGTACTTTATGAAAGCTTTTAAAACTTACAGATTTCTTCATTTGTCATCAATGTCAAAAATAATTTTTAGGACAAAATGTGACAATGTAGAAGCACAAAACTGTATGTTTCTTGAAATGTTAAAGGTGTTGCTTTAATGAGTCTGCTTGTTAAATCACCCCAAGACATCTGCATTGACTAGGCAAAGGATAGGGAAGTGATGGCCTGAGAATCTCATGTTCATAAGGCCTTCTGGACCAGACCACATTTCCCTTACTCCTGCTTCCCATACAACAGCTAAGCTTGAATAGAGCCTTTCATTTCTCAAGGCTGATTGCAGAGTAGGGAATGAAAGGGGAGACAATGGGGGGGTTGCAGACTGCCAAAAATAGTGCAAATTGAGTCCACTTTTAGGGTTAGGGTTAGGGAATCATGGGAACTGTATTTTATTGTGGCACCAGAGCTCTCTGACAGAGAAGGCTCAATGTCTCAGAAAACAATTCCCATAATTCCCTAGCACTAACCCTAACCCTAAAAGTGGACTCAATTTGCACTATTTCTGGCAGTCTGCAACCCCTCAATGAAGCTGGAGAGGAAAGGGTAAATTAGCACCTCCACCTCCCCATTATGATCATCTCCTCGTTTGTCTTCATCTCCACTCATTCATTTATATTCTCCTTTTGTCTCAATACTCAGGACAGCTTATAAAAAGTCTCCCTTTATCTCCCACAGGAAGATTTTTCAAACCTAATTGCTACTTAGGTGGGTGATTTGATTGGAACTGGGACAGTTGGAGAACATAATATGTGAAAGGCTGTGTGTGTGTGTTGTGTTTGAGCATGGGTGTGCTTATCTGCATGCATGAATACAGGAAGTTTGCACAATCTATGTGATTGTGGAATGTATGCATAATTCAAACCTACTCCTTTCTCTTTGGCCATATGTAAATGTGGCTTTGGCTATGGCCCTTCCCACTCTTGGCACATGACCCCCTGACTTGGGAGAAAAAATAAAAAGCTCCATAATATGTTGACACAGTTCCAACATAGACAAGCTCATCTGCATAATCAGAAGCTTCAGAAATGAAGCTGCCATTGCTATGGCTATGATTTTTTTCTGTTTTATAGATCTTGGAAATTTTTAATGGCGTTAGATACCAACGCTGGGCTATCATCCTGATCTCTTGATCTCACATACTGAGTATTTACATAACATTTAGCATGTCTTTAGAGACTGTGTGGAGAGTATAGATTATGATGATGGACAAGGACCAGGAAAATCTAGACTCAAATGAACCTTAGTGGGTGACCATAGGCTACCCCCTCTCTCTGAGCCCAGCCTATTTTTTAAATTTTATTTTAATAATAAAATCAAAAATTACACATATAAAATATAAATGGCATATATAGTAGAATAAATCTTCTTGTTGATATAGAAAAAAGAAAAAAAACACACCTTCCTATCATTTTCCTGATTTCATAGGACTCCTTTCTTGTCCTATTGCTGACTTCTGATCTAATAAAACATTCACTATCAGTTTATTACTTGCATATTTTAGTGATGTAAACTTAAATTTAATTATCTATTGTCTTCTTTTCCCTTTTGCTTCTTCCAACTATTTTTGTAGAATTTCATAACAGGAAACCAATCCTTATCAACTTTCTTTGGGGGGATGCAGATTGGTGTCCCTGGGCCACCCTGGAAAATGGAGGATCGAGGCTGAGGCTGCCAGATGTGTCAGCCCCTATCCTCCCTTTTGCTGCCTGGGAAAGGAGTGCCATAACACCGCTCCTTTCCCAGGTGGTGAAAAGGGTGCCTGAAGGGCCACCATGCAGCTCTTTTGCACCTCTTCTGGCGCAGTGTGTAAAATCGCTGCACCAGGGGGATGTCCTGTGATGATGTCCTCAGGAAGGGGTTGGGGCACCCAGCGTGTGGCTGCACCTCCCCTTCCCTGCCTCCAAGATGGCGCTTTGCACCATCTGTAGAGGCCCTTTGTTGAGCTTTGATTTAACCAACAGGTTAGTTTGCATAAATCAATCATGTCTACTCATTTGAATAGCCATTTTTCTATTGGTGGAATTTTCATTGTTTCCAATTTTGTGCTAAAAGTATTCTGGCTGCAGTTATAAGTATACTTTCCAGTACAGTTGCCCCTCCGTTCTCTCAGACTTGAAGTCCATGGATTTGCATATTCACTGAGGGGTGACCTCCACTAAAATTAATGGGGCACGCCCCTGCATGTGCCTGCAGGGGGGGGCAACCCACACAAGCCTATGAGGCTTGAATATTGGTGAATCTCCATTTTTGTGGGGGATGGGTGGGTCCGGAATGGATCCCCCGTGAAAGCAGAGGGCCAACTATATTTCTTTTCATCATTTTTTGTTATTTTGTTTATCTTGTTCAATAGATAAATCTATAGTTTCATTTGATAGTGAACTTTTAGTATCTTGTTTATTGTAATATGGATTCCCCCACCCCCACTCCCCATATTCTCTTACTCTGGGAAAGTTCCACCACACCTGGCACCAGGAACCTGCTGTTTGTTGACATTTCCAGGAGCCCTGATGGTGCAGTGGTTAAATGCCTGTATTGCAGCCACTTACACACAAACCACAAGGTTGTGAGTTCAGTCCAAGACAGGGACTCAGGGTTAATTTAACCTTCCATCCCCTTCCAAGGTCACTAATATGAGTTTCTGGTTTGCTGGGGGCAATTAGCTTACAATTGTAAACCACTTAGAGACTACTTAGTGTGGTATGAAGTGATATATAAATGAAGCTGCTATTGCTATTTTTTCTGTTTTATAGATTTGGAGATTTTTAATGGAGTTAGATACTGATGCTGGGCCATCTTTAGATAATTTTCTTTCAGTTCCCAGCAATTTGTAAATTCCCCCTCCCTCACCCCCAAGAATATATCCAACTTTTTATGACAATTTCTTCTCTTGTAGCCAAGGCCAATTTTAACATTATTTCTTTAATCTAATCTTGTTCCAACTCTCTTACTAACAATAGTATTTTGCAGTCTTTTTTTATTTCTTTACTGGCAAAATTTCAAGTCTCTCACCATGCTCCATCCTCGCAGCAACCTACAAAATATGATTTTTTGACATAACTGATATCCTTTGCCTTCTTGTAAGCTTCATGTCCTGTTACAGTCATCACAGTTGAACAGAATTCTTTCCTAGAATTATTTAAGTATGATAGGAGTTACAATAATCTTGAGAAATTCCAGCTACCGGTATGTGTTTGAGCATTGGACTATGACTCAGGAGAGCAGGGTTTGAATCCCAGCTTGGCCATGAACCGACTGGGTGACCTTGGGCTATGTCATTATCTCAGCCTTAGATATATACAATGCACAAGGTCTGTACATTGTTTTAGCTTAAAACTGGAGCTCAAGTAATTCAGCTAAAAATCCAGAGGTTTTTTTTTTGTTCAGTCTAATGAACAACTGTGTTCCAATTTGCATTAGAAAATGTGAATTAGGTCAATTTGCTCAAAAATGCAGGATGCTTAACAACCCCCCCCCCCCATTGCATCAGTTGTCTCAAATGCATTCAGCAAATGCAAGTCAAGTAACCATGCCTTTCTTATCCCACACCTGCATATTTCAGGCATAGTATATTTTAAACAGAGTGGAGATATTATGTAGAAAGATGATAGGATGTCAGACTAATCTAAAGGCTCCATTGAGGAGCAAATCTTTAAAATGATCATAGCTTCATTAATGCTGTTTATGTATAACTACAGAATAGTACTTCTTACCATTTCCAGAGCAACAGTGGGAGGTGCTTGAATTACCCATTTTGCTTGGATCCAACCATTCTTGAGCAGCCATTCCTGCTGTATCAATGAACAAATGCTTCCAATGAAACATAGCTCTCAATGAAATCAGCTCACAAACCACGTTCCATTTCTGTACATTCATAAACATTAACAAAGAGGCCATACAGCAAAGAGAACTCCAAGTAGTTCTAAAAAAGTTGCCATGTAGGAAGCAAATCATGCACAGCAACCGAAAGTCATACTATTCCTTTTAGGAAAAGAGAAAACACAAATACTTCAAAAGCACCATGATAAGGTGGTGGTGGTGGTGGGAGGGGGGGTGTTGTGTTTTTTTTAGTCTGTATCTCTGGTTATAATTTTAATTGTGTAAGCCACCCCGATTGTTCAACAGCACATACAACTTTCTTGTAAAAAAAAAAAACCAACCTGGGGTTCATGCCAACAACTTATTGCCATTTGTTGTTCTATAGGGGTGGGGGGAAGAGGAGAAATAGAAACTATACTGTTTGACTGGCAGCAGATAATATCTGAAAGCTAAACCCTAAGTCACAAGAGACAGGAGCAAATACTTTAGTTCAGATTAATTTACAGGAGAATATTCAGGACTTGTTAACAGTGAAATGAAAAGAGAACTGGCTATATATTAATAAATACAATTAATCTTGCTTCTGAATCTTGCTTCTGCAAAATAATGGATGTAATCAGTACCTATATTTAATGGGGGGAATCTTGAAACCACATAGAAGATCTGAAAAGGAAAATTACTTCAGGAGAAATTTCATGTTTAATTGAATTTAACAACATAAATCAGAACAAAATGTCTTGCTATTCAAATGTATAATGTAAAAGCCACCATTATTCCTGGACAAAACCAAATTACTAATGCAAGACATTTTGTTAATGGGCAACAGTGAATCAGATTTTTTTCACTGTGTGATTGCCAGACATTCATTGTGCCTGCTGCAGAAAGAATAGAAATTTGGTTTAAAGACTACTTTATTAACTGATGTGTTTTATTGGTAGTGTCAACTATCAGTTATCACATAAAAGCAATAACAATTACAACATTATGACAGTTAAAATATCAAAAGCAGTGAAACAGTTTGTAAGACAAAAATATCTGGTATTCCTGAAACACCATCCTAGATCCCTGCAGCCAGGAAATCTGCCACATTTGGTTCAAGCAAATGTGTTTTATTTACCAATACACACTAGTTCCCACTGCTATGCTGAGAGAAGAAGGAGTCAGAGTTCACAGAGCCTTTCAGCCAGGGAGGCAGAACCTTTCTGACCCTGAAAG
>CM034703.1:69272949-69284212 GCA_020142125.1 Phrynosoma platyrhinos | reverse complement strand
CCACCAGGGCTCTTTAGCACTGAAGATACTGTTCCAGAGTAGTATTCATTCTCTCCATCTGTACATCAGTTTGGGTGTGAAATGCAAAGACAACTGTGCCTGGATCACCAATTGATGTAACAAACTGTGCCAAAACCACACTGTGAACTGCAGTCCACAATCTGAGATGACTCCCTCTGGTGGGCCATGAAGTTGGAATATATGGTGCAGGAACAGCTGGGTGGTGTCCTTGGTGGTAGACATGCCCACACATGGGATGAAGTGTGCCATCTTCAAAAATATGTACACTATGATCAGGATGGTGGTGGCACCCATTGAGAGGGGCAAGTCTGTGATGAAGTCTGTGGAAATCCATTTCCAGGGCCCTGATGGAGTTTCCAGTGGTTGCAAAAGACCAATGGTTTTCCCAGGCTGGTCCTTGGCCCAGTGACAAACAGGACATGAGCTGATGTAGCGGGATACCTCAGCTTGGATGTGAGACCACCAGAATTCTCAGGTCAGGAGGTGTAGAGTTTTTGGAACACCAAAATGACCTGCAGGACAGCTGTTATTGCATAGGCATAATACTTCCTCCCAGCAGGCTCCGCTTGGGACATAGAGCTAGTTCTGGTAGTAAAGAAGTCCCTCCCTCATGACATAGGGGGATAATGAATCATTCTTCTGGTGGGCCCTCACCAAGGAGTCCTGACTTTGTCCTCCCTGAATCTGGTCCTGTAAGGTCTGAGTCTCTCTCAAAGCAGTGAAATTCTCTGGCCGTAGAATCTTAGAGGGCAAGTCTGCTTCAGAAGATGCTGCGTGTTCAAGTTTTCAGGAGAGAGCCTCGGCATATCAGTTCTGGGCCCAAGGGATGTAGGTCAGGCAGAGGCTGAAACAGGCAAAGAAGACAGACCACCACTTCTGTCTCTGAGTCAGCTTTCTCTCGGTTTTGAGGTACTCCAGGTTCCAGAGGTCTGTGTGGTCCTCCATTGGATGAGCAGCCCCTTCTGGCAGATGCTGCCAAGCCTTAAGGGATGCTTTTATGGCCAGTAACTCATTCTCCCAGACCATGTAGTTGTGCTCCAGAGGCTTCAACTGCCACAAGTAGAATGGGCAGGGCAGTAGTCCCGGTCCCAAGGGCATGGGCTGTAGAAGGAAAGCTCTATGGTGACATTGACAAAGGGTGTCTTGGGATCTGGATGCTGAAGGAGCAGTGCTGATGTAAACTGCTGCTTCAGCTGCTGGAAGGCCTGCTGCACCACTGGGGTCCACCTGAAGGGGATATTTCCATGGAGTAGCTGGACAATAGGAGCCATCTGGTCTGCATAGTTCAGAATGAACTTCCATTAAAAGTTGGAGAATCCTAGAAACTGCTGGACCTCCTTCTGGTTTCTGGGAGGATACCAGGAGGTCATGGCTTCAACTTTAGTGGGGTCCATCTCAATTCCCTGGAATGAGATTCGATAGACCAGAAAGTTCACAGTGGTGAGGTCAAAAGTGCACTTCTCCAACTTGGCATAAAGCCAATGTTCATAGAGACATTGCAACACTGTCCGGTCATGAGCATCATAACCTATCTGGATGGGTGAATAGATCAAGAAGTCACCCAAGTAGATCATGACGAAGTGGTCCAAGTAGTCACAGAAGACATCATTGCTGAAGTGTTGGAAGACAGTGGGTGCATTACATAGGCCAAAGGGCATCACCGTGGCCATACATCATCTGGAAGGCTGTCTTCCATTCATCTTTGGCTTGCATCCTCACCAAATTATAAGCCTCTCAAAGGTCTAGCTTGGTGAACACCTGGGCATGTCACAACCTTTCTGTAATTTTTCCATCTCAAGACTTAAAGCCTGCATCAGACACAGAACATATGGCATGGTGAAATCTTTAATGCGAAAGAAGTGGAGAACAACAGAATGTTACAAAACTATAATCTGATGTAAGAAAACTTGCAGAAAATGTTCGCTAATGTGTTCACAATTATTCATATGTTTAGTTTTTGTTGTGCCTTTATCTTTATTTTATACAGTATTTTAAAAATTTCAAATGATGCCATCTACTAGGCATGAGGTCAGTCTGTGGACCTTTAACAGAAGGAAATGTAGGAGACTTTGGGCCTCTGCAGACCAGGGCGTCCGGAGCGCCACGGGGCCATGGCAGCCTCACCGCGGCGCTCCTCCGGCGAATCTAAAAGGAGCGCCAAATTGGCGCTCCTTTTAGATTTCAGGGAAAGTGCACCCCAAAAGCGGCGGGCGCACTTTCCCTGACTCAAACGCCGCAGCGAGTGCAGTCGCCGCGGCGTGAGGTCAACCCGGAAGCGCCGGCCGTGCGGAGAGCCGGCGCTTCCAGGGGCGACCTCAGGAAGAGGAAGGGGCGCCGAACGTGTGGCTGCCCCTCCTCTTCCGGGCCCGGAAGACGACCCAATTAGTCGTCTGCCGAGGCCCTTTGTTGAATATAGTTCACAAAGAGAGCTTGGAAGACCTATATTTTTGGATTACTTTTCCTAGAATTCTGGAATTCTGGGGTTGTGGTCCAAAAGAAGAACATTTCTAAGCTCTAAATTCCACAAGCAATGATACTTGTTTTGGCCCAACTCCAGAGCATAAAATAAATTATGCAAGCTTTTGAAGTCAGTTAGTTTTCAAGTCAGATTGTGTCAGTTAAGATGGTATTGAGGGATTTCAGTTTAGGAATAGGCCACTCCCATTATTGACCATGGACTAGAGACAAAGAACAATAAAAAGACAGGTAATAACATTTCAACTCCCATTAGTTGGAGTTGAAATTTTAAGCTCTGTTCACTATGTAAATACAAAAAAATTAGTCTTGACTGTAACATAGAATCTATAACTTAAGAAGTGATTCCAATCAGTAGTGTCACTGGGAGGCGCAAACCACACCAGATGACACCCCAAAGGATGTCCTCAGAGGGGAGCTGGGCAGTGACAAGGAGGCAGGGCAAGTGCATGCACATCCCCCAAGCCTCCTTGCTGCAGCAAGCAGAAGGAGGTGCAGGGAGGCTGAAATGAGCTGCCCCCAACCCTCCTGGCTCTTGCCTGGTTTTCCTCAGAGGAAAACGAAGCTGCAGCAAGGAGCCGTGCCGAGCCGGCGTCAGCCATACTCCGCCTCAGCAGCAAAGAGCCATGCCTGGTAAGGCTGGGCATAGCCTTACCACGTGCACCCTGCCCTGCCCCTCCTTGCTACAGCCTGGTTTTCCTCAGGGAAAAACCAAGCTGCACTGCCACAGCAGGGAGCCATGCTGAGTGTGTGGCCTCTTGTATCCCCCAGCTTGGGTGAGGGTGGGGCATGCATGTGCACTTGCTTGCTCGTTAAGACTATGCCTCGTCTTACCCAGCATGGGTCCTTGCTGCTTAGTCAGAGTAAGGCTGAGCCCAGCTCAGCATGGATTCTTGCTGCCAGGCAGCAGCAAGGAGGTTTGATCCAGTGCCTGCGTGATCAGCAAATCTCAGTCTGGTTTCCCTGCACCTCCTTGAGGAGGCCCTGCCTCTTCCAGTTTGGTGGCCCCATCCCCTTCCACACTGGGTGACAACAAAGGTAGGCATGCCACTGATCCCAACTACACATTTTGAGTCATCCAGGCCTGGAGTGTTTCTGTTCTGACCTAAATTGCAGCCTGATGTGAAAGCAACACTCTGATCATTTATCATTCTGCACTCAATGTAAGCTCACTGAAACAATATTGGCGAGAGCAACTATGTTACACCTGATGCCTATGGGCTAGAATCCTAATTTGGATCAAAGGTCACAGAAACGACCATTCCTCTAAAATAACCAGGGATGGCCTTGAAGAAGATGTAATGGATGAGGAGAATTTTCTAAAACTGAATGGGCTGCTCTTTTTAAGCAATTGTTGCCTTTTCAACAGTCTCCTACATCTAATCCCACACTGTTCAGGCTTTGGAGCAGTTCTGAAGGGGCTACAATTGGCTGCATGAAGGAAGAAGGGACTTAAAATTCTCTTTCTCTGAATTTTTCTAAGGTTGCTTAGCTTTGGAACCAATCCTAAATGTCACAACTTAAACTAGAGGTGATGCAGCTGTTATAATGAATTTAAGTATGCAGTCATTCCAGTGTTCCAGTAGGGTGTGTGCATATTTTATAGCTGAAATCAAGTTGTGCTGCCATTTTCAGAAATGTATTTCTGGGTCCAGTTCATTGAACAGGAGCTAATCAAATAAGTACCAGATTTTCATTTCATAGAGATGAAGAGAATTTAAAAAGCCAGCTTGCCTGTGCAGCTTTTACTTTCAGAACATTAGAAGATGCCTACCCAAAATGGGTAGAAATTGCCAGAACATACTTCAATGTATTTCCAGTGGAAAAACAGGGAGAGTTATAATGAATTTCATTTTAGCCTATAAACATGCCTTTAGGATTAGGGAAACTTTTTTTTAGGTTTTAACTAGTTCATTTGATCTTCCATTTCTTATGTTATAAAAGAGGAGGCTGCTTTAATGAGATTTTGCTAATGCTTTACAAAATGTTCGAACAACAGCATGTCCTCACATTTGTGTTGCTTCTGTCTGCCATTTCAGTTGGTACAACTATGTGAAACACTTTTTTGATAGACAAGCCAAACTCATGTCTACTTCGACAGACATTATGCTTTGGTTGCTTTTATCTTGGAATCAGATTGTGAATATCTAGGATGACTATCATTGCAGCCTGTATGAATTACTAGATTGGCTCAGTGGGTGGTAAAACCTATAAAAGAGGATAAACTTGGTAGTTCAGCCCAGAAAATGAGAGCTAGAGAGGAGAATAGCTGGGTTTGCCGGGGATAAGAATTGGAGCCTTCTCATTTTTTATTTAGATAATATCACTTAAATATACGTATTTGGAAGGGAGTGGAAAGGTAAATTCCTTATAATGGATTGTGTATTAATTGTCTGCATGTATTTTATATTTTTAATTGGAGATTAGAAGTTGCAACAATAAATTATCAGAAGGATGATTTCTACTTGTGCTGATTTGTGAGGTGCATGGAACTTCAAATACTATTATGCGCTGGATTCAGTAAATATATTACCTAATTCAAAATGAGAAGGGCCTAATTCTTCTCCCAGCAAACATACCTCCTTATTCCAACTTTCTCTCTGACCAAACTAGCATGTACAGCTTCTTTTTAAAGATTTTCCTCACCCACTGATAATCTTGAAGGATGATAACTGTGGCAGTGAAAATGAAAGGGCAGGGATCATTCTTGAGTTTCACTGAGAGCCACGCTATGTGTTATTTATATTTATATTTCTACTTTTTCCAAGGGCAGGGCCAACAAGACATTTATACAAAAAGTAATGCACACAAATTGCACATTAGAATTCTTGATTTTTGCCTTTTAGTAATTTCCAATTTACAGTGACCCTAAGGGGCCATTCACATTTGCAAAAAACCAAGGTTTTTGAGTCAAATAGATCCAGGATCGCAGAATCTATTTGAACTGAAACAAACTTCACACTACATTTTCCATTACTGAATGCTTCCGTGTCTATTTAACATGGTTCACATTCACACTTACTTTTGCACTGCAAATGGATTCTCAATCTCAGATGTGTTCAATCCACTCTGGGTCTTTTTTTAAAAAAATGTCAATGATATGATGCACATGTGCATGTTTCTGGTTATGCAAGCACTTGGAGGTGTGGCCATGCACATCAGCTGTCTCTATGCCCATGGGCTTCTGTGTGTGTGTATATAAAATGCACACCCTCTTCCTCCTCCTTCTCCTCCTCAATGTGGGGAAATGGGCTGCTAGAAGCAGAGAGAGTGCAGGATGATTTCTATTTCTGTGGGAGCAACAGCTGATCACACACACACACTTTCCTCCTCCACTTTACACTCCATGCGGGGAAGTGAGCTGCTAGAAGCAGTGGGCGTGCAGGATGATTTCTTTTTCTATGGAAGCAACAGCTGATCGCACACATGTATCTTCCTTCTCCACTTTCCCCTCCATGTGGGGAAATGGGCTGCTAGACACAGAGAGAGCACAGGATGATTTTTATTTCTATGGGAGCAACAGCTGATCTTTCTCACACACACTCATAGGGACCCCTCCTGACTTCCTTGACATCTGGGCCAGGGCAGGGTAGAATTTCCATTATGGAACCCATGACTCCCTCTTGGGAACCCTTAAAAATCCATCAGTTTGCAGAAACTGTCAACTAAAAAAAAAAAATCCACATTGCACCGCACTCCACCAGGAACAACCCCCCTACCTGCCCTACTTCTTGAGAATTTTCTAGCAGGACCGAAAAACAGCTGCACAGTTTGATCAGGACTGCAGTGTAATTTAAAGGGACCATTTGTGGCTGCACTGGAGATTCATAGCCTTATGGAAGCCCCACGGCAGTGTTGAGATGGAAAAAAATGATGGTTTGCCAAGAACTGTGGTGGGATGCATACCAACCTCTGCCCATTGCCCCTCCCTCCCTGAGTGACCCAAATGTGATTAGAAACATGTTCACATAAGTTCAGCATGGTTGCAAACTGGTTCTTTTCAAAAAGAACCTTTAAAAGATCTATCTTGAAAAGAACTGGTTCAGGAGGACTTGTGTCGATTCACCCCAATTCAGCCTGAACACACTTGGGTTTGAAATCAAGTCAAGTGTGAACGAGGCACATATAAGCCAGTTTAATCTGATTTGCAAGTTAGTTTAAATCATAGTGTGAACGAGGCCTAAGATGACCTTATCACAGGTTTTTCTTAGAAATATATGTTAAGAGGGGTAGAATTCAAAGACACAACTGTGTTAGTCTAGATCAGTATGCAAAGGGATCTCCCAGTCTCAGTTACTTACCTATAGGAGGAAACACAAAATGGATAGGGAAATGGGTACGAGATTTTGCCACAAACCCAGATGCCAAATCTGCTCAAGCATCTACTTGGAAAATGTAATCACAGAACCTAAGCACATTACCCCCAATATTTCACTTAGGTATCTTCTAATGTGATATATGCCATCCTCTGTTAACAATGAAGTGTACATGGAGCAAATAGACCAGTCTTTGAGCCAGATGATAAATGGACATAAATCATACATTAGGAATGAGAATACACAAAAACTCATTTGCAGAACACTTAAGTCTTCCTGGACATTCCACCTCAGATCCCAAAACAGCAGTCCTTGGGGGGGGGGGGAGGGGGGACTACAGGAAAGATTGGAAAGAGAAAAAGCAGAATTGGAATATATCCACAAACTCTAGCCCATCAACAGTTGAACAGAGACAATAGTTTCTTGGCACACTATTCTTATTATAATGCTACTTAATGCCCCAGCCTCATGGAAACTCTTGGCCAGTTTATCACACCTCCTTTCTCATTCCCAGCCAGCATCATACTAAATTCCAATAAGTACCTCCACCATTCACATGGTTATCTACTCACCTTGGCTTTAGGCAATATATTTCCTCCTGCCTTTATCCCTCAATGACTATAGTAAACTTGAACGTGTCACCTTGTAACCATATCCACAAGATTTGCATTTCTGTTGCTATTCATACATACAACTTGCTCATTCATCATTATAAAGGTCCATGCCTGGCCACTTCACTTCACGCATCTGATCATGTAGACTTAGGTCTAAAACACTGCAGAAATAATCCCATTTGAGACTGCTTTAACTGCCCATGCTCAGTGCTAGCGGATCCTGGGAACTGTAGTTTATTGTGGCACCAGAGCTCTCTGACAGAGAAGGCTAAATGTCTCAATAAATAAATAAATACAACTTTCAGAATTCCCTAGCATTGAGCCAGGAAAGTTAAAGCAGTCTCAAAGTGGATTATTTCTGCAGTGTGTTTTGGACCTATATTAATGAAAGTTTATGCTACCAACTTTTTTCTCTCAGTTAGTATCAAAGGTGCTACAGGAGCCCTTTACATAATTTTGGAGGATTTTTGCCATTGCCTTCCTCTGAAACTGAGAGAGTATGACATGACTAAGGTCTCCCAGTGGCTTTCCATACCTGATTGGAGATTTGAACCCAGCTCTCCCAGTGTCGGAATAGGACTCAAACAAGTTCCAAATGTAAGTACTGCAACTTACAACAAAAAGAATCTGAGAACAGCACCTACCCACTACAGAGAAAGAGAAAAAGAGGGAGGGGGGAGGGAGAGGAGTGGAGATTTTATGGCACTGTTTTTCCATTACTATTTAGCCTACTCTTTGTTCATTGTGTTGGATGGAGTTTGTTTTAAAAAACGGCCCTTAAACAGCTGAAATTCAGCAGAAAATGAATTGAAATAGAAATGGTTTGATTTGCAACTCAGTCCACCCTGAATATCACTTATGTAACCTCAGCTTTGCCTTTGCATTGATATTTAGATCAATGGGGCTTGTTCAGGAAGTGTTGCTGAGGGATTTGATGCATATAGTCTTGTGAATTGTATTTTAGTCTTAAGTACTAGGACCTAGAATCAAATAACTTGAAAGAAAATGTCACTTCCTTTTTATTATTGTTATATAGCAGTTCTACAGATCATGCTTCTCCAGGAAAGATTTAAATGTATCTTCTTCTTGTATGTCTGGATGAGCTTTCTATTTGCCTATAATGAAACCTTACATGCAGTTCAGGAATATTGCATAGAAAATGGTTTAGTAGAATAGTCAGATGGATAAGAGACCAGAGCGCCTGCCTCTTCCCATTTTTTAGAACTATTTAAAGTGCAGAAGTCCTAGTCTCTTTTGCGTCTGTTCATACAACAATTTGGTAATTCTTCTTTTCTGAAGCTATCTATAGCATGTTTCATTTATTTGATACTTTCCTTATGTACTAAAGATGTAAATCATCACTCATTTCATTTCTACAAGTACAAACAAACAAAAAAGTTTTAACCCCCTCTCCCTGGGGTGAGATTACAAGTATTTTTGTGCATTTTTCAGTGAGTTATCTCACTTTATGATTTTCATTTAAAAAAAAAACCAAGCTTTTTTATTGCACAAAAAAAATCTTGATTTCAATGCAAAATGCATTTTTAATGCAAAAAATTACTTGCACAGAAATGTTATATTATTGCTGGTGGTGTACTTTTTGCTCTTGTGTAATAGCAAAAAATCTTGTGGGGGGCTGACTTTTCCTCCTGAATGATAGAAAAGGAGGTGGATCTTTTCTCCTGAATGACAGAGCATCAGCAAATATGCTTTGTATAACCAATACTTTATTAGTAGTATTATTAGATTATGTTTTATAATCAGTAATACTGCCTCTGAGACAATCAGTAAAGAAAACAGAAAAGAATCTGATCCACTGCAGCAGAAATGCTTTACAGATCTATATATCACTTTGGATAAATTCCAGAGATTATATTAATAGGACTTTTCTCATTGAAAGCATAGAATGAGTGGAGCACACCCAAGTGACAACTATAGCTGCCCTTCTCAGGTGTTTTGAAAGGTCACTCATTTACAGAAATGTAACTAGCCCAGTCCCACACACTTGGCTCTTTTCTCTTTTGGCTAACCAAGCTAGCAGGACTAGACACCATCAGAGTTAAATTGTTTTCCAGGACAACAGAGCCTTGGCTACAGTAGTATGATTTTCCATAGCATGCAGGAGGGATGAGTTTTTAAGACTCAGGACAACATAAACAGCAGGTAGATCCATCTTCAGCTAAACACATTTCTAAGTAAAAAATGGATGAGAATTAGTGACATTGCTGAAATATCTGCAGAAAGTTCTAGCACATCTCTTAATGCAAGGATATTGTTTTACCAAAAGGCATGGTTTCTAAAGCAAAAGTAGGATTTTTACCACATAAGCTGCACCACAGGGATTTCAGCTTTAATCTTCAATTCTGATAAGCTTTTCTGACAAACATGCAGCTGCACATTTTTTCCTGAGATGCCTGATTCCTTTGCATTAACAGATTATCTACCATTTTATCATTGCTCCTATTATCTAGGCATTTCATTTACCATTAAACTTTATGTAGTAATAGACTGTGAAATTTCAAAGTCTTACAAATCATTTACATGGTCCAGCTACAATTTATACAGAGAACTTTGGAGGACTGAACTGCAATAATGTGTTTCTGGCTGGATAACATAACAGCCACCACTGCTATTCTATAAAATCTTGAACATTTGAATAGGTTAGCAAAAATATTATTGTGGGTACCTTACAATAAATCACACAATTTAAGATTGCTGTGTGTGTGGGGGGGGGGAATGACACCGTAAGCTAGTGGTTGCTCAAATCTAGTAAATATAGATCTATTATAGCTGTTTGATATTGCTCATGTTTACTTTTCCAGATGACTATTTTATCTGTAACAAAACCAGAAACAAAGTAGGTTTCTATTCTTTTACAGGAAGGGGAAATTTTTTCAGTGCATTGATATATATGATATTGCTAAGACTATTGTTTTCAGTATTGAGAATTGTTTGCCATCTTGGCAATTCACTCGTGGGTATCAGAATCATAGGTAAGATGCAATATAGCTGAAAAGTCATTGAAGGTAAGAGGGAAAACCTAAGTCCCTATATAAATTGGGTGTGACTTGTCATGTAAAAGTTCACTGAAAACAGTGTTTTGATTTGCTGCAGGAGTGGGAGAGACAACACAGATCATGTTATGAATTATTAGAAAATTGACCAAAGAGAAAGGCATAGGTACAATGTGATTTATTTCTGATTTATACCAGTCAAAATCAGGATATCTGGTGTAATGAATTGGCAGTGGATTCAGGTCAAGAACAGTACACAGAGGGCTGGTGCCAGAGGCTTGCATCATTAACCACCTGAAGAGGGCTGTACCCAGTGGAGGGGCTGGAGGGGCTCACCTGCTGATTCCAGGCATCCTCTGGCTCCTTTCCCTCTTACTGTTCCTGTATAAACAATGGTAAGAGCAAGAAGGATGAGCTACCTCCCATTTGCCCTGCCTTCTCCTTCTGAGCAAGAGTGTGGATTAAGCACAAAAGAAGGCAAGGAAATGATGAGTAGTGATATGGCAGATGTGGGCCCACATAGGGTATCTGGACCAGGGTTTGAACAGTTACATTTATTGCATATACTTATGTATAAGTTGATCTCATGTATAGGTCAAGGGCATGTTTTGCAGCCAAAATTATGGATTTTGATATGAACCATGGATGAGTCAGGGGTAAATTTAGTGGCATGCAACAAAGGATGTAAAGGATAAAGCAAAGGAAAATGATGCCAAAGAACATTAAAAAAAAATCTTGCAGGCAT
Source organism: Phrynosoma platyrhinos (assembly GCA_020142125.1). Taxonomy (NCBI): domain Eukaryota; kingdom Metazoa; phylum Chordata; class Lepidosauria; order Squamata; family Phrynosomatidae; genus Phrynosoma; species Phrynosoma platyrhinos. The sequence continues at coordinate 69,273,027 of CM034703.1, read as the reverse complement.
AACTGCTTGTGCTCACCCTAAAGGTGGATGGATGAGGAGGGAACTATGGTAAATGGTGGCTTGAAATTGTGTGTGTGT
>CM034703.1:69250080-69264524 GCA_020142125.1 Phrynosoma platyrhinos | reverse complement strand
TGTGTATCTGTTAATGTATATTTGTAAATAAGGACAATAAAGCTTTAAAAAAAAGATGTATGCAGAGGAAGTTTACCATTGCCTTTCTTTAATGAAGAGAGAGAGAGTGACATTCCTAGATTATGATAGGCATCATGTTCAAGGACAAAAGGTCAGCATTTTCAATACATAGAAGATAACATCACTAAACTCTGTTCCTTGAATTGCCCTCTATTTCTTTTTCTTATTTACTAAAGAAATAACATTTTGGCATTTGGTTGTTTAAAAAGGAAAGGTTTAAAAGAACATATAGCTTTTTGTGAGTGAACTTAACCATTTGAAGGTTACATCCCAATGTCCCTAAGCCATCAACACAGTCTTTTCTGTATGAGATCTTATGTAGGATTGGATGTGGATGTAGAGAAACCCATATTATAAACAAACAAAACCCAAAATGATCATTTTGTTTCCAGGAAGCTGCATCCAAGTCTTCACTTCTATTTAGATAAATGAATGAAATTCAGATACTTCTCTGAAAATAGTAATTGGTGACTGATCCAGGGATCCGGGATTTAGTAAAAAAAAACAAAACTATTTTATCTGCTTTTAAGCTATGTAAATAATCTGTAGCCATTTTCTTCTTGCTTTTGCATTAACCCTGTTTTTACATTGTCTTCCTTAGTTTTCATATGTAGTCATCTGAAGTGCTATTTTCTGCCCATATTATGGTGTTATTGGCATATCTTATATTATTGTTGCTCCTTCCCCAGTTTTCACACCTCATTTCTCTAATCATATAGAGCGATCATCTAATCATACAGTGAAGGACAAAGGAGACAAATAGAAAAGAGTAGTCTGATACATCCTTGCTGGATATAATTTTAGAGCTGATTTAGCCAAATTTCTAAAATTTATATGCAGAAAGACAATAATTCATTAACCATTCATGGTGGCTCAGCAGTTAAGATACCGGCTCTGATGTCTGCAAGGCTGCCAGGTCAGCAGTTCAAGACCCAAGTGCCATGTGAGAGAATGAGCTCCTCTTACTAGTTCCAGCTTTTGCCAATGTAGCAGTCCGAAAGCATGTAAAAGTACATGTAGATAAATAGGTACTTTGGTGGGAAGGTAACAGTGTTTCTTATAGTCATGCTGGCCACAAGACCATGGAGTCATCTTTGACAATGCTGGCTCCCAGTAGTAATGGAGATGAGCACTGCCCCCTACAGTCAGACACAACTTGACAATCATGTCAAAGGGGAAACCTTAACCTTTTATTGTCTTATCATTTGCACTACAGAGGACTATGCATTGTACTGCTGGGAGTCAATCTTTAGATGCACTTAAGAATGTAATTTGTCCTAGCTGAACTAGCAAAAGAAGTGTCCTCCTCATTCCTTTTAGACTTAGGGCTATTTCACTACTCAATTACAATATTATCATTCTACTTTAACTGCCAGGCTCCACCCTATGGAATGATGAGGTTTGTAGTTTGATGAAGGCCTAATGATCTCTGGCTGAAAAGTCTAAATGACCCTGTCTGAACTGCAAATCCCAGGATTCCGTACCCTGAAACCATACCAGTTAAAATGGAATCATAGTTCTATAATTGTATAGCAATAAATGGCTCTTAGAATAGAAACTCCCACTGGAATTTCATTCTCCAAGTCTTGGTTCAGCATGGGAAGGGTGTGACATAATTAAAGCAGGAGAGGAAAGAGTTAAGGTTCTTCTCTTTGCATGTTGTGATCATAGTAAATATCTCCTTCCCTATAAACCTGTTATTAAATCTGGGGGAGAGGGGGTCACTGCAAGTGACAGAGTTGGTATTATGTGTAGTACATTAATCCTCAGATACTAAATGTGATAGTTATAAAATGTATACACAATCATACTGTGTTTGATGTCCCTCTCCCAAAAAAAGACAAGGGGTTTTTTTTGGGGGGGGGTTGCGCATACTCATAGCTGTTTTTTTGCAAGGAAATGACTGTTTTAATACATTATTATTACATTACAGTTTATTCCCAGATGTTTCAAAAAGACTTTATTTATTTATAAGCTTTTTAAGTGCAGTTTGGTCATCTTATTCCTCTAACTTGGGAAGCACTTAACAAATCCAAACTGAACTACTCACAAGGTGAAATATAGATGGACTATAACATTGCTTGACTTCTGTTGATATCTTATGTGTGAATTTTAATTTTCAATAAGCGGTGCCATTAAGCAGAGAACAAATTAGGCACCTCATTTTACTAAAATCTGCTTTTTAGCACATATGCCATCTGCTCATCTTACTCTAAGAACAACAGACTGTAATTTAACTCTTTAATTACAGCACTAATTATTCCAGTTAGTTTATAGATCTGTTTTTATTTTTGTAACACTTTTCAATTGGAAGTTTTAAAAGACACACAAGGTTGTTGAAATAGGGATTGGGATGGTGGGGGGCTATCATTGCAACCAGATATCAAAAGTGATTCAACTTCAAAAGAAAGAGCTGTAAATTTCAATACCAGATCACTCATACCTGTTACAATGGCAATGGCAACTGATAATTTCCATGGACTTGGAACATGGACTCCACCTCATGCATCTGAGGAAGTAGGCTTAAGTCTACGAAAGCTCATGCTACCAGCTTCTTTCTTTAGTCTCAAATGTGCTACAAGATGCCTTTGCATACTGATTTTCCTGATTAACACAGCTATCTCTTTGAATTCCATGTACCTGGGTTACCTGGGGTAGTGAATCCACTATGGAACAATCTTCTTTAAATATTGTTTCTTTAAGAAACAATTCAAGATGTTCAGCCCTTTTGCCCCTTGGTCACTAGTCTCCTTTGTACTGTTAAGCTAAAGGCTGTGTAAAAATTGATCTAAACTCTTCAATGTGGCCAGATACACAGTGCTATTGTAGATTTTTCTGAAGAATGCTATAGGAGTGTTAGATAGTGCTCTTATCCCGGCTCAGGTTCTGGTGGCTCTTTCTTAATCAGCTATGTAGACTCTCTATGCTAGCAGTAGCCTGAGCCTTATAAGGTGTCTAGATTCAGTGGGGTTTCAGCGGGGAGCAGGACTACTAGGAAGTGGGACTTCTGAGGCCAGGGAGATGGCTATATGGGTGGGGAAAGTGCCGTGTGGGCCATGGAAATGGCCACCCAGGCCAGAGACCACCCTGAGGCCCAGAACGGCACCTGTAGGGGCCCAAGGAGCACCTGCAAGGGGGTGGGGGGCCACCTGGGTGTCAGCTCACTCTTCTGGGGTGTCCCAGATTCTCCCTTTTTAATTGTTCTGTTTATGGAACATCTTTTTATGGAACATCAGGGGACAGGGGTAAACAGATGCAGTGGAAGCTACTATCTTAAATAGCTTTTAAAGGGAATTAGACAAATTGATATAGGATAAAGGTGTCATGCCTGCTAGTCATGATGATTATGGCTTTCCAGCATTAATGTACCAGGGCTTCCTTTTCTCAATTGCCAGAAATATTTTCTTAGGAAATAGGATGATGAAGTAGAAAACTATCCATCGTCCTCCTCTCAGTGATTTACCCCACAGTGTTTAGATAATACCAAAAGCAAAGGATGTACCTGCAGTCTTATTGTGGGAGTAAACTACTGCTGAACCTTAAAAGTAAACCATAGCCTATATTAAAAAGTTCTTCAAGGATTCATTGCTCTTTCATTTATTTTAGTTCTCTAAAATAACTGAGAACTGAAACACATTTTTATTATTATTTCATCAATACTTTCCCCCTTTATTTCATATTTGTCCAATCCCTTTAAATTTATTTTGCCTTTCTTTTGTTTTCCCTTGGACTTTATTTGCCATCTCTTTTTTCACACACACACACACACACACACATGCGCGCATGCATTTCACATGAAGTAAAAACTATAAGAACTGCCATCAGTAGTTATAATTGGGCTTTAGCATATAGTCCTTTGTTGCTGTTGTTAACTGTCATCAAGCTGATTTCGACTTATGGTGAGCCTGTGAATGAGAGACCTCCATGTTACCCTGTTATCAACAGCCCCATTCAGATCTTGCAGACTCAGGGCTGTGACTTTCTTGGCTGTGTCTACCCATCTGAAATGTTCAAAGATATAGCTGTGTTAGTCTGTAGAATCAGTATATATGCAGCTGAGGAAGTAGACTTTAGTCTACAAAAGCTCAGGCTGCCAACTTTTTTCTTTCAGTTAGTCTCAAAGGTGCTACAAGATCTCTCCACATACATCTGAAATGTTGTGCTCTTCTTTTCCTACTGCCTTTTATTTCACCAAGCATTATTGTCTTTTCTTGTGAATCATGCCTTCTCATGATATGACCAAAATATGACAGTCTCAATTTAGAGACTGAACAAACAGGCCAAATGCTGATTAAATAATACATGCCTTCAAAGTGGCTGGAAACCATGCTGAAGCCACACTCTGGTCCTTAGGACTGAATCAAAAAGGAGCTGGGATCGTTTGATTCCTGGCAGCACCAATCAGCCCCTGCATTCACAGGCCACCTTTGGAGCAGTCCATGTGGACAGTGGGGTTCTGACCCACTTCCAGCTGGGGGGGACTTGGCCTGCTGTTTTGTGCCCGTCTCTTCCACCTCTTAGTTTCTAGGAAGAGTTCAGGTTTGATTTGCTCTAGGACCCATTTATTTTGTTGTTTTGTAGCATTCAGTTATTTCCACATCTAAATTCCCTAAAGGCACCAGATCCTGTCTGATCTTGGAAGATGAGCAGGGTCAGTCTTGGTTAGTATTTGGAGGAAAGCCCACCAATGAATGGCAGGTGCCATAGGCTACATTGCAAAGGAAGGAACTGGTAAAATAACTTCTGAGTATTGTACTGAATTGTTAAGCATAACATTTACATTTACATGCTTTTACACTCTTTTACAATTTAATATTGTAATCTGTTTAATTGTTTTAATTTGTTTATTATCAAGTTTTTAGCTTTCTCTTGGTTATCATTTTTTCAAGTCTCTTTGGCTTCCATGCAAGGGGAGAAGTAAGACAGCCATTTTTATTTTCAGTGCAGAAAAAAGTGTTTTCTGGAAGAGTGAAGTATTGCTCTCCCTGTTAATTTTGCCGTCGTTAAGCATATTGCACTGTGTGGAGACACATTTATAGCTTCCACTAGTCTGCTAGTGCTCCTGTGCTAATTTTCCTTTATTAGGGCTTCTTTCTCCTTCATTGTGTTATCCCAGTCAGTCTAAAAGTATACAGTAAACTCGATTATGACACAATACCACAACACCATCCTGGCTGGAAGATTCTGACATTATGAACAACCCCCCCCCCCAAAAAAAACCCCACTCTTTTTGAAATGCTAAAATTAGTCATCTTCACTGAAGGGAAACAAAACTAAGTAGACATCTTTGTTTATCAACTAATGTATTTCGCCAAATCAGTTCCACTTTCAGTTCAGCCCCAGATATTATTTTAAATTAAATTAAATCAAAATTGTTCTTTAATGTTATGTTTAATAAATAACAACAAGAAGAACAACAGGCTATATATTACTAGCAATCTCTTTCTCTCTTACAACAATAAAGATAAGCTTAAGGTTGAAAACTGTCCATGACATCAAGGGCTCACTCACTACCATGAACTAGGATTTGCTTTAAATGGCTTACACTGAATTGTTTGAGAAGATGGAGATGACGCTTGGATAAGTTTAAATCACAACAACACACGTTCTCTATCCATGCCCATCTTTGCTTATTACAGATTGCCAAGGAAGACTTGCATGCCTGTTTGGCACAGTAATCAATGCATGAATTTTACATCTGTTTTGAATGGTAGCCTGTTGTTAAGTCAATATGCTTACATTTCTCCAGTTTTATGACATCTCCATTAACTTTCAAGAGTGAGTCTTCCTCATTCTGTTTTATTAATTCCTACATTAAAAGGTATCTCTGATCCATGGCCTTCCCACATCAGCCTTTTCCCTAGCCCTTTAATGTGGGGATCAGGTTTTCTTTAAAAAGGTCTCATTTCCTTAGATGTTCACAGGTCTCACACTGGGTGCTAAATGTAAACATCAGCCGAGATATGAAGAAAAACTATTCAGAGAACACTCTATAAATTGTACTAATATTTTATTCTTGTATGGGGTGTCTCTATTCATATGTTGTGAGCACAGCATAGAGCATAATCTGGGGTAAATAATTTATGGAACATATTTAGTCTTACTTTCACATTTAACATTCTTACATTAATTCATAATTTAAATATATTTAATAATGGACTTTAGATAAATCTGTGGTGTTAAAATGCATATAAGTTGACTAACATTCCAATGTCTTGTCTTGTCTTGTGTTGTCTTTAGTCATGGAACCTAAAAGTTCCTCTGCTGTTGAGAGTTCTGGTTCATCATGAACTGAATTCTTTCACAGTTTGTGTCATATCAGTGATGTTTCCTAAGATATCTGCAGTGCAATTTGATTCACTGATGCATGGAAGTAATTCACACTGGATAAGATCCTATGCATTTTTAATACAGTTCAAATATAATCCAGTGTACTTCCAGTGGATCCTGCAGTTGTACAACTGATTGCACAGTGAGCATCCAGGCCTTAAGTCCACCTGTTGTGCACTAGCTTCTCTTCCACTAAGCCAAAAGTGTGAAACAGAACTAGAGATATGACTCTTCATTACATTTGTTCCCATGGAGGGAACAAATCATTTATTCAGTTTTTTCCTCACTGCCAAAACATCTTCAAAAACTGCAATTTTCAAAGATGTTCTTGCAATGGGAAGAGACTATCCCAACTACAGAGTCACTGTTTTCTTCTCCAGCATGAACACATAACTTGAGGAGGTCAGGGAGCAATCTGACTCTGTATGCAGGCATATTCTAGTACCTCTTGAGGATAATTGTTGTCATGCATCCACCTATCAGAACACAGTTGTTTATATCCTCTCTTGATCCATGGCCATCCCTGGCCACCACATGGCCATGTCAAACATTAAGGAAACAGTGATTTTGCCTCCATCCTGTGGAATTCTAGGATTAGCAGTTTAGAGAAGGGCATTTGTAATGCTCAGCCAGAGTGCTTCAATGCCTCACCAAACTGCAAACCCCAGAATTCCATGGGATGGAACCATGGCACTTAAAATGGTATAATAGTGCTATAACTATACAGTGTGAATGGATCCTAGATCTCCGAGCCTGGGCTTCTCATTAGGATGGGGTTGGGGGGTTGATAGTTCTCTTTTTCAAGGTTTTTCAACCATCAAGATTGATTTTTGAAGGAGGTTTTTCTTCTGAGTTTTGGAATAATCAGTGGTGAGGGTTGCATAGCAATTGATGGAATAGGGACCTCAGTAATGCATCCTCCAGGAAACTGAAGTTGATTAATTCTTACTTTGAATATTTGATTACTTACTGCAGCCACTCACTTATAAACCACAAGGTTGTGAGTTCAATACCAGCCAGGGCTGAGGCTTGACTCAGGCCTGCATCCTTCTGAGGTTGCTAAAATGAGTACCCAGCTTGTTGGGGGGGCAATCAGCTCACAGTTGTAAACCGCTTAGACATCCCATAGCGTGATATGAAGCGGTATATACATGAAGTTGCTTTGCTTTTCTCCAGGCTATAACTCTGAAGCTCCTTCTACCTGTCTCCATGGATTTTGCCTTCTAGACTGCTGTATTTGAATCCTTCCTTCCCTTTCTATCAACACACTTGTTCAAGAGTGCTTAGAATGCAATAAATTAAGCCTAAATGTTATTGTGATAGATATAGACTGAAATTGCTGCAGATTTTTATCATGCATGATAAAAATTACTCATTATAAAATCTCATTAATCTTCATTATATAGGACCAATGAGTCTTCAGTTAGGTGGATACTACCAATAGTATGTGTCTCTCAGATGGGACTTTTTTTGGGGGGGGGGGGAAGTGGTACATCTTGGGTTTCCCATCCCACCCCCCATAATCATAGATTTATAGAACCATGGAAGAGATCACAAGGGCCATTCAATCCAACCCCCTGCCATGCAGGAATCAAAACACTACTGATAGATGGCCATCCAGTCTCTGTTTAAACATCTCCCAAGAAGGAGAGTCCACCATTATTATTATTATTATTATTATTATTATTATTATTATTATTATTATTGTTTATTTCTAAAGTGCTGTCATTGTACAAAGATATAATATATAATCAAAGCATAAAATAGAAATAAAAACCTGCCAAAGGTGTACAATCTAAAAATACAAAACAATAGGTAAAATAAAATAAAAGTTAATTAAAAGCAGGGAACAATTAAGACAATTAAACAGCAACATCCACTGTCAGCCCAAATAACAGAAAGAATAAATGTATGTTAGAGAGTGCCTGGGAATGCCTCCCTGAACAGGGTGGTCTTTAACTCGGGTTTAAAAGTAGAGAATGAAGTAATGACCCATGTTTGGGGGGGAAGAAGGTTCCAGGAGTGAGGGGTGGCAAGCAAGAAGGGGTGAATTCAGGATGAAGCAGTGGAGATCCTAGGTTGGGACAGCAGGCCTTGAGTACTAGAACGGAGGGTACAGGTGGGAATGTAAGGATAGCTCATGCAGGGATTTGAAAGTTAGCAACCGAAGCTTATATTGGATACTGAAGAGAAAGGGGAGCCAGTGAAGAGAAGTAGCAAAGGGGAAACATGGTCAAAGTGGCAAGCGGAAGTAATGATGTGAGTGGCTGAATGTTGGACAGAAATTAAAGGGTGAAGATGAGAGAGGGGAAGCCCAGCTAGAAGGAGATTACAGTAGTCTAATCAGGAAACCACCAAAGCATGGACCAGAGTCTTGGCAGTGGAGGCCGAAAGAAAAGGATGAATTTTGGCAATTTTATAAAGGAAGAATCTGCAGGCTTTGGCTGTGGCCTGAGTATGGGGATTAAAAGACAGAGAGGAGTCAAAAATGAAACCGAGGCTGTGGGCTTCCTGGATCGGACGAATAGAGGTATTGTCAACAGAAACAGAGAAAGAGGATTGAAGGGAGGACTTAGGTGGAAAGACAAGAAGCTCCATCTTGGACATGTTGAGCTTCAAATGCTGGAAGACAGCTGTGAGACATGAAGAAACTTACTGTTCAAGCCCTCGAGAGAGATCAGGGGTGGAAAGATATGGTTGAGTGTCACCAGCGTACGGAAGATAGGAAAAAACAAAAGAACTGATAAGTTTTCCTAAAGACAAGGTGTAAAGAAAGAACAGTAGGGAACCCAAAACAGAGCCTGGGGAACTCCAACAGATAAAGGAACGGGGGACAAAGTCTGACCACCCGTGACCACTGTAAAACATCTATCTGACAGGTAACATTTAAACCAGCTGAGAACGGAGTTCGAGAACCCGATGTCAAAAAGTATATCAACTAGAAGACAGTGATCCACGGTGCCAAATGCTGCAGATAAATCGAGAAAAATGAGAAAAAGGAACCTAACTATGGGAGTAAGCCAGGGCTGAGGCCTGTTTGTAGAGGAGGACATGCGAACAGATACAGGGGCAAAGCTGTGGAGAGTTGAAGAAAGAGTGGAGTTAAATAAAGACATTGCTGAGTCAGCAGAGTCCCCAAAAGATAAAGAAGAGAGGGAAGAATCCAAAGACTGACTGAGAAGGTCACAATTAATAGACTGAAGATTGTGAAAATAGCGTTGAGTATAACGAGGAGGTGGGATATAGGTAAGAGTAAAAGCAATTAAATGATGATCAGATAATGGAAAATCAGAAATGACACACTTGATGGCAAGAACTAAATCAAGGCAGTGACCAAGAGAATGGGTTGAAAAGTTAGAGTGAGGATGAAGGCCAAAAGAAGCTAGAAGGGAGCTGAAGCAAGAAGTTGGAGGATTATTGGGGTCGTCCAGGTGGATGTTAAAGTTGCCTAAGATCAATGTGGGTACTGCATCCAATAGAAAAACTGTCAGCCGAGACTCAAAGTCTGACGGGAATTGGGTAGCAGAACCAGGAGGGCGATAGATGGCTGCAACCCGGAGTTGTAAAGGAAAAAAAAGAGTCTAATGGAATGAGATTCAAACAAAGAGAAACAATAGCTGGGGGGGGGGGGAAGGAAAGAACTTGAAACTGGCAAGAGTTGAACAGTAAGATACCGCCCCCTCCTCCTCGACCCTCAGGGTGGCTAGTATGGATGAAGGAAAGACCACCAAAAAAAAAGGGTGGCAGAGGTAGCAGTGTCATGGGCTGGAAGTCAGGTTTCAGTAAGAGCAAGGAGGTGAAATGAACTGGAAAGAATAAGATAATGAATTGAAGTCGCTTTTGAAACAACAGAACAACAGTGTCAAAGTGAACAGAAGAATGGAAGCTGAGAAATGGGAAGGGGTCGAATAGGGATTAGATTAGGAGAAATGCGTGGAGCTATGGAAAAATAAGGATTCAGTGCCCAAGAATCAGTAGACGAAAAAGTGACAATAAGGAAAACAGAAAGATAACAACAGATAGTACTCGATGACATAGCCTAAACACCCCTGCTGCTGGATCCACAAGTCCCACAGCTGGCTAGCCCGGAGCTAGCTTGCCTACTGGTCTTCCAAGTGAGAGGGAGGGGTGAGGAAGAGCCCCTTTGAAGCCTGAGGCTCCAGGCCACACCCCTCTGGCTGCTGGTCGGCTGCCAGTCCTCCAGCTCCAGGTGTTAGAGAGAAGGGAGTGAAGTAGAACGTCTAGGGAGGATGACACACAGCTAGCTCGCCTCCTGGTCTTCCACCACTCTCTGAGGGAGCGTGTTCCACTGTCAAACAGCTCTTACTGTCAGGAAATTCCTCCTAATGTTGAAATGGAATCTCTTTTCCTGTAGCTTGCATCCATTGTTCCATGTCCTATTCTCTGGAATAGCAGAAAACAAGCTTGCTCCATCCTCCACATGACATCCCTTCAAATATTTAAACATGGCTGTCATGATACCCTTTAACTTTCTCTTCTCCAGATTAAACATACTCCCTAAGCCACCCCTCACAGAGCATGGTTCCAGACCTTTCACTATCTTACTCACCCTTCTCTGGACACACTCCATCTTGTCAATTGTGGTGCCCAGAACTGGATATAATATTCCAGGTGATGTCAATTGGGTTATGGGACATTCTGAAAGGATTTAAAGAGGGAAAAATCCAAAACGTTTGGAGAGGCAAAGTTTTCCCTACCCCCTCATCTACTGGGAAAGCTACGTTTGTTTGTTTTTTCTCCCCTCCCTAACCCCCTTTTCTTGACCTTCTTTTCCCCTCCATCACAGTTTTTTCACCTTTCCTTCTGTGTTCTTTTTCTTTTAATGTAAACACATTTTCTTCAAAAGATGCACTTCTATGTATTATTTTCTTTTCAGTTCCATTTTTGAAAAACATTTTGATGGAGGGAGGTCTAATTTTTTATTTATTTCATTTATATGCCACCTCTGTACCAGAGTGGGACACAGAGTGGGAACTCAAGGTTGAGAAAACTGTGCTAAGAAGTGCAAAAGCTGGTAAGTAACTACATGTTGCTGTCTGCACTTATGTCCAGGATGTGATGATCTAGTTGTCTGTGCCATGTTTATAAAGGTGTAATTCCTCAAGTAATTGCTTGCTCATTTGGTTCTTATTAAGAGAGTTTGATAGCTGATGCATATTACATAATCTGTGAAAATGTTGGAGTGTGTGTATAGGCCTACCCTCCAACATTTCACAGATGAAAACCAAGATATGTATGACTGAGTAACATCAGTGTGTGTTAAAAAGAGCATGGCCAGATGTAAATGAGCAAGGAAACAGTTATTTTTAGCAGAGAAACCCTCACATTTATGTACTGAATTTAGGAAAGCCTAAGTCCAGACCTACTGGGAAAAACGAGATTGGCCCTTCCCCACTTCTCCTTCCTCCTGAGTTAACTGAGTACAGACTTTTAGACTTCTGTATTTTAAATCTGGTTTTCAGCCTAAAAAGCAAGTCAAGGACAATGTGGAAATGTGAGTGGAGGAGATAGAAAACAGGACATTTTAATAGCTGATAATAAAGTGGAATAGAAGGGAATTAGCTGGAGCTGTCCCTGCTAAGTTAGAATAGTTGTAAGGTATGGCAAACAATATGTCTGGGCCATTTTGGAGCCCATATTGGGAGAAAGAGAGGATATAAATTCAATCAAATTAATAAATTAAATGGAGAAAACTATCTGTTTGAAGACAGCCACCTACCCAATATATTCAGACCATATGCATAAAATAGATGTGAGATTAACACACTTCCTGTTTTGGTCCTCCATTGACCTAAACTGAAAATAATGAAATGTTCTTCTTGAAAGGATTTGCTCCTGTTTTCCTTTGATATAAGATGATAAGATGTATTCAAATAGTACTTTTCTTTTTCTCCTAGATCAGGGGTAGGCAACCTTTCCCCTTTAAGGGCTGAGGGACTTCAGCTCCCAGAAGCCTCAGCCATATTGGCCAATAGTCCCATGTTGGCCAATAACTCCTGGGATTCTGGGAGCTGAAGTCCTTCGGCCCTTAAAGGGGAAAGGTTGCCTACCCCTGTCCTAAAGTATGCGTTAACTATTTATTAAATGCACCCTCTTGATAAAAGTAAAATTTTTGAGGCTCGAATGCTGTCAACATTTACACATATATACAGATCTCCACTCTAGCATATTTCTAACTGGCTATTTCAACTTTGTAAATCAACCTACAATTTCTCTTTACGTTATAATGAAAGAATATTTTTCCTGCATATTTTTCAATTATTTCTTTTTTCAATGCCTGGAGAGGCCAAGTTGTATCTCCCTAAAGAGTTCTATTAAAATGCTAATAACAGCCCTCACTAGAAATCCATTTGTGAAATGATGGACAGAAGTTCTTAGTTCAGGGATTAGCAGGAAATACAAAATTGAAAATCATGAGCACACAGAAATGCAATTGTTATGCACTCCAAGGAGAAATGGAAGGATATAGGTAGCAGACAGTGAGTGTCCTAAAGTGGAAAATGCAGACATTATATGTAGTGTGATAATTACCATTGAACAGACCAGAAGTGCCAATAGATAAAATAATGAAGTGACATTATGAATTCTGTTGCACTTATCAAAATAGATAGTGTTAGTACAGAGAAATGTATTACCAGAATGAGCTGGCGGGGGGGGGGGGGTTATGTGTAAATGCACTGTTGAACAATATATATCATAAATGGCATGAACAGATCTTGATAAAAAATATTTCTTCTGCAAAAAAGTTGGGCATTATCTTTATTAAGACCATCCAAAATGTTCAAAAAGGTTGTGCAAAGGCTTGACAATCACCCTACCGTTCTCTTCGTAAGAATAACATTCCACAGGGAAACTTTGTGAGTCTTACTGAAATTGCTTTTAACTTCCCTTGACATCCATATTCATTTTGAATTCGGGGGTCAGCAAAATCCCCTGCAGAATTTGCACCATTACCTTTTGCATATGGTGGTAATTCCCATTCATCTCTGTCTCTCATTTTAATGGTTAAATCTCTCTCTCTCTCTCTCTCTCACTCATTTTAATGGTTAAATGGCTTAATATTCTTTCAGCCCTTAAAAATACACACACACACACACACGAACTGTACAGCTTGTACCATTATCTTTAAGTCAAAAAATACCTGTCTGAGATTTGAGGTCTGCTGGAGGGTCCCCTACTCTGTGTCCCATCAATCAAGACAATATGCTGTGGAAAGGACCTTCTCTCTATGTGAATAATAACATAAATGCAAAACTAGTGGGTATGGTGATAAGGTGACAAGTTCAGTTTTTTAAACAATGATTGTTGGGGAGGAAAGAGTTAGATTGAAAGAAACAATGGTTTGCTGGCACACTACACATGTTATAACGCTAGTTAGAACCCAGCCTCATGAGGGCTCTCCTGCCCATTTCCCCCCATAAATCCCTCTTGGTTCCCAGCCAGCAGCATACTAGATTCTAACAACTCCCTCCATCATTCATATAGTTATCTACTCATCTTGGCTTTAAGATAATATCTTTCCTCCCCTATTTGTACCTTAACAACCATTGTTAAAACTGAATTTGTCACCTTATCACCATACCCATTTCTATTACTATTCACACACACATGCCTGCTCACTCATGGGTATAAATGTCTGTCCATAAGAACTTCTCTCCATGCAGCTGATGAAGTAGACTCATTCTATGAAAGTGTATGCCTTCTTTCTCTGTCTCAAAGATTCTACAATATCCTTTTGCAGAAAGAAGGGAAGATGAAGATATTTTGGAAGTCTGCTAGTGTGAATCTGGATTTAAGCCAGTGAGAACAGGTGTTAATTGTAATCAGATCTCCTGATCTTTCACCATGTTTCTCCTTTTGCTTTTAAAGCAGCAGGACCATATACTACACTGATATCTCTCTCAGATTAAGACAAATTTATTCTGCCGAGGCCTTTGGTAGATTTGGCTGACTCACAGATACTTGAACCAGGGAGCCTAATTGTGTTCAGATTCTTAGGACCTTTGTGTTCAGATTCTTAGGACCTTATCACA
>CM034703.1:69222126-69249980 GCA_020142125.1 Phrynosoma platyrhinos | reverse complement strand
GGAAACGGGAGAATTGGCAGTTTGCATTTTCTATCTAGGCTATTAAGTGCTGTACATTTTCATAGAACTTCTAATGATCCTATTCAACACTATCTGATGTTAGATAAGCAGAAGGCACGAATGACCTTGATTACACTGGAAGTTTGACATAACAAGAACTGTTAATTAATATTCCATGTTTCCATGTATATTTAATCTACATGTTCAATTTAATTAGTATAAGCTTATCCATTGTATACAACCTCCTCAAATAATTAATTTTTGTTCAGTAGCTTCATAAGCTAGGGATGCTTTAACAAGAGATAAAGCAAATGCATTCACTTCTATTTTTTTTTTTAAATCTTGTGAATAGAGTGATTGTTGTATCTCATATGAAAAATATCAATTTGTGAAAATTTTGAATCTGGCTGCAATTCTTCTATGAGAACAAGTACCATTGAAACCAGTGGCCTAAATCTAATTCTTTGTCCCATCTTGACCAGAACCACAGAATCAATTGAATTTACTCTTGACTTTCCAAGATTCCGCTGATTGAGTGATCTAAGCCTGAAACAGGTGATTCAAATAGAGTGGCTTCTGGACGCTTTGGGGTGTGGCATGCAGATGATGAATGACCCTGATTCAGCTGGAAGCCACTCTCAGGCCACCAGCAAAAGGAGCGGTGAAAAACCACTCCTTGCAGCAGCTTGCTTGGGACAACAGCAGCAGTATGCTTCAGAAGTGGGCCATCCAGTCACCATAATCCCAGGTTAATCAGGGACCAGTCAGAGCTGGAGCAGCCAGAGGCCCCTCCAAGCCACCCATCTGCTTTGCCCAGTCTATTGGATAGGCCAATGGAAATGATTCTAAACAAGTATATATAGGCATGCATGGTAAATGGGTATAATTTTATGATGAATGGCAGCTTCCCTGATTTTGTGAATTTGATCTTATGAAAACATACTGGAGTCATTTTAAAAACAACTTCTTGTACTGCCCTCCATGGTTCACCCTGGGCCAAGAGTGAGTCAAAACCACAAGAAAAGAACATTCTACCCAACAAACAGCAAATGCCAATAGAACACTAAACATGTTGTCCTAAATTCAGTGCTGAGTACAATAACAGCAGGCATTTTGAATCAATAGTAACTTGTTAACACTCATGTCAAACTGCATTGATTTGATGGTTCTACTCTAATAGTAATCTGCAATTGGGTTTAGGCTCATAAAAATAATTATCAGACACAGTTTTTCTCATAATGGCTTTCTTCTTCTAGTGGCATTTCAAAGAATTAGAAACTTTGGGGATATGTGACCACGTGTATACCTTGGAGAAGTATTTTGGCTGGTAAACTAGCAGAAATACAAAGGAAGGGTCCATAGCCCTAGAGCTCTTGATATTAAGCACATATCTCTCAACATATATTTTTTGAAAAGGGGGAACTAGAAATGAGAATAAAAATTCAGAGCAGAAAAAAAAGAAAGGAGGCTAGTTTACAGAAGGTATGGTTGTTAAGCAACAAAATTCTGGTATGTGTACAGAGAACTCATAACCAGCAGCCAACCATACCATAATAGCAAGAGGGGAGAATAAAAAGGAACCTATCTATACTTTATGGTCTCATAAAAGCCTGGGGTGTAGGCAAGGGGCATGTAGCATGCTAGCATGAAATGAATATTTCAGGATTGCATGTAGTAACAACAGTACAATATAGTAAATGGGAAAACAAGCAGCATGAGGGTTCTTTTGTGTGATAAAGGACTTAGTATTTGACAATGAAAAAGGTCTATTTTATCAATATGAGCTGCATTTAGGTTGCCTCATCTGCTCCTGTTGCACTGCAACCATTACTAGGCTGCAAATGTAAAATAATAATAATAATAATAATAATAATAATAATAATAATAATAATAATCCCTACTCAGGGAGAGAATTGGACTACCTTTTTAAAAAAGAGCCTGCACTTTACAATTTTGTGTCTGTGAAGGAACAAAGGCAAATGACATGAATGAAATGAAACAGAAGTGTTTTCCTCATCTTCCCTATATCTGTTTGTTTAATGTCTCTGTGGGCTTCCCCTTCCTCAACCTCTATTAAAACAAAAGAAATTTTCCAATTGCTCTGTGGTGGAACTGCAGAAAGTTTACAAGGGCATACTGAAATTCAACCCTCCCCCCAAAAAAACCCTATCACTTTCTATTTGGCTTGGATAAAATTAATGCCTCCCTGTTAGAAGGATAAACAACTTGGAGAGCATGCTGTGCAGAGCTGTTATGTTTCCGCAATGTGGCAATCTAATTGATTTTCCTTTTCATTATTTGCATTAGTTAGATCTTTATGTCTTTGGGTGTCTTCCAAGCTTGTAATTCTTTATTTATTTTTGCATCTCAATAAAGAACAATGTGGAGTCACAATTGTCATTTGATTATGATCCAACATACTAAAGAATGGAACGGACACTTCTGAAATTACTAATAAAGATCACAGGTGCAACTGCCTTTCTTTTTTATTATTATTATTAAAGAATTTATTACACATTAAAAAGAACAAAGAACAAATCATACATGTTATTGTTCTAGACAATAAACAACAAAAGTATACACTATAAATTGATAAAGCAGTTCAGAACAAATTAATCGGTTGTTTAATCAAATTAGTCTTCAATCTTCTATCAATTAGTTCCTCCTTTTCGATTAAACAAATAAACATCCTTGATTTAACATTTGTCTTATGTGTTTATTATTGCTACTTTATGTTGTTTCCCTATTATTTCTGTTATTTTTATATAACTTCAGTATATTAATAGCTCTATTATTTTTCACTTGCCTATTACTTTCATTGTGATAAGAAGTTATCTTATAAGTGTATGTTACAAATTATAAATTAATATAATTATTTCCATTGTCTACCACAATAATTCCTTACTATCTCCCAATCCTTTTCAGTTTTCTCTTCTTCTTTCCATGGATGATTCTTGTGAGATGGTCCATTTCCATCATGTCATAGATGGAGCCATTCATCTGTGGTTGGAATAGTATTTGATTTCCAATATTGGGCCAAGAGTACCCTTCCAGCTGTAGTCATGTAGAGAATTTTACGCCAGTATAGTGTTTTGATTTTCTTTGGAACTTTATTTGTCATATTTAAAAGATAGATCTCAGGTAGTTTATCAAATTTCATTCCAATAATCTCGGTTATTGCAGAATTCAGCTCCAGAATTTCCTTATTTTGGGACAGTCCCACCAAACATGGTACCATGTCCCGTTTGCTTTTAAACATTTCCAGCATAAATTGTTCTTCCCTCTGTACATTTTAGCAATCTTACTTGGAGTAATCTCCTAAGCAGACGGGCGGCCGTGGGCCGCCCTGGGAAGGTGTGCTGCAGAACCGAGGCATCCCCATGCCTTGATCCAGCAGCACACTGTCAGCGCCCCTGGAAAGGAGTGCTAAAATAGCGCTCCTTTCATATGTCGCCAAAAGTTCACCTCAAAAGGTTGCGGCGCACTTTCGGTGACCCTTCTGCCGCAGCGTGTCCGGACGCTGTGGTGGGGGGTCCTCCTCGGACTACTGGCCGTGCGGATGGTCGGCGGCTCTGAGGACAACCTCGGGAGGGGGAGGGGGTGCCGAGCGTGCAGCTGCCCCTCCCCTTCCTTGCACCAAAGATGGCTCTATTAGCTGTCTGCCAAGGCCCTAAGATACCACCTGAATTCCATTTTTATTTATTTATTTATTGTAATTTTCATGAAGGTTTTGACAGCATGTAAATTTCAGTGTTTTTTTTTTCTTGGCGTATTGCCAGCTTTCCAAATCAATAATTCTGCCGATGTCCTTGGCCCACTGAATCATAGAGTCTTTTATAATGTCTTGCTCCACCTTTCTTTGTAGCAAAATTTTGTATATTTTAAATGTTAGTTTCTGATTTTCCTTCAATAGTATGTTATCTAATGGCCTTTGCAGACTGCCAGAAATAGTGCACTTTAAATTGAGGCACTGCCCTGGCTCAGTGCTAGGGAATCATTGGAACTGTAATTTATTGTGGCACCAGAGCTCTCTGACAGAGAAGGCTCAATGTCTCAGAAAAAAAATAAATACAATTCTCATGATTCCCTAGCACTGAGCCAGGTCAGTGCCTCAGTTTAAAGTGCACTATTTCTGGCAGTCTGCAAAGGCCCTAAATCATTTTTCTCAATTTCAAAATTTTCTGAGTTTACATCAAATTTAAATCTGTTAGAGAGTTGGCTATAAAAAACCAGTGTTTTTGTATCTCCATGGGCTTTATTACTTGTATGTTCTTAAGACTGTAGTTGTTCATGTTATTTTTTATTAACAAGTCCTCATATCTTAACCATTTGGATATTTATGTTCGGTTGAAAAACACCTCATGAGGGAGATCCATCCAGGGATTTTCCTATGAAATAGTTGTTTTATTTTTAACCAAGTTGTCAAGATGAACGTTTAAAGCCTGTATTAATCCAACAAATTGATGAAGATAAAACAGGTTTCTTACATGCAACACATTTAAAATGTAATATAAGTTAAATCTCATTGAATATTTTGAAAAAAAATCATAGAAAATTTGGAATGTTTTTCATAGATGCATATAAGGCTTTTGATGATTTCAATTGGGACTACATGTTGCAGACAATGAATAATTTGGGAGTTGGCAATAAATATCTCGGTTGGATACAAAACATCTATAAAGACCAAAATGCAAGGCTCATAATTAATGGAGAAAAAAATCAACAGTGTAGCATACAAAAAGGGACAAGACAGGGGTGTCCCCTGTCCCCTTTATTGTTTATAACTGTCTTAGAAGATCTTAAAAACAAAATACAAAAAACAAAATACAAAAGAGAAATTACTGGGGTAAAGATCAAAAAGTTTGAGTTTAAACTTAAAGCTTATGCCAACAACCTTGTCATTTTCCTAGAAAACCCATCCAACTGCATCCATAAAGTTATAGAGACAATAAATAACTTTGGTAAAGCATCTGTATTCAAAATAAATGCACAGAAATTTGTGATCACAACTAAAAATATACCCCTGGTGGAAGAAAAAAGAATACAAGAGCTTATGGAATGTAAAATTGTGAAAAAGACTAAATACTTAGGAATCTGGATTGCCAATAGAAATACTGAACTTTTTGAGAATAACTATAAGAATATGTGGAAGAAAGTTAAACAAGACTTGATGAAATGGACAAAATTAAACTTATCATTGTCTGGAAGAATTGTGGCAATTAAAATGTCTGTCCTACCCAAAATCAACTATCTTTTCACTAACATCCCAATTATCTCAAATCAGAAATTATTGGAGGAGTGGAATAAAGAAATAAAAAAGTTTGTATGGACTAGGAATAAACCCCATGTGAAATGGAAGACCTTAATCGATGTACAAAAAATGGCGGCTGTAATTTACCTGATCTCCAATTATATTTTCAAGCAAATAGCCTGATCTGGATAAAAGATTGGATAAATCTAAATGACGATAAACTGCTCACTCTGGAGGGATTCAATATCCGCTTTGGTTGGCACATGTATGTATGGTATGAGAAGCATAAAGTAAACAGAGACTTTGAACATCATTTTATAAGAAAGGCCATCTTGACAACCTGGTACAACTGCCTTTCAGAAGGCAATAGCAATAGTAAATATATCTGTCTCCTTTCCTTCCTAGCAAGCCAGTGTATAGTCAGTGTAAGGTTACTCTGTCTTTGGAGTTTATCACATGGGTAGCAAAGTGCAGAAATCCCATGCAGAAACAGGATTTAAAAATCCAGAAAAAACACCCTGATTTTCAGACGCGTTGGCGTTAATAAGCATTAACATGATGTTAACCCAAACAGAAAGTTGACAAAGCAGACTCCTTTATACTTTCATGATTTTCCAAAAGTAAAAAGGAATGGGTTTTGTCTAATAGTTTTTGTTCTGGTTAATGTTGCGTTAATGCTCATTAACCCTGACATTGTTTGAAAATCAACCTGCTTTTGCAGGTTTTGTCGACTTTCTGTTCGGGTTAACCCCTGATGTTGTCTGAAAATCTACCTCCCAGTTTAAATTCAGTTTCTGCACAGGATCCATCCCATGGGATAAACTCCTTTGTCTCTTCTTCTTCAGCAGCCTTTGCCCCCTCTAAACTTTGAATGTGGCTATACTTACTTTGTGGTGTTAAATGATAGGACAGCATTCAAGCTGAATGTATTCTGTTCATTTGGAAAGCCAAATGTGATGTCTGTTTTCATTTGGGCCATATCTTTGCCTGAGATGTCTGTGTTTGTTTTAGGCTCATTGTTCTGCTTGTTGTTAGCTGCTTTCGCATCTCATGGGGACCCTGTGAATGAGACATCTCCCAGCCCCCTATCCTTTCCCTCCCTGCTCAGGTCCTGCAGGCTCAGACCCATGGTCTCCCTGATTGAGTTTATCCATCTGGCACGTGATCTTCTTCTCTTTCTACTCCACCTTCCCCAGCTCATTGTCTTTTCCAATGAGCTGTGCCTTATGTGGCTGAAGTATGACAGCCTCAATTTAGTTATCTTGGCTTCCAGGAAGAGTTCTGGCTTGATCTGTTCTGGGGCCATTTGTTTCTTTTTTTAGTTGCCCGTGGTATCCTCAGCACTCTTATCCAGCACCACATCTCAAATGGATTAATTTTCTTCCTATCTGCTTTCTTCACTGTCCAGCTCTCCCAGCTGCACATAGTAATAGGGAATACAATGGCTTGAATGATTCTGATTTTAGTGCTCAGCTGCATATCTTTACACTTGCTTAAAGTCTTCAATGACTTGTCTTTGGTTTTTGAGAAGTTCTCTAATTTCTCCTCCTTGTTACCTGAAAATGTATTAAATGTAAAAGGTGTAGTTTATTTAAATAATTTTTTACATTGATCACAATAGTTAATATGAGCACTTAATAAGCAACCTATGTGCAATGAATGTTTTCATTCTGTGCATTTGTGAAGTAAAACACAAGAGTCCATTTTTGTAGTTCAGTTGACAGCCACTATTTCTCTCTCTTCCACCTCCCCCAACTCACCTGGTTGTGTTTATACTCCCTGTGACAGTTCATTTTTCTACTTGATTGTTAAAATGGTACAATAATAATTACAGCTGTGCTTCAAGTAGATTTATCTCTGTGTTCAGTTACAAGCTGAATAAAAGGGAACCAAAAAAAGCCTTGTGTGTCATATTTTATATATAGTTAATATGTAGCGTATGTGTACATATACACCTCTTTATCTCTTCAATCTGTATCTTGTTTATAATAATTAATGTCAATATATGGTCTCCCCACCCCTTTTTTTGAACAACACTTGAACAGGCTAAATATACAAAAAAACATTTGGCTGAAACATGTTGAGCCAATTCATGGAATAAAATCTTTTTTAAATTACATTTTTATACATTTTAGTCTCTCACATCTGAGTCATTGCATGTTTCTAGTTCTTTATGCTTTTGGAAACATATGGTATTTGCATGTTGTTACTGTTGTTGTTGTTGTGTGCCTTCAAGTAATATCTGACGTACGGAAAATCTAAAGTGAACTTTTCTTGGGAAGATTGGCTTGCCATTGCCTTCTTCTGAAGCTGAGAGAGTATGATTTGCCCAAGGTGGGTTTCCATGGCTGATAGAGATTCGGATCATGGTCTGCGTCCACTATTCCAATCATTATAACAGTCTGGCTCTGCAGCATAGTATAATACAGTATTCTGTTACAGGTTGCAATGTTAATCAAACTAACATTTGCTTGGTTAAACTAAGTTGGATTGTGGCATATGCTATATACACAGTATGTAAATATAATCTAGCATGAACTCTGGAGATAAGAGTACAGCGTTCAATGAATAAAATGATCAGCAAGAATATTAATAGACACCCTTTCCTCACTTAGACATTTATAGACACACCATCAGCAACAGTATTAGTAGGTATCTATGTTCATGCACAAAATGCCCAATTCCAGGTACCTGGTTAGCATTTTCATACCACTGGGCATGTTAGTTGGGGCTGAGGGGGACTGTAGTCCAGCAACATTGGGAGAGCTAATTCTCTCACTCACGCTTTAGAGAATCTTTACGGATGTTCTCTACAGTGTGAGTGAAAGAATTACCCCTTCCAATGTTGCTGGACTACAGTTACCATCAGCCCCAACTACCATGCCTAATGGTGAAGGCTTATGGAATTTGCAGTCCAACATTATTTGGAGATATGTTGTTGTTGTTCCCTGACTCGATCCATGGGGAGAGGCTGGTAAAATAGTATTATTATTATTATTATTATTATTAGTAGTAGTAGTAGTAGTAGTAGTAGTATAATGAGCTCATATCAGGTTAAAGGTTCATTGGGATTCATTCTCTAGATATGAGAATTCATCCCCTATACTTTGCTTATAATAGTTGTATACTTTAAAAAAAATAAGAATGTGATGTGCTTTTAAACACAGGAAGGGAAGCAGGGGAAAGTTTTGAGCAGACTCACTCAGCAATATCAGGGAAATTAAGAATCATAGAATTGTGGAGATGGAGGTGACCACAAGGATCATATAGTCCAACCCCCTGCTAATGCTGAAATTCCCTTCCCAGGAAAGATAAACTTGAACCCTCCCTATTTTATTTTTGAAGACAAGTAAATATTTTTCTATTTTGACCAACATTTCATGAGTAACTGTATTAGGACAGAAATCAAAGCTATAGCTATGTTACTCTGTAGAATCAGTATGTAAAGAGATTTTGTAGCACCTTTGAGACTAACTGAAAGAAAGAAGTTGGCAGCATGAGCTTTCGTAGATTTAAATCTACTTCCTCAGATGCATTTGGTGGAGTGAAAACCCAGGGACAGACCTATATATGCCATTGGTGTGAGAGAATGCCAATTCAAATTAAAAAGCCTTTGTGTGTGGAAATGAAGTGGCAAGACCAGATTGGCATTTGAAACTAGCCATAAATGAAGAGAATAGATGAATGTAGGACACCCCCAAGAGGATGGGGTTAGAAACTGTTGAAATGTGTGTAGGGTGCCACAAAGCCATTGTTCAATCCATTGCTGATGGACTGTGGTCAGTAGATGAACTCCAAGTTTGCTGTTTTCTTTCTAATCTACCTTTGTAGTTCTTTTGTTCAAGGACCACTGTTCTGAGGTCTGAGATGGAATGCCCAGGGAGACTGAAATGTTCAGCCACTGGTTTTTGTGTATTCCCATTTCTAATGTCTGATTTGTGTTTATTTGTCCTCTGACGCAGGCACTGGCCTGTTTGCCCAATGTAGAGTGCTGAAGGGTATTGCTGACACAGTATAGGATAGATCACATTGGAGGGTGAGCACATGAAGATCCCCCTAATATTGTTGGTGATGCCATTAGGTCTTGTGATGACATTCCCTGGATAAATGTGTAGGCAGAGTTGGCATCTTGGTTTGTGGCAAGACTTAGTACCTGTGTCCCATCTGTGTTGTGTGTCCTTCTGTATAAGGCCAGTCTCACCTAAACAACATATTGGATCTTGCTAATTGTTGTGCTTGTGTATGTGTGCATGTACATGCATATACATATATGTTTTAATTTTATATTTTTTAATCTCATTTTAACTTTTGCATCTTATGAAATTTTATCAATGTGCTTTTTATTGTTTAAATTTATTTGTCATAAGCTGCTTTGAATCTTGAACTGGGAAAAGAAATTATTATAGAAAATAATAATAATTCTGTCATCTGAGATAGACGTGTCATCTGTAAATCTAATGAGCATGCCTCCATTCCTTCATCCAAGTCATTTATAAAGATATTTAACAACAAATCACAAAGGAAGAATAAAAGCAAATAACTGATATTTGTAGGGAGAAGAGCAGAGTGAGCTCCATTTTATAAGAGAGATTAAAAATAATATTAAAAGGGCCTTTCTTTGACTTTGTTCAGAATAAGGACATAAGAAAGTAGGCCTGTTGTGTGGAAAAGATGGTAATGAGTAAACACAGAAAGCATAGCTACTCAACAACTACTTGGCCTCTAGCTTCTCCCAAAAGGAAAACATTGCTTGTGCTGGTTAAAACAGAATAAACAATGCAGTAAAGGGACTGCAGCTTAAATAGGTAAATAGGTGATACAGCACCTTTGGTACACTAAGGGCCTTTGCAGACTGACAGAAATAGTGCAAATTGAGTCCACTTTAATTGCCCTGGCTCAGTGCTAGGGAATTATGGGAATTGGTTTTTGTTTTTGTTTTTTTTTTAGACATTGAGCCTTCGCTGTCAGAGAGCTCTGGTGCCACAATAAACTACAGTTCCCATGATTCCCTAGCACTGAGTCAGGGCAGTTAAAGTGGACTCAATTTGCACTATTTCTGATAGAACTGCATACAACAGTATCAAAAGAATTTGGAAAACATTATTATGGTATTATATCCATCAGCTGGAATCTGTCAGTTAGTCCCAACTAGAGTGGATGCATTAAATCAGTTATTGAATGGTGGATCAACTGTTGAATGGTAAGCCCAGTTGATTCAATACCTTTGTTCTAGTTGAGACTAATATTAGGTTTTAGGTCATTTTGTGAGTCAATCAATCCTACTTCTACAGAGGCTGTGTTATGAAAACAACCTTGGATTCATAATTGGGTTAAAGCACTACATCTGTTTATCTCATCACTAATTAAAATTTGAAAGATGAGTATTCAAAGGAAGCTAAAATACCATTTTAAAAATTAAAAAGCATGCACAGTATTTCCATTTCACACTTAATGTGTTGCATATTCTATATTTATAGCTTTCTGCACTTGCCTTGCTAACCTTATGTATTGGACATGACCCCCTTTTATGGTTTTCTGATTTATTTATTCACAAAAATTAAGACTAAAGCAAAAGGTCCTCTCTGAATGAACATAAATTATATGAATTACATATCCTTTATGGCTAATGTGTAAATCTGAAGTTATTCTAATTTGTGACAAGTCTAATGAATATGAGGTTGTGACCTTACTGTCAGGAAATGCTTGAAGTGCTAATAGCACAATTCTTAATCATCTCCATATCATCATGGGAAGAGAGCTCATCCATAAGCACCAGAGCTCAGCTTTTAATATATCTGTAACTTTAGTTTTCTCTTTCTAAAGAGATCTTTATGCCTTGGTAATATTCATATATACTCTCTCTCCCCAACTTCAGCAAAAATCTCAGATAACTTCCACATGATTTCTCTAGATCATTACTTTGACTCCCTGTATTGAGAGTAAGGTGGGATATAAGCAGCAGCAGCAACAACAGCAACAATAGATGTCTAGATTCCTCATGTAAAGAATACTCACATTTTTTTCTTGTTTTGATGTGTCAAGTCTTGACACATCAAAATGCCACATAAAGAAAGGTTCTACATAAAGAAAAATGTGAGGGTTTTTTTTTTGCATTTTGATACTATTTTGTGAAAAAAAATAATCTGTGCAATAAATAGTTTTGTGAAAAAAATTGCAGAAAACATTGTTTTTGCAGAAAAATGCATTTTATGCATAAAATGTTGGTTTTTTTACAAACTGAGCAGTTTTTTTTTTTTTGCACAACCCCCTTTCTTTTACAATCCTCTCACAAATAAATAAATAATCACTGAGACATATGTAAAAGCTCTTGTACCAGGAAAGTATTTTAATCCTTTATTCTTGTATACAAGAAAAAAAATAAGCAAAGATGTACATCATTTGACTAGCTTGGCTTTTACTTTTACACAGTCCTACCTGTAAAGCCTCTGTTACAGAGTATGCTTAGTTCTGGGAATTCTGTTCAATTTTGTGTATTAAACAATCAGATAAAAATGTGTCCAGCTTTCTACTGGGGAAACTGTCTCCTCCAAATGTGTAATGACCATATATGCTTGTCTGCAGTACCTTTGCCAAACAGATTTATGCCCAAACATCCTCATCAGGGGATACACAAACTGTAATTGCCATGGAGAGGGAGGCTCCCCAAGGAATAACCACAATATGCCCAACTGGAAGGAAAAAGCCACAACTTTATTGAATCCAAGTGACAGTTAGGGTTGGCCCAAAGCATGAGATCTGGATCTGGATTTGACCAACCTGCCTATTGATCATTGAACCCAATTTCCTGGCCACAGCTAAGCTTCAGGATGACAAGGGAGTAACCAGTTGATTGTATGTCCACATCTCAAGCAACTGGTTGATTCCTTGTTTGCATCTCACAGCACCCCCTGGCCTTAGATGGACTCTCAATCCAGTGCTCCGCAGCACAGGAAACCACAACCACCAAAGCCTAGATCCATGCTACTGCCCCTGGAAAGTTGAGAAAGCTCAACCCAATTCTTGGTAAAGGGAGAGAGGTTGGGGAAAGCCGTTTGGTAATGGCGCTGTCTCTCTTTACCACATGGCCTTTCATAGGCCCAAGCAACAATCAAAACCAGAGAGGCCAGAAGGTCCATCCCTTCAGGCCTCCCAACCAATCCAACTGCCTCCCTGCCCTGGCACTGGCCAATGGGGAAAAGCATGTCCCGCTCCCATTTCACATTATCTAGATTCCTCATGTAAAGAATACTCTTTACATGAGGAATCTAGAAGCTGGAAGCACCACCCACCTTATTCCTGGCAGCCAATCCTGACCTCCCTAGCCTGCCCCAATGCCAGCTGGGAGAGTGCGGGGGACCCGGAGGAGGCATGGCAGCCAGGCGACTCCCACCACAGCAATCGGGCCGACAGGTAATGCGGGTGGCCCTATATACCAAAGTTTTTATTACTTGTATAGTTTTACAACTTACTATAATGAGTAAATAAAGTAAAAATAATATGCTTATTGAATGCTCACATAAATTAGAGTCTAATAAGACCATTTATAAAAATATTTTATTTCTAAAATATGTTTATGAAGTCAATGGTAATGAAAACAAGTACATTCCAATATGAGTATAGATTCATTGGCAGTGTGTGCTGATCTTTGGGCCCAATATTGACAAACTAAAGTTGAAACTTTCTACAAAAGGCTATTTATCCAGTCACTATATATTACCTTTGGACATTGTGGCATTTCCCATTTTAAGTTAAAGCTGAAAGAAAATATAAATCACATTAATATTGTAAACAGAACAAACATTTTCTGGTCATGTTTTTTGTTTCTGTTCAGAAAATTGGGGGTATGAGCATTGCATTGGCAACATAATGATTTGTAATGGGGGTGAGAAAAATGTGAACCACAGGCCACAAGCAGTCTTCAGCCCCTTTTTTTGTGACTTTTCCAGGCCTCTAAGGAATAAACATAGCTGCTTCTAAGTTTTGGTGGTACAAATTCCATCAACTGGTGGAAACTGCTACTAGCAATTTCTGCTATTGCTGCTCCTCCTCCTCGTCTTCCTCCTTTTGAATTTAAAAAGACTTCATTTTAAAAAAAAACAATAAAATATAAAACAAATAATCACACTAAAGGGAAAAAAGGGGTGTGTGGGGTGTGTGTGTGGACTTCTCAAACTAAAAAAATGGTTCCTGCAGTTGCCCATTCTTGTTTTATAACAACTTATATGTATTCTCTGAGGGGAAATGTGGTGCCACTTTTCCATGCAACTGCTTTTGTTAATAAAATTAGGAGGGGGAAATTTCTCTTTTCACTTGAATGCTTTGAAGAGCTCTGCAGTTTGAAGTTGGAAAATTAAAGCAATTAAATAAGGTTGGGTTCCCCCTTCTCTCTGTAGACTTTGTATTTAGTTGAGAGAAATTGACTGATTTATTACAGGATTTTGGAGCAAATGTTATTTTCATGGTTTCTAGCTGATATGAAGGATTTTGCCACTAGAGGTCCAGTTTGTATTACCATATCATGAGAAAATGGAAGTAACATATTATTCCAAACCCTCCTGCATGTTTTCAGGGTTTTTTTTAAAGCCCAGTTTTTCTGTTATTTGTGGTCCATTTGTTCTCAACTTAGAGAAAATCCTGGGAGACCTTACAATACCCAACGCTGCACTACTTTTTCTATGAAAGAACCTTCTGGAACTTTCTTAGACTACTTCTGAGTAATTAGAGTAGTTGTAACTTCCCTGGATTTTCCTGTGCACTAATGGTTGTCTGTCAGTTTGGGTAGGGTTAATTTACATGGCTGGGCTTGAAAAGTAATCAAGCAGTAGTTTTCAAATTGGGAAGGATAAATTTCTGGCATAAGCATTCACAGACTCTGATGAAGTCCACAAAAGCTTATGCCAGAAATTTCTTCTTCCCAGTTAGTCTCAAAGATACTACTCAATTCCTCTATGTTTCTAATGTTAAAACAGACTAATACAATGGGCCCTTGTTATCTGCTGGGATTTGGTGGCAGGACCCCCATGGATACCAAAATCTGTGGATGTTTGTCCCATAAAATACAATGGCATTGTAAAATTGTGCCCCTTATATAAAATGGGAAAATCAAGGTTTGCTTTTTGGAATATTTGCAAGCTGTGAATGGTTGAATCCATGGATATGGAAGGCTGACTGTATAGCTATCTCTTTCAATACAACTGCAATTAGATGTTGTTTTATTTATCTTGATTTTATTAAACATTTCATTATAAGTATTATTTTGCTACATTTTGGAGTGTTTACCATGCTTAGGTGTCTGCTAAAGATAATGCACATTTTATAGCTATCTAATAATAATAATAATAATAATAATAATAGCTTTTATTTGTATTTTCCCACCTCCCCCTGCGAATCGAGGCAGGATTACAGAATAATATAAAATAATATAAAAATACAGTAAATAGAACCATAACAACAATAAAAACCCCACAATCCTTATAATTAAAACCAATATCCCATCCAGTACATAGGTTGGTCATCATCTTCACATATCCTGGAGGCCGTATCGGTGGTACAGTTAGTCTTTAGAGTTACAAATTGGGGAGATCAGGTGGATAGGCCTGCCAGAAGAGCTCCATCTTAAGCACCTCCTTAAAGGCTTCTAGTGTGGAAATATAAGATGGATCTCCTCCAGCAGGCTGTTCCATAGCTTAGGAGCTGTGGCCGTGAATGATCTCTGGGAAGTCACCTTTAGTCTGGTATTATGATATTTCAGTAAATACTTCCCTGATGTTCTGAGAGTGCGGGATGGATTATGTAGGGAGAGGCATTCCTTCAAGTAACTTGGACCCAAGTCATGTAGGGCTTTAAAGGTAGTGACCAACACTTTGTATTGCACCTGGAAACTAATCGGCAGCCAGTGAAGAGCTTTTAACACAGGTGTAATATGGTCTGCCCAAGATGTTCCAGTGACCAGCCTGGTGCCGTGTTTTGAACTAATTGAAGTTTCTGAACTTGGTACCAAGGTAGCACAATGTAGAGTGTGTTACAGAAGTCCAAACTAGAGATTACCAGGGCAAGTACTACTCCTTCAAGGTCTTTTCAGTCTAGGTAGGGGCGCAGTTGGCAAATCAATCAAAGTTGATTCCAAGCACTCCTGGCCATCGCATCCACTTGAGATGACAACTGTAGAGATGAGTCCAGGAGTACTCCCAAGCTGCATACTTTGTCCTTCAGATGAAGTGTGACCCCATCTAGGACAGGTTGACAAAACTCCCTCCCAACTCAACACAGAGTCTCTGAGACCCTAGCAGAAATATCATTACTTGACTTTATATTTGCTTTAAAATTAAAATAGCCAGCACCACTTTCTTGATCTTCTTATGAATGTGGTCACAAAGTTGTTTACATGGAAATTAAAGCCCTGAGCCTTCACCCTCTGTAAACTAAGGATTGAAAATGATATGCACATAAAGCTGAAGTTCTTCTGAGTTATCCATTGAATTATATTCTTTACTATCCATGAAGGAACAAACGTTAATATGGCAAGTTCTGTCAGAGAACATACATTTATAAACATAGCTTGAAAGCCTTTTGTTAATTATTATAACCAATTTATCATGTGGGGAAAAGTATTTCCAGCCAAGGTACAAGATAACATAACCCATTATTCTAAAGCAGAATGAGCAGCTGTGGCTCTCCAAATGTCACTAGACTGCAAATCTTATAACTCTTGTAATTGGTTCTGCTGCTGGAAATTGCAGTCCAACAATGTTTAAGGGGTCAGAGTAGCCTACTACCCTCTTAAAGCCTCAACTGAAACTATATGATATGTATGGTTATTCTTTATGACCTGTTGAATCCAACATAACAAGATTCAGGCAAATCATTAGATCTAATGGGAGGAATGCCAATAAAATAAAGTAATTCCTGTTTATCTAAGGTTCAGAAAAAGGATGGTCCAGGGGCTTACTCACTCTTTCCTTTACTCAGAGACATAGCCATGTTAGCATGCAAAGGGATCTTGTAACATCTTCGAAATTAACTGAGCAAAAGATGTTGTAGTATAAACTTGTGTTGACTTGGTCTACTTACTCAGATGCATGGAGTGAACTAGTGCCCAGGAAAGACCTTTATAATCAGATTGTATGAATAGTCATAGAAATACAAAACTTGCGTGTATGGTGATGAGATGACAAGTGCAGTTTTAAACTATGGTTGTTGAGGGACAAAGGCAGGAGAAAAGATATTTCCTAAGGCCAGGGTGGATGAATGACCAAATGAATGGTGGAGGAAGTTTTGGAATTTATTATGTGCAAGCTGGGAAACAGAAAGGAGATGTGATAAACTGACCAAGAGCATCCTCATGAAACTGGTGTATTAAAGAGTGTTATAATATGTATAATGTGCCAGGAAGTAATTGTGTCTGTTCAGCTGTTGATGGATTGAACTTTATGGATATATTCTAATTCAGCTATTTCTATTTCCAATCTTCTTTTGTTGTTTGAGGTCAGAGATGAGGTCAGGAAAATTGTTGTTTGAGGTCAGGAAAATTGAAGTGTTCTGCAATCGTTTTTGTGTATTCCCATTCCTAATGTATGATTTATGTCCATTCATCCTCTGGTGCAGAAACTGGCTTGTTTGCCCAATGTGGATTGCTTTCTTGTCAAGATCCACAGGATTGTCATTATTTGCAAGTGTGCTACCAAATTAGTTCTGCTCAGAAAGTTCCCAGTGACAGAAAAGGGGAGAAGATAATTTTTGTTAATTTCCCCTTTCTGCTGAGGCTCTCTAGAATCACCACTACTGTTCTGGAAAATCCTCATTAGAAAAGATTGGGGGGGGAGCAGAGAGAGAGCTGGATGGGAGGATTGACAAAACCACCAGTGAGATTACTACCAGTATTCTATTGGTGGGAGGTAAGTCCTGGATCCAACTCATTATGACTGCTTCACATTAATTTATTCAGGGACATCACACCAAGACCAAACAATAAAACTTGGAGAGGAATAAAAAAAATGGGCACTACTGTATAGGAGATCATATGAGGCATTCTTCTCATTCTACACAATCTCCTTGGGTATCTTTTTGTTCCATTCACTTTTGTTCCATTCAATATTGCTTCATTCCTTGTCATACCATGTTGCCTTCTATCTGTTTTCTCATTCTTGTGCTGTAGCTGAGGATAGCAAGCTCTCTCCCTGTCAAGTTATATAAACTTAATCTCTATCTACAGTGTAGGCATAATTCCTCCATCATTCATTTGATCAAGCAATGTGAGTATTATTTCCAAGTCTCTAAACTGAGACCACAGAAGACCACAGTCTTCTCTTCCTGTATATATTCTTACTGTATGTACTTATGTTTCCCAGTAAACATTCTGCTCCCACCTCTGATTATTTTAAATCTTAGTTAATTGATGTATATATGCCATTCTAATATGTTATTAACAGTTACCCATACATGGTGTTCTCTGTTATATGTTCCCCAAGTCTTGTTTGCTGGTACATATCCCAGGCCGTTAACCATATTTGTTTTATATACATACTTTTCCCAGTTCTTGATCTTGTCCCCAGCTTGTGAGAAAATACATGCAAAGAAAATGTATGGTGTTTTCTGCCATCCCTGTCTTTCTTGCTAAAACATGACTGAATATGCGCAAGTTATTTTCTTGCATCCTTTTATCACTACATACATTTCCACAATAATGGTCCTACAAGTTTCTAAACTCTGTAGTTGAATACTACATATCTCTCAGTTACGTCTGGTATATTCCCTTCATATCTCCAGTCTCTCCATTGCCCCAATGTATATATTTAAGAAGTAATGAGATACCTTTAAAAATGCAATATTTTGCCAAGACTGCCTGCAATATGTAATAACATCAAATTGAAACATACCACAGTAGTTGTGACTGGTTGGAGCAAACATTTCCCAGAGGACCCAAGAAAGCAATTCTGAAGGTAACCTGGACCCAAGCCATGTAGGGCTTTAATGATAATAACCAACACTTTGTATTTTTCCTGCGAACTAATTTCCAATCAGTGGAGTGAATTATAGAATCATAGGATCATAGAATTGGAAGAGACCTCAAGGATCATCCAGTCTAACCCTCTGCCATGCCCCCCCCCCCCGACAGATGGTCATCCAGCCTCTGTTTAAAAACCTCCAAAGAAGGAGAGTCCACCACACTCCAAGAGAGTGTGCTGCACTGTCAAACAGCTCTTACTGTCAGGAACTTTTTCCTAGTGTTTAGGTGGAATTTCTTGTCCTGTAGTTTGCATTCATTGCTCCAAGTCCAAGTCGCTGGAGGAGTGCTTTTAAGATGATACAGTTTCTGCACAAATCAGCCTGCCCAAGTCTTAATCTGCTTTGCTACAGATTAAGTTCTTTTCTGGGGCTGATTAAGGCCTGTGGCATGTAAACAAGATTGAGCTGAGTGCAACTTAGGGAATCTTTCATTTATTTGTGCTGGAGAATCTGGGAACTCTCTGGTCGGTGTGTCTCCTGTCTCCTGAAACTGCCTCACTTCCCTCTGTCTTGGTGATGTTGAAACTGGTACAGGTTGGTTACTGCTCCATAAGTGCCTTCAATTCCTCCTCAAATGTTGGCCCTCCTGCATGACTACCTCAAATAAGCATGGATCAACTTTCCATTAGGCGTTAGCTTTTCCCCCACTCCTTAGTGTATTGTTCTGTGGGCTGTATCCAAACTGGCTCATTCACATGTCATTTAGACAGGTTTTTAGCTGACATTGTAACATGCCCATCTTGATTTCATTTCCTGTTGGCTGTTCAGCTCACCTACTGTAGCTCTCTGAATGAAGAAATTGTTCCTCATTGGTAGCCGAGTCTTTGGTCTTCAGACTATCAATCCCTGTGCTGTCTCATCCAAACTTTACAAAAATGTACATTCCTATGATCCAAGACAGCTAGGTAGGCATAAGTCCCTGCTTTCTTGACTTTGGTCAAAATTTTCTTAGCTGTTTTGACAACCGATTGAACCTTCTCATTGCTTTGGGAGTAGATTGGGGAATTGTGTGACAATCAAATTCCCATTGGTTCTGGAATGTTATGAATTACTTTGACAAATTGTATTCCGTTATCTGTGACTAGATTGTCTGTTGGTCCATAACAGGCAAAATGGTTCTTAGCTTTCTTATGATTGTCTCAGATCTAGGGTATGACAGTGGATCTATCTCCCAAAAGTTGAAGTAGTACACTACTGTTATGAGATGGTCCTTCTCTTTCCATGTGAGCAAATCTACTCTCATTTCCCCCCAGGGATGGCTTGACATCTCATGTGGCTGTAGCATCTCCTTTTGTTGTCTTTCTCCATATGAATTACAGATCTCACATTGTTTTATGTACAGTATTCTGTTATGCCTCATAAAGAAATAATAGAGTTCCACTGTTTCATTTTGTTTGGCTATACAGTATGCATTCAGTGTCTTGAATAACTCTACCAGGGTACATTCAGTGCCAAAGCCAAGGGACTTGCATATTTCTTGCACCCTTTCTCCTATAAGGTAATATAACACCTTTACCTTTTGCTTTTCAACATCTCCTGACAAGGAAAGGCCTAGTTCAAATTCTTCTTTTCAGAAACTCTATGCCTGGGCAAGATTACTAGGAGGTAAATTCAGTGGTACTGGAGGTTATAGGCTTCTCTCCATGATGCAAAAGCCCAGCTATTTGCTGTCTTTCTCTGTTGCACTGATTCAACTGGATTCTACTTTTAAACAGCTGCCACTGTATTTCATGTAGTTCTAGTTAGCAATAAGACTCAAGTAGGAGTTATAGAATAAAAACCAAGGGACGTTATTTAAACAATTCTGCAATCAAGTCCCCTCCTAGTAGTCTTTTCCCCTCCAGCTCTGTCTCTCTACTGGTGTGTGATGAGTCACTTCAAGGTAGCTGTTTCCTTATCCTATCTCTTCCCTCTGTGTCACTAGCTTTGACTTGCTATTTCTGTCTTAACCCTATTATCACATGAGGCTAAAAAGTTGAATTAAAGCAGAATAGATGTGTCTATGGCTGAACCTTATAAGATGATGACTGATAATCAGATGATCAGATGACTGAGCTATAGTTGGTCTGTCCTCCATCTGTGACTATCACACACCTTTTTATCTATGAACTTTCCCTATCACTTGCTGCTAATATTGCTGCTGTAGCATGAGATTTGTGTGTGCTAATGTCTGGGCTGCAGTGCCAGCATAGGCCATTCGTGTGGTGTCAGTTTTCTCCTCCCCCCCCCCCCCCCCCCACTATTCCCAAGCAGACTGTTTTCTTTATTTTATTTTCTCCACACACCTTAAACTGTGTAAAAAAATAAAAAATAAAATAAAAGTAAAAACCTGAAAGACAAGATCATAAAACAATAGGACAGGGAGGTGGGGTTATGAAACATGCTGGCAAAGACAGTCCTAGACTGGCAATGGCTACTACAGTGATTGCAAGACACATCCAATAGGGTGTGTTTCCAAGCCATTATGTATGTGCTTCCTTTCATTAACCTGATTGTAAATGGGGGCTCATGTGATAATTTCATTCTTCCACATATATCGATAAATGACTAACACTGATGTAGTTATAGACCAAAAATATCTGAATTTTTCTACCCCACTTTAGCATTTAGTTTACATCCCACTTACAGCTTCTCCCCTGATTTACACCAGAGCAAAGTCTTATTTCCTCCCACCCCCACCCCAGTTTCATCTATTCAGTGTCATTCAAAGGATCTGGAGGTGGCCCAGCTTAGCAGATTTCTCTTTATCAAAGGAATATACTCTCTGAGCCAGCTCAAGGTCTAGATGCTGGGAATTTATATGTTTTAAACATTTGCTTTGAAAAACCTGGGAACTGGAAAAGAATAAGTTAAAAAATATGTAATTGACCATAATGGCACATTTGAAATTTTAAAATATATTCAATTATGGACAGATAAATTCAAACACATTCATTCCTCCATTCAACAACAACAACAACAACAACAACAACAACAACAACAACAAAATGGTTGGAAACAACTGGGGGGTGCATCCTTTCAAGTTAATAAGTGACCACTCAGTCAATTTTACATGAAACTAACAATTCATATACCTTAACCTTTCTATAAAATTGTATAATGATGGGATACATTTCATATGAAATAAATTTGGTGAGTTTAACAGGAATGCTTCTCACCTTAACTATGCAGCCACTCATATAAAAACCCTTTTAATATCAAAGAGTTTTAATCATCTTAGTGAGACTTCATCACTTTCTCAGCTTTGTTAACATTTCATAGCTTTTAAAATGGTTGTGGCTAGAGCTGTTATGAGCACTGGAAACCTTCCAATTTTGTGGTGTGTGTGTGCTACCCTTCTATGGCCCTGAATGGACTCTGAATTGTAGTAGCCATGAGGCTTATCCTACCATGTCATGTAGCCAAAGTGGCCATGAGCCCAAGAGTGACAGACCACTTACCAAGGCACCTTGTTAACAGATCAAACAGATGTTTGGGAGCTGCCGATAAGGAATATTCACACTTCCAAAGGCAGGAAGGATAGATAATCTACAGCAGGATGTTTTGCACCAAGCTGGAGAGGGCTAATTTACAACTCTGTTCCCCATCTTTGAAACCCTGTCTTGAGTGATCCTTTCCCATGCAGATTTGGCCCCTTTGATGTATCTTTGCATTGGGCTAGTTTTGTCCTATACAAGGACATCAAAATCCTTTGTTCTGGGAGCTAGTTTTGGAGTGGACGGGGGACCCTGTGTCACTCTGACTCTGCTAGTTCTGACTCGTACTGCCTTCCTGAGCAGCTGAGTCCTACATCCAGAGCCATGAGACCACATCTGGGAGGAGCACCCACACTTATGATAATTATCCTGTTAGTGAAGCCTTGCCTATTCCAAACCTCATCCCTTTATCCCATAGATTTAGTGTGTGCATGTGCATGTGTGTGTATGCTTGCTTTGATGTGTGCATCCTTTTAATAAAATACAATTAATTAGAAGCATTCTGCCTCTGCAATCCTTTATCTTTTACCCCTTGGTATACATATTGAGACCCCAAAAGGGCTTCTGGTAGCTAAGCCTATTAATTGAGCTAACTAAAACTCCCCTATAGAGATCCATAGCTACAGGGCCTTTATAATTCCTTCCCATTTTTCAGACTACACTGACAGCCTGAATAATGACATATTCTGAATTCTAAACTGCAAGCAAAATTGTTGCCATTTTCATCTTCCTTCATTGCTGACTATCAAAAATGTTCATCCTGGCAATGATAAATGTGTTTTTAGCACAGTAATTTGACAAGTTGATGTGGTGGATTAAAGGCACTTGTCATTTTTGTATTTCCTTGGGTATTGTACCTCAGTTTATATGATTAAATGCTCTTTGCTATGGGGTTTCCTGTAATCATTATGATTATACTGCTAGCTGGGTCTGACAAAAACAATGCTAGAATATGTATGCCACCAAGATATAGAGGCCTAGAGAAAAATGGATAGGCTCCCTACATAGAAGTCATATTGTTATTTGAAAATAAAGGTGGGGGGTAAATACAAACTATGCAAAGTTTTTTTTTTAATTTTAATAAACTTTATTGAATAAAAATAACACCAACATTACGACAAATAGATACAAAACAAACAACAACAACAAAAATAAACATAAATACAAACTAAGAAAAAAGAAAAAACAACTAAAAATACTAATAATAGAAGAATGCAAAAATAAACTGACATACAATTAAATTACCACATTAAGACATCACAATAATACATAGAACATATAGTAATACAAACTATGCAAAGTTAAGACATTTGTTTACAAGTCAGTTGATTTATTTGTCTCCAAATCTCAAAGATGGCAAAAAGTAGGAACTTAACAACAAAATTGGAAGCTATAGAATATAACTCATTTACATTTTACTATGTGTCAGCCTAGCCTTTAGCATGAAATTTTCTGTGATGCTTCAGTAATAAACAATGATTAGAAACACATTTGGTTGGACCTGCTGGGAAATTCAGACTTCTGAGTCACTGGAAATTCTCACATACTCATGACCATCATCTCTCCCATACCAACATACCATATGTATATGCATGTCTCACATAGAAATTACACACATGTATTTCAGTTCCACAAAACACATATATCACCATGGCATGTGCATATTATACATTTACCTACTCAGCACATCTAAAATAGAGAGGTGGGAATTTGTGGCTGGGATCAGCTTTGGAGGTGGTATACTAACAAACCCTTCGCTTGTGGTAAAATAAAACTCGCATTCTTTACTTTTAATACTTGTCAGTGAGATAGTTCCTCCCACTTTAATCTTAGCACAGTGCACCCATGTAAGCATCACACCTCTACAGATTATCTTGACCTTTCTGAGTTCTTTGCATTTGCATTTACCTTGCTCCTTTCACATTAATAATGCTATGATTTTACTTTTAAATGCCCCAGCTTCATCCTTTGGGATCCCGGGGTTTGTCATTTAATGTATCAATATTGCTCTCTGGCTGAAAATGCTAAGAAGCCCTTTATAAATGGCAAGTCCCAGGATTATAGAGGATGGAACGATGGCAGTTAAAGTGAGATCATAGTGCTATAACTGTGTAAAGTAAAAGGGCTTCTTGAGAATGGTTACATCTGGTTTACTATCAACATTTTTCTACAGATAGAAAATCCATTCCAGGGGTGGAAATTAGGGCAGTTTGGCAAGGGCAAAGCCCTTGGCCACTAACTAATCATGTGTGGTATGGGATACCTCCCCTGTCCACTCCACATGCAACGTTTCAACATTTGCATTGTGTCCTCAGGCAGCCCCATTGCCTAGTACACTTGCTGTCCTTTCCTCCTCTGAA
Organism: Phrynosoma platyrhinos; assembly: GCA_020142125.1. NCBI lineage: Eukaryota > Metazoa > Chordata > Lepidosauria > Squamata > Phrynosomatidae > Phrynosoma > Phrynosoma platyrhinos. The sequence goes on along the minus strand of CM034703.1, from coordinate 69,225,888 downwards.
AAACAAATGTGCCCTGAGTTCTGGGGGCAAGTCTTCTCTGCTGCTGCTCCTAGGAAAAAAGAACTCTAGAAGGATCCATTCTATATTTACAGTAAGGACAGACTGCCAAGTAAACAAACTTTTTGAAGGAGAATAGAAATATGGTGATACTCAATACATTTGTAGGATATGTTCTGGAAAAGGAGGATGTCTGCTCATTCTGAATGGAGACAGCAATACCAAAAGGCAGTAGGCAGGCATTTCACTTTCTTACTCCTATGCTGCTGGTGTCTAAGCTCCACTGCTGAGCTGTACTTGCTTCACCTTTATGCCACTTTCTCCTGTTGTCCTCAGTACTCCACAGCTACATTCTCAGCATTCAGAAATCATACTCCTACAGTGAGATTTCACTGGGAGTGAAAGGATGCCCCTTTAGACCAAGAATACATAAACAACTCTCTGCCTAGAGTGCTTTGGAGAGCAGTTGCTTCAGAGATTCAGTGATGCACTGTGAAATTTGTGTGAAGAGTTGTTAGAAATGAATATAGATGATAAATTGCTCCAAGAACATGTATCTAATTTCTACTTTCCTTTCCATTCTGGGAGAGTAATAGAACAGGGGCTAGATAACTGGAACTTAATATTACTGCTGGAAGCTTTTGAAGAAATGCATTTGGCTCTCAAAATAATACTCATGGAAAAAGCAAAAGGATGAGAACATGATATATTACATTAAATACAAAAAAGTTTCTTCAACATCCATTCCAAATGCTAGTATTATGCTGCTAGGAGAATATGCTTTGTTTTGTTTTGTTTAGGGTGTACATATTAATTTGGAAACAGAAATGAACTGGATGTATTAAATTATTAAAAGGAAACAACTTTCATCAAAGGAAGGAGTTTCTCAGTACTCAGTACTAATCAAAGAAATACATAATTTTCATGGGCTGCTTTTAAAAAGCAACCAGTTGCACTGTCAGTTCACTCTAAAGAGCAAAACATAATAACATCAAATATACTTAATAGATGTCACCATTTTATGGCACAAATGTCACATTTCTTAACAGGGAAAACAGAATGAAAATATCATAAACAGATAATCAAACCTTAAGATTACAGAGTTTGTAGCTATCACTGACATTCAGTTCTGTTTATGGCTAGTGTTCTGCTGGCGAATTATGATAGTGGAAGCTCAACTTATTTATTTTAAACTAATTGTTTGTTTGTTTTGACAGTGAGAATTCTTACTGACTGTGAAAGAAAAGAAAAGAAAATCCCTCCCAAACCCACCTTTTTAAGAAATGTAGCCCCCCCACAACATTCCATTTTGGTGTTATAGGAGAGTGTAGGGCAGGGGTAGGCAACCTTTCCCCTTTAAGGGCCGAGGGACTTCAGCTCCCAGAATCCCAGGAGCTATTGGCCAACATGGGACTATTGGCCAACATGGCTGTGGCTTCTGGGAGCTGAAGTCCCTCGGCCCTTAAAGGGGAAAGGTTGCCTACCCCTGGTGTACGGATTCATTGATCATATTCAAGGACTCTTAGAGATCCCTGTGGATGTTGGTTGTAGCACATGAGGATGGGGTCAGATAGTGTTGAAATGAGTGTACTGGGTCAGGAAGCTATTGTCCCTGTTCAATCCATTACTGAGGAACTGTAGTCCAATTCTGCTCTTTCTCTTTCCAATCTACCTTTGTAGTTCTTTTATTCAAGGACCACTGTTCTGAGATCTGAGATGGAATGCCCAGGGAGACTGAAATGTTCAGCCACTGGTTTTTGTGTATTCCCATTTTTAATGTCTGATTTATGTTCATTTATCCTCTGACACAGCGACTGGCCTGTTTGCCCAATGTAGAGTGCTGAAGGATATTGCTGACACAATATAGCATAGATCACATTGGAGGGTGAGCACATGAAGGTCCCCCTCATATTGTGGGTGATGCTATTAGGTCTTGTGATGGCATTTCCTGGATAAATTGTGCTGGCGGAATTGGCATCTAGGTTTGTGGCACAGCTTAGAACCTGTGTCCCCTTCTGTGTCATGTGTCTTCCTGTGGGTGAGTACCTGTTTAAGGTTTGGAAGTTGTATGTAGGCAAGTAAAGGTCTTGCCACCAGAGCCCTTGAAAGAGTAGCATTATTGTTCAGAATGGGTTGTAGTTCATTGATGATGCACCTGAGAGGTCCCAGTTGAGAGCTGTATGTGACCACTAGTGGGGTCCTGTTATTTTATCTCTTCAAAAACTGTTTTGTAATAAATCAGTTCTGAGTACAAGGCTTGCTTTGTTTATTTGTTTTTTTTTTTATTTCATGTGGTGAATTCCTTCATGCTGAGGAATGTTTCTTGTAATTCCTTGAGTTTGGTATTCCTTGAGTTTGGAATTACATTTCCTTACACAAAAGATTTTGAATTTGAATTGACATCCTCACACACCAAGGGAATATATATGTCTGTCCCTGGCTTCCACTCCACCAAAAGCATCTAAGGAACTATACTGAAGTCTACAAAAGCTAATGCTGCCAACTTCTTTCTTTCAGTTAGTCTCAAAGATCTCTACAAGATCTCTTTACGTACAGATTCTACAGCTATATCTTTGAATTCCATGTAATGTTGTTCATGGTGTTAGTGTTATCACATTGTAGATAGGTTCTGGAAATCATAGGTAACAAGAATTCCTGGAAGATCTCCTGGCATCTTCTTTTGTGTAGGACCTGAACCAATGGATTCAAATTACAAGAAGGGAAATTCCAATTAATCATTACGAAGAATTTCCTGATGGAGAGAGCTGTTCAACAGTGAAATAAACTGCATTATAAGGCAATGGGCTGGAACTTTTTAGGAAGAGTTTGGCATAGTAATCTCTCAGATATGTTCTAGCTCTGGATTCCTGCCCTGATGGGGTGGTGATGGCCTAGATGACCTTGGGATCCCTTCCAACTCTGTCATATGACGACCTTTACTTATGATTAACCTATCAATGAAACACTTATGTGTCACTAGAAATTGGAAAAACTAACACAGAAACATCAGGATTTATAGGTTTTCTTTTGTTTTTGGCAGACTACCAGACAATGTATGCTTATATTTTATATCATATTCTTTATAGCTGCATCCCCATACATACGTTTCTAATGAATTTTCTTGAATACAAATGATTTTTGGTGGAAATGTTACAAGAATTTTACTCAGTTGCTATTTTCTTAGACAAGATTGTTTTACCTGCATGTGTTTTTCATACATTTCTTAGCAATTCTGTGTTTCTCCAGCCTTTTTGTCAACCATTTTAATGTTATATTTTACTTGCTTCATCAGTTTTTTCCTGCTTTATGTGTTTTTCATTCCTCTTAGAAAAATTTGCCCTTAGATTTTGAGTTAAATTCAGATAGATGGAACAGTCCTAAAATGATGGTGAGGAAAGGTTTAAGAAGTAGGGTAGGGGCACCCTACAGTTCCACATACATAAGAAAGAGAAGCTCCCTTTGTATGTGATATTCATTATGGAGACTCCATAGAAAACTACGATTGTGTACATCTATGGAGATTGCCGCACATCTTAAAAGCCCGTCTTATCTCCCAAATTGAAGTCTAATTTGTGCTGCAGACAGGTCCTATTGCATGTCTTTTGTCACCAAATCTGCTAACAGAGTACAGCCTGGACAGCCTGGGTCCCAAAACACGCTCCGGTGGCCATTTTTCAAAGCTGGAAAACTCCCAACTTTGAAAAATGGCCATCAGAGTGCGTTTTTGGACCCAACTGTATCCAGGCTGTACTTCACTGGCAGATT
>CM034703.1:69189834-69200045 GCA_020142125.1 Phrynosoma platyrhinos | reverse complement strand
TTCATGATCTATATGCAATCAAAGGCTTTGCTATAGTCTATAAAGCGCATGCTGATTTGGTGTAGGTACCATGAATGTACCTACACCAAATTGTTTCTCTAACGTGGCACAGACATGTCTCAGTTAACAAATCCTCTGGCAAAGAACCTTCTTTTTACAATCTTTTTACAGCTGCCCAGGCATCCTCTTCTTCTTCATCCTTTATCTAGCTGGGAGTTACTTTTTTTAGCAGCTTTGGCATTAAAATGAGGGCTAAAGAAACACAGTCTTTAAATGTCAGTTTGCAGCAGTGTGACTAGAGTAAACAATGAATATGTATTGAAAGGTGGGAAAGAACAGGATTTTACTCTGGTTAATCCTAGTGTAGCCATAGATGACTGCCCTAGAACAGGCAAGATAAACAATAGCAGCCTCCAGAATCCCTTACTGATGATACAAGGAACAGCAAGAAAAGGGAAGAGCAGATAAGCCTGCCTCACCAGCTCTCACATACCATATAAAACAACAAAACATAGATCTATATATTTGGCCACCTAACTGGAACTCATAAGAAAAGGGTAAACTGGTAAAAGAAAAAGTCATCCCTGAATACATTTGGAAGAAGTCTTCAGATGGGCTCTACTAAGGTTTAAAATGTTTCTGTTTGTTTATGCACGTTTTCCTGTTTTGGTTGTTTCATTTCACATGTACATATTGTTTATTATGAATAAAAAGTTTGCTGAAACTTGTTGAACCTCTTATCCTCTTGTCTTGTGGAGTAGGAATCTATCCCTTTTGTTTCTAGGTTATTTATGCTTCTAGAACCAGCTTTTCTGTTAAAGAAGTAATGCCACCTGATTCATTAACTATCTGTATCCTTACTTATGTAATTTGACTACAGGAGAAACAATTGTATGGACATGGCAACCACAGCATAGATGGCTACTTCCATTTTATGTAGCTCAGATTATGAACCAAGAATGATAAGGATTTTGTCTTTGAGCCTTTCATGATAGATGCAGTCATGCCAAGTGGATCAAATTTTGTCTGTTAAGTCAAGAATTTGAAAGGAGATCCAATGGTCAACTAAAGACTATAAAAACTGATTGCAATCAATAAAATATGAGTGACTCATAGAATGTATTTTGTGTTGATTATACTAATTGTTTGCAAATCTATTAATAAAATCTGTTAAAAACTTTAAAAAAATGTGAGTGACTGAGATGCCTAGCAGGTTTTTGGAACTGACTAGCTGTTTTTCAGTTGCACTGTGCAGAGATGTATAACAGACAGGCAGCTCTTGATTTTGAAAGATGCTGTCATACGTCTCTCCCCCCCCCCCCCCATCATCATCATGCCCAAATTGTCTGAAAGGAAAAATGAGGTCTTAAACTATGAGCTCCAAGGGGGGAAAATCCAATCAACAAAATGTATAGCTTCTGGAAATCCTCATAATGTAGCCAGAATTGTAAAGCATGACTTTAAAACAGAGAGGTCAAGGGCAAAGTGATCTAGATCACTGCAGCAACATCTGTGGAAATAGACTCAGAGCTTATAAGGGCTTTGGTTCAGAATCCTCTCTCTTTACACATTTTTATCCTCTTACCAACAGTCATAAAAATGAAGCAAAAAGCCATTAATTAAACAACATTTAAAGAGTAACCACAAACTCTATATAAATGTGTATGACTTATCATTGGCTTTCCTGTTACTTATGTTGATCCAAATCTTCATCAACAATTTGCTAATTTGTTAAGAACATTTGAATATTTAAAATCTGTGACTTCTTAGGTCATTAGAGTGAGAACACTGAATATGTAACAAATAGGCACAAATCAATTCATTAATTACTCACTGTAATACTTTTGGATTCTATTGCTTTCATCCCTCCTCCCCCAAAGTAGTCCACATTACTAATGCAAGCAAATATCACAGACACTGGAAAAATGAAAGATGCTCCTGTTAGCTATGTATTAGAGTAGCTTTAAAGCTATAATTCTTCTACATTTTTCTTTTTCTTTTTCTTTTTTTTTTTTTTTGGGTGGCAGGATATTTGGGTTTTTTTTTTTTTAAAAAAAGAGGTGAAGTCTATAGTACCATGTTCTTCATTTATCACAGACATTCTGTGCCAATTTGGTCATGATTTGCAACACAGTACATATTTTTAAAAAACAAGGCTTGCTGCTTATTGTTACTATAGATAATGCCTAGATGACTATGGAGATTATCACACGGAGGCTTACCATTCTTAAAATGTGGCTATATTGTCCCTAAAGCATCCCTAAAGCGTGAGGATGTGATGGTCGGTTGCACTTGTCTCCCATGATGAAATCATCATGGAGGCATCCCATCACTAAAATGTTTGTGGAGCCACCATTTCTCTGTATAATGGAAGTTCCTGTTATGCAGAGAAATTGCAACTCCACAAATGCTTTTATGATGGGATGCCTCCATGATGATTTCATCACGGGAGACAAGCGCAACTGGCCATCACACTCTCACACTTTAGGGATGCTTTAGAGACAATCTAGCCAAATTTTAAGAACAGTAAGCCTCCCTGTGATGATGATGATAATAATAATAATAATAATAATAATAATAATAGTAATAATAATAATATTTATGCCGCCTCTCTGCAGCACAATCGAGGTGGCATACAACAAATTAAAACAACATTACAAGTTAAAACAGTCAAACAACCCCTTCCCTAACCCACCCATCCCTTAAAAATATATTAAACTATAGCAGGATTAAAATACAAGATAAAAGAAAACAATACAATACAAATAAATAGCAGCTAAGCAACAAAAGAGCTGGAATACATTTCTATGGGCCAGGATGTTATTCAGGGAAGGCCTACCGGAAGAGAACCATCTTTACTGCTTTTTTAAAGCAGTCAAGAGTAGTAATAAGACAGATCTCATCTGACAGGCCATTCCATAATCTGGGGAAAGAGGCAGAGAAGGCCCTCTGGGAGGTCACCGACAGTCTGGTTTTTATGGGCTGTAACAGGTTCCTTCCAGAAGATCAAAGGCCTGGGGAGGATCATAGGGAAGGAGGTGGTCCCAGAGATAAGTTGGGCCCAAGCCATGTAGGGCTTTAAAGGTCATAACATCACCTTGTACTGAGCTCGGAAACTAATAGGCAGCCAGTGGAGAGATTTCAGCACTGGTGTTATGTGCTCTCTCCTAGATGTACCAGTAAGTAACCTGGCTGCCATATTTTGAACTAATTGAAGTTTCCGAGTTACGCACAAGGGTAGCCCCATGTAGAGCACGTTACAGAAGTCCAGATGTGAAGTTACCAGAGCATGTATCACAGTTTTGAGATCCCTACTTTCCAGGAAAGGGTGCAGCTGGCGTATCAGCCGAAGCTGATAGCAGGCACTCCTGACCGTTGCAATCTCCTAAATGAAGTAAGCATTTCATTCTCAAAACACTACATATGTTAATGAATGTTACAGAAACAGCTCTGCATAGTTTTGTGATAGATTTGTCCCACATCTGATGCATTTCTGTGTGCTTTCAAATGTGTATTTATTTTTAATTAGATATATTGCTATCCTGATTTTCTAAATACCGTTATCATAACACAGCTTAAAACAGAGACATCACTACATATAAAATATTATAATGAAAAGTATAATCTTACCCACAACACTAATAAATCAATTAAAAGAACAAAACAATCAAGGCTTTATGATGTGAGAATTAAGCAACTTTCTAAAGCCAGGATAAAAGAGTATACTGGGTAGGACATTTGACAGTTTAGGTGCCATCATAAAAAGGTCCCTGGGTCAGTATTTTGACTATCCACCATTTTCTAGGGTGATGGCACACAGAGAAGGACGTCTAAATCTGATAATGAGGCTCAGAAGAGTAAAAATATAAGAAGCTGATATATACGGAACTAGTAATCTAGCTCAGTATTATCAGCACTGACTGTCTGCTTCTGTTCCCATGCAAAGTATGTGCTCTGCAACCAAAGTCCAGCCTATTCTTCTTTATATGGAAGACCTTCATTCAAGATAGGTCATATATCTTTTCCTAGATTGCTGGAATTCCCAAGCAATAATATTTCTTTATTGAATGAGTTATGTAGAATCAGACAGATATCACTAGATCAACAAATAAGATTTTGTAAAGCAGGGGTAGGCAATCTTTTTTAGCCGGGGGCTGGGTTGCTGTCCCTCAGACAATTGGGGGAGGGGAAAGCACCATAAATAAATAAATAAATAAATAAAAATAAAACATTTTTTAAAAAGTAAAAAATTAAAATATATATATGCATGCACACTCTGTCAGCCCCAGAAAAGCCATGGCAAAACCTGTGTGGAGATTTTGCCAAGAAAATCCCAAGAACAAGTAATAACAACAATAATCAATATCATTATGGCAGGCGGCGGCAGCAGCAGGACCGGCCTGGGGCCGGTCCAAAGGCCTTGGGGGGCTGCATCTGGCCTCCGGGCCTTAGGTTGCCTACCCCTGTTGTAAAGCCTTTGAAGCAAATTTGGATGCCTTTTAAAACTGAAAAGACATGCTGAAATGAGAAACTCCTATGGTTTATGACATGACAAAATTCTAGTTTGTCCAACTGGCTGTTTTGCTTGGGGGATTTCATTTGTGGGAAATGAACTCAATTTTTACTGTTTTCTGACCAGTATAAACAGGTGTTTGTAGCAATCATATATTATGCAAGTGATTAGCATCTTGATCTGAAACACATATATGTACAGGTAGGTCCCATTGACATTTGTGGAATATACTTGTCAGCCAATATGCTCAGACTATGGATGTAAAACTATATTTTGTATGGTATTTTCACCAGTCTTAAACTTATATGATTGCAAAAATTATTTCATCTGTTTTACTTTGTCTGTTTTTTTGTCACGTTCTGACTCAAAACTAAATTACCTGATCAACTAACTAAGTCTGTTGTGATGAAATTAGCTTAATGTATTTATTTCTAAATAGTGTCAAAGGGGCAGGCACTGTTACAAGCTGTTTCAGACATGCTGCATTAACTTTAGTGATTTTGACTACTGATGCCTAAAAACACTTCTGTGTCATGTTGGCAGTATACTGAGTGCCTGAGCCTTATGACCTGAGATTTTATAATTTAATAGAGATGAAATGAAATGAAAGCTTTGGTGTGAAAACAAAATACAAGTCTGGATTCTTAATTAGAAAGTTAAGGGATGCAGGTTAAACAATTTTAGCTATGTTTTTTGTGTGGGTTTTGCCATTTCATTTGTACATTGCATGTATTCATAATTCCTGAGTGAGAGAAAATCAAGATATAACTATTTACCACCTGTCGTTCAATATCAGCCTTGTTGGCCATATATCAAATCCAATAACATCCAAACAATGATACCTTTATTGGGCCAACCAAAATGCACAACTAAATGTTGCAAGCTTTCAAAGTCACTCTGGCTTCTTCATCTTTACCACCTGTATTCATTCTATTTCTCTGAAATGGAACAAAGGCTCAAAATGACCTATCTTTCTCTGAAGATGCCAGCCACAGATGCTGGCAAAACATCGGAATGAAACATCGGAATGAATATAGCCACATAGCCCAAAAAAAAACCCACAAAAAACTATGGCCTATTCTTAATTTAATTCCATGACTTAAACTCTATAAGATTAATCAGAAACAAACCATTTGTATATAGGAAGAAATCACCAAGAACCACAGTTTGTAAATTTGAGCCAAAAATATATATCACATTTAACAAGCATGTATATTTATGTACATTTGTATTTAAAACATTTTTAAATTTCTCATCAACCAAAGTTATTTGGCTATTATTTCCAAAGGGTTCTAATAGCACCTATGAGACTAACTGAAAAAAAGAAAGAAGTTGGTAGGATAAGCTTTCGTATATTTAAGTCTACTTCCTCAGATGCATTAAGTGAATTACTGTGAGATCCAGAAGTGTATGGACCTGTCATGATAAAGGATATGAGAGAATGAGGATGAATGATAAGGTGAAAGAGTGATATAGAGGAAAATTGGAAAGGGGGCTATAATCCAAATAAAATGCAAACAGGGAAACAGATGGGTAATAGCAGGGGAAGTTGTAGTGTATGACTCTACATCCTAGGACAAGACTCTGATGACCAACAAGGATGATCTACCTTCCTGGGTTAAATAGAATGATATGGCTGATGGGGAAAAGCGGAAAGTTTAAAGAATTCTTTGATGTGCTTCAAAGTATGCTGAACACAAGCTAGGTAAGAAGGGGTTGGTGAGGAAAATCTTAAAGGGAGAATTGTTCGGGGGGGAAATCACATTTGACACCAGCAAGTCTGTGGTGAATCTCTATCTAAAGAATCCATAATAAAACTAGTATTTTTATCGCTACCATGCTGCCCTGGTTCTTGAAGTCTTGAAGCTAAACATGACACTGTGTCAAATCTCCTTCCAGTGCCTTGTATGATGCAGCCACATTTGGCCTAAGGCAAAGCCAGTCGGGAGGAGCCTTCCCAGGGTGAGCTGAGTGATGGCCATGTGGCCACAGCCCAGAAAGGATAAGTGAACTCCAGCCAGGGGGATGGAGTGAGAAGACCCTCAGGAGCCAAAGGAGGCATGGGGAGCAGTGGGTGGCTTCAGGGTGATGCCCCACTGGCAGCGCAGAGGCAGGGAGAGGAATAGTCCCCACACTATGAGGATTGGGAGGACTGGTCCATGGATTGTGAGGGAGATGAGGGAATGTCAGACGGGCTGTGGGAGGAAGTGCAGCAAGACCCACTAAGCAAAGCAGAAGAGAATGAGTGGTTCCAGACCCTGATGGCCAGAGTGAGGCTGGTGCGAAGGCAAGGGTCACTGGCGAAGAAGTGGATGCTGCAAGACATAGTGGCCAAAGAGGTGGCAGCCCAGCTTGTCGGAACCACAGTGAGACCACTGGCTCAAGGAGAGGGGCAGACACGAGGAGGACAAGAGGCTGTTGGAAGGGGCACCATAGCAAAAGCTATCTTCCACATCAGCCCAACCCATGAGATTGCAGGGACCAGTGCCAGAAATGACCCCCCCCCAAAGGTACTGGTCAGAGCCACAACCAGTCACACCCAGAACCTGGTGGCCAGACAACTGGAGTGCAGTTCAATGGGAGGGTCAGCCAGATGTCTTTCTTTTTGGCCCAGGCGGGGTCCTACTTTCCTGAGTAGGTTGAAAAAGTGAGGTTTGTTACATCTTATCTGGAAGGTGCAGAAGACTGGCTCGTACAACTTTTTGATGCCAGAGCTGCAGAATTGGAGAATTTGTCCAAGTTCATGGTTGCCCTATGGGCTTGGTTCTGGAACCCCTTCTGGGAGAAGAAGGCTCGAACCAAGTTGATGGTGCTCATGCAGGGAGGACATTCTATGACAGAATATGTGACGGAGTTCCAGGGACTGGCAGTGCAAGTCCTGGACTGGCCCAAGGTGACCAAAGTACAGCATTTCAAGGTGGGGCTGCATCTGGACCTACTGAAGTGGATTCAGAGGACTGACAACCTGCAAACCATGAGGGAGTAGATCCGACTGGCAGAAGAAGCCAAAATGGCAAAAGCGGAGATCTGCTTAATGTCGCAATGGAAACTGGGAGTGAGAAAGGATGCCAACTGAAACCCAAGCCACTCCCGGGGAAAAGAAAGGGAAACTAAGGCTTCAGAATTGGAGTATGAGTGATGGAGAAGACTTGGGCTTTTCCTGGCCTGTAGGTAGAAGGGGCACCTGATTGCTGAATGCCCCAACTGAAAGGACCACCCGCAGGGCACCTCTGTGAAGGGAGCACCTGCTTTGCACTACCAAAGGACTGGGTGGCTGAACCCACAAGGTGGCAAGACAAGAAGGCATGGCACCAGAGATAATGTCAGACATGACAGAGTCAGAGGATGATGCTGAGTCAGTGGAAAACTTCAACAGCCAGCCCGCAGTGGCAGGAGGCCTGCCATAAATCTACAGTGCCATACTTCAAGGTTGAGTGGAGGGGTCCCCTTATATATCTTGGATGTCATGGTGGAGGACTAGAAAAGGGATGGAGGATAAACCTGGTGGTAGTCATAGACTGGGGTGCACTCACTGCTTCATCAGCCCTGAAATAGTAAGGAAGATGGAGCTTGACACCAAGAAGCTGAGGCACCCCATCACTTTTCATCAAATGGATGGCTCTGCTATGGGGGGGAGGCCCACTAGTGAAAGGACTGAGACAGTTTGGCTGGGGGTGGCAGAACACTGGGGGGAAATCCACTTTGTTTTTGGCCCCACTTCATTCTACTAAGTGATCCTGGGAATAGACTGGCTCCATTTCTATAACACCTGGATCCGGTGGGGGTCAGGAGAACTAATTTTTGATGATCTGGGATGAAGAGCCCACACCAGAGACATTAATCCGAATGGGGAAAAGAGTACAGTGGTGGTTTTGGGCCAACCCAACTCACTGCGAGAGTGGGTGGGAAGTGCCATCCCAGAGGACCAGCTGGGCTACCCCCAGTCTATCAGTCTATTAGGTGTTTGAAGAAAAGGAGTATGACCAGCTCCTGTCCCACCGGGAGACATACTGCACCAGAAGAGAAGGGCCTAATACCATACTAAGCTCCAAGTAAGGGAGTTAATAAAGAAACTATCTTGAGGGGTATTGATAGCCTGAGAGGCTGGTTAAGAAATAGTGATAAAGGTACCCAAAGAATGGCTAAGAATGTCCTGTGGGGGTAATTTCAAGGAAAGGAGTGTTTTAGAGTATTATTATTTGTAACTGTAACCAATTATAACAAGTGCAGCAAGACCAAGTGAAACATTGTTACTTGTATTGTAAAAAAAGTTTTGTTGTTACTTTATGAAACACTTGTCTACAGTGTGAATGACTAGCCATGCTACTAAACATTATACAAGATAGATTATACCAAAGAGTTTTAGAAAAGACAGTTGGTGAAGGAGTGACTCTGCATAGGGTGGTGGCAGCCGTGGGATGAAAAGGGTCCATGATGTGGCCACAAATGAAAGAAAAGAAAAAGTGCACGTCACATAAATTGGTGGCAGCAGTGGGATCTGAAAAGAGCCAGTGGCTAAAAGTGTTTTAAAGGCTGGGATATGGAAAAATTTGATGCTTAGAAGTATGCTTGGTGATCAGTGTGACAGGGTCTGAGTTCGCAACCCAAGATTTGGTCTGAACTTGAGAGAGGAAAGTTCACAGGTTTGAGTTTAAACTAAAGGCATTAGTGTCAGGGAAGCAATCTCTAAGGTAATTATGAAAGGTAATTTGTAAGAGATTACTCAGAAACTGTCCACACTGGAGAAAAAAGTATTATTACCAGTCCCTGAGGTAATTTGCTGAGGTAATTGTAGAGGACTGTGGAAGAAAATGTAGCAAGTAGATTACCTGCTACGATTTGCTAATTTTCTAATTTTTTATATTGTTTAATGTTTTAATTGTACTACTATTTAATACTGTTTTAAGGGGGGGAGGGATAGTTTGTCATTGTAATTGTTTTAACTTGTAAACCGCCCGGATTGGGTAACCATTGGGCAGTATAGAAATAAATTTTATTATTATTATTATTATTATTATTATTATTATTATTATTATTATTAGAAAAGAGATAAAACAAAAGAGTGAGAGTGGGTAAAGTCACACCAGCTGAGAAAGTATCAAAGCAAGAGTACAATGAAGGAAAATATCTTAGAAAAGTGATTTCTGAGGTAAAAATTCGGAGTAAAGTGGGAAATCACTGGTTTGCCATTAAGATCCAAGTGTTACCTTGGTAAACAACTGATTAAAAAGTAGTTAAGACTATTTCCTGAGATAAAAGTTTTGGGTAATAGTAACAAAATACTATAAAAATGTCTCTTAAGTAAGTAAAACCCACTGGGGCAGAAACAGAAGTGGTGGGAGAAGAATTGGTAGCGAGTTTGGACACCTAAATCTCAGACTATGATTGATACCAAAGAGAGGGGAGGGCTGAGTCTCCCAAATTTGAAACTATACTTCCATGCCAGTTGCCTAAATTGGGTTCTAGATTGGATAAAGCTTCAAAACCAGAAATTATTGAGTTTAGAGGGGTTTAATGCATGATTTGGCCTCCATGCTTACTTGTGGTATGATAAAGACAAGATCCATAAAGACTTTAAAAATCATTACCTACTAAACCCCATTCTACAAACCTGGCTAAAGTATAGGAATAGACTTTATCAGAAAATACTGTTATGGGTCTCACCCCACGAGGCCTTTATTAAAAGAGATAAATTAGT
>CM034703.1:69107286-69122643 GCA_020142125.1 Phrynosoma platyrhinos | reverse complement strand
ATTAGTAAAAGAATAGTATCTAGATCAAGGGAAGTAATAGTGTCACTGTGTTCTGCTTTGGTCAGGCCCTACCTGGAATACTGTGTCCAGTTCTAGGCACCACAAGGATGTTGAAAATCTGGAGGGTGTCAGGAGTAGGGTGACTAAAATGGCAAAGGGTCTGGAAACCATGCCCTATGAGGAATGACTTAGAGAACTGGGTACGTTTAGCCTAGAGAAGAGATGGTTAAGAGGGCATATGATAGCCCTGTTTAAATATTTGAAGGGATGTCATATTGAGGAGGGTGCTAGTTTGTTTTCTACTGCCCCAGAGAACAGGACCTGGAACAATGGATGCAAGCTACAGGAAAAAAGATTCCACCTCAATATTAGGAGGAACTTCCTGACAGTGAGAGCTGTTCAACAGTGGAACACACTCCCTCAGAGTGTGGTGGAGGCTCCTTCTTTGGAGGACTTTCAACAGAGGCTGGATGGCCATCTGTTGGGGATGCTTTGATTTTGAGTTCCTGCAAAGCAGGGGGTTGGACTGGATGGCCCTTGTGGTTTATTCCTACTCTATGATTCTATGAATCCTAGCAAAGCTTTTTATGCACCATCTGTGTGCACCATCTTTGTTTAGCTGTGAGCAAATTGTTGTTGCTTTTTCAAGGCTCAACTTGCAATTATTTTATTGTCAGGGGGGATGAAGAGGCTATAAGAAGGCCTTATTTGAGGTCAGTATCAAAGCTGAGGATGTCTGTTGAATTTTAAGGTACATGAAGTACTGATAGCAAAACATGATGAACTCAATAATTGTTTGAAGGAGATGTGTGGTGTTGCAATAAAAGGAGAAAGGCACATAAATAAGAGGGAAACATTGATTAGATGAGAGTCAGATGCGGTTCAGAGGATTAATTAAATTAAAGTCAGATGTTCATTGTTTGAACTGGTGCTCGCAGAGATTAGGAAGCACACCACTGGACTAGATGAGACAAGAAGACACCCACTGGACTAGAGAGTTTCAGAAGGAAGAATGAACATTTGTGTTGCCTTTCTGCATTTAAGATCTTATCCTTCCTGCCTTTGCTAAGGCATAAAAAAATCATTTAAAATCAATATGCTGGGTGGTAACTGATCAAATGATCAGAGAGCTTCACTGAAAGCCACAGACACAAATTCTAATTCTAGTTTCACCATTACATTTACTCTGACCTTGGGTAAATAAACGTTTCTTTCTATTTCCTTCCATGAAAAAAATAAATAAGAAGGTTCAATAGCTCTAAGCCAGTGACATCCAGGACTTGACAATTAAATTTCCTCCAAGGCTAAAATAGTGTATGGCTATAAGGGGATAGCAAATATTTCAGTGTTCTTTATTTTCACAAGGTACATTCTTGCATTCTAGATTTTGGTACCAAATGAAAACATTGATTGTGGTTCCAAAGGAAAATAATGTTTGTGCATTATTTGCTTAAATAGCATACCATATATACTCAACTATATGTTGAGAATTTTTACTAAAAATTAATCTTAAAAATCTGGGTAGACTTACCCAGAGGCCATAGCTGGTTTCATAGGAGACAGCCTGCCCAGCTTGGAGGAGAAGGAAGAATGAACCTGAGGTTGCTAAAAGGCCATGTATTTCACCTTAAGCCAGGAGGAGCTTGCTAAGCATAGCCTAGGACCTGTCTTGGAGGACAGCTCTGGAATCTTAGGGCAATAAGTATTAGCTCAAATTTAGGGCTGGTTTACTCAGCCATAGGATCATTTAACCAATGCTTTACTGTGGTCCAAGGCAGACACAAAACTCCAGAGGCATATCCTCCATGAAACACTTTTTATTTGAATCATCACATACAAAGACACATATGCAAACTCACACATACATACATACATACATACATACGTACATAGGAAAGGAAAGTGATTAGATTGAGATATACTACCTGAGGTTTGGAGATTCTATTGCTGAGGATTCTGGAGAGGAAGGGGACTTTATGGTTCCCAATGAGGAGAGGGAACCAAAGAAGAGCATAGCCAAACCGGCAGACAGCAGTTCTGCCTGCGGGTAGACCAAGCTGATGAACAAAGGAAAGCCTGGGATTTAAATAGAATTTTTGTGCTCTGAGGCAAAGGATCAAGACATTGATGTACCCAAATTGCCCTATACCTTTTGAAATGTATCTTTGTACTTTGAAGTCTGGTTTTCCAAGAAAAGGAAGGGAAGGTGTGAAGTAGGCATGTTTCCGAGAACAGGATGGCAAGATGGATGGAGTTGTTTACTTCTTCTCATGCCAGATGCCATTTCCTTCATAATATAACTTTTCCATTTAACATCTTCTCTATGTGAGTGGGGGCCATCTCCTGGTGAGGCAACTCCAAGAATGCTGGCCATGTGTACGTACCCTGTCCACTTTGAGGCTGTGAAGGGGCTTCCGCATAAAAGGGTCATACAGGGGACGCCCATATTAATTGATATCAAAGAGGAGGGGTGGTTTCAGGCCTGCACTAAGCATAATACTGGGTCGCTTTTCCATTTATGCACTCTCTCCCCCCAGCCTGCTGGTGGCCCTCTGGAGCTCCTTGATACAGATTGATACAGAGTGCTCATCCCAGATCAGGCTGGGGGGTGGGTGGTTTGAGTGAACAGATTGTTAACATATATCCCAGCAAACTCCTCCCAGCATGAGGTACTTTGACCCCGGTGGAGTAGTCTGCTGGGTTGCTTGTTGAATATCTGTTCCCTAATACACACATCCCACAGCATGATCTGAGTTGATCGCGTTGGATGTTTCTGCAAAACCAATCAGAGTGATCAATGCAGATTGGGCCACTGAGGAATGTGTCAAGGGAGCAGATTGTTAACAACTCAACAAACTCCTTCTGGCGTAATGCAGTTTGAGCTGGAACAATTTTGCTGGGTTGCTTATCAATAATCCATTCCCTTGACACCCCCCCACTCCCCACAGAGGTGCAATCTGGGGCAATTACTCCGGATGGTTTGTCAGGGACCTCCAGGGACCTTGGTGTGCAGGTGTCTCCCCACAATCTCAGAAGCACTATGGATGACTGACTGAGGAATGCAGAAGGTGTTCTTTTGCCCCTCTCAGCTCATTTTGCAAGCAGTGCACATATGTGTGCAAGCAGTTCAAATCAAGCCTCCATAGAAAAGAAATAATGAAATCTCAATGACTTTTGATATGCTTGGTAATCAAACTGTAGCAAGCATTGATGACAAGGCCATACTTGGAAAAATGACCAATCAGCTATCTTATCTTGTCTGGCAGATGGCACAAAGCTGGCCCCAGTGATAATGTTCAAAAGGAAAATTATGCCAAAGAACTTAAAAATTACAGCAGCTGTAATATGTTCACCCTAAAGGATGGATGGATGAGAAGGGCATTAAATGGTGGCTGTGCGATGTGTGGAGTAGGCTACCAGGTACAGGTCTAAGATTACACCCATTGCTATTGGTCTGGAATATGTTCCATTTATATGTCATTCAGATTGACAAGGATGAAGCAAAGAAAGTGGTGACTACATTAGTAATTCCAGGAGGCTTAACATCGATGCTGCATCTGTTGTATGTTTATCTCAATATATCTTTCAAAGACTCACTGTACAGTATGTGGCAACAATGGACATTTTCTGGTCAAGCAAAGTTAATGAAAAGAGGGAACTTCATGAAACCAGACATTGATTTGGTAGCGAATAGGGTAATGGATATTTAGGATTACGTTCTACCAGAAATGATGAAGTTGTTCCTGAAATTCAATGGACTGAGATAGTACATACAACATTTATGCCGATGTTGTCACCCTCCGCGAAGGACTCTGTTCGCAGTCTGGGGGTGTGCCTTGATTTGCCGCTCCTGATGACTAGTCAGGTAAATGCAATGGTCATGAGCACCTGTTATCAGCTCCAGCTGATATGCTGGCTGTGCCCTTTCCTGGAAGTAAGGGCCCTTGAGACTATGGTGCACACGCTGGTAACCTCCTGTCTAGATTTCTGTAATACGCTCTACATGGGGCTACCCTTGTGCTTGGTCCAGAAACGTCAATTAGTACAAAATATGGCAGCCAGAGTGGTCTCAGGAACATCTATGAGAGTATTATAGTCTCTTCACTGGCTGCCTATCAGTTTTCAGGCCCAGTATAAGGTATTGGTTATGACCTTTAAAGCCCTAAATGGCTTAGGCCCAACCTATCTTTGGGACTGCATCCTCCCATACAATTCTCCCTGCACACTCTGGTCCTCTGGGAGGAATTTGCTCCAGCCAGTAAAATCAAGGCTGTCTGCAACCTCCCAGAGGGCATTTTCAGTTATCACCCCCAGGTTATGGAACAGCCTGCTGGACGAGATCTGTCAGATTATGAGCTTAAGCAGCTTTAAAAAGGCTGTCAAGATGGATCTCTTTCAGCAGGCCTTTCCTGATTAGATCCTGGCCTCAGGAGCTCCACGTCTCCACCTCTTAGTTTTTGGCTTACCCACTGATCTTGCTTGCTTATAATCCCTTTAATTATTTCATTTTATTTTGTTATTTTGTGCTTTGATTTTTAAAGGATGTGTAGTTTCATACTTTTTTAATGGGGGAGGGTGGGGTCTTGGGGGTTTTTAGTCTGTATTTCTTGTGTAATTTTAACCATTGTAAGCTGCCCCGATTGTTTGACAGAGGGGCGGGGTATAAATACATTTTTTTAGTTGTTGTTGTTATTATTATTATTATTATTATTATTATTATTATTATTATTATTATTATTATTGCTCTTGGTTTTCTGCAAAAACCCAGAGCAAATGGTAAGTTTTTAAAATTCAGGACAAAGGGTGGAAACCCTGATTCAGGTTTAGGCATTGTTTAAATGGCTCCAACCCAATTTGGAGTTCAGGGGTTACCTGGAAGTCAGCACTGTATAATTTTTTGAGTGTTGGAGTAGGACTCCAGAAATCAGCTATGGAAACTGACTAGGTGACCTTGGACAAGTCAAATTCTTTGGGCCTTAGGCAAAAGCAACAATAAACCTCCTCTGAATAAATCTTGCCTAGAAAATCTATGATAGGATCACCATTAGTTGGAGTCACCTTGAAAGCCATTTTCAAGCAGTTTTGTAGTACTACATTTCATCATATATGAAGCAAACATTTAAGCTAGAAAGCAAATCTGATTGGATTCAATGTGCCTTATTTCTATATATATTTTAAAAGTGTCATAGAGATTTAGCCCTAATGATCTCACCAAAAATAGCATTCCAGTTTGTATTCTTATTCTTAATTTTTATGGTGTATTTTATTATTGTAGATGCAAATGTTTCTTTTTTCCTTTCAAGATCTATGTAACTAATGTTTTTTGTTCAATTTAATCTTCTACTTTTTCCCATGAAAATGTTTTTGTTTGTTTTTTGTCAAAGAAATCTGTAAGTCCCAATCCACTGAAGGAGGATTGCTTTTGTGTAAACATGTAAGAATTGCATTGTAAATTATTTTTATTTCAGGCATAATAAATCAGAACTCACTTATAGTGTTTATCATGTTATTTTGCACTATGCCACTTTTGAGTATCATTGATCACTGCCTAACTTATCAGAGCTGTTATCACAGCTTGAGAGGCTTTCCTTTGGCTTTGTTACATTTTACAAAAGATTGTGATAACACCTTCATCTGCAGAAAAGAGTGAAAAACATCAATATTGTGAGAATCCATCCATGAGGTATAAATCTATCTTTTGCTAATATGACATGGTTTCTGATGGGGTTTTTTTTTTTTCATTCCCATATCACTTGTATATTTTATGGGTCTGTTTCTAAATAACTCTGTAAAGAGCAGGTTTTATCTTTCACAAAGATTACAGCTGTTAGTAAACATTAATAGATCTGCACTGGAAGCATAAAGCTGGTCTAACTCAGGCTGTGACTTTTTCAAATGCAGCACATGATTTATGTTTATACTAGACATTTAAGTTTTTGCATCATGACTTAATGTCTATCACAAACCATATAGCCTTAGGCATGCACAAACCACAATAATTTCCTTATTTTCTACATTGCACAAATTCCCTGGGCAGCAGTATCAGCCTAAAAGATAGAGCCTGATATGAAAACAACAAGACTTTGGACTTTCAATTGGTTTCTGCTCTTCCATATCAGCTGCAGTCTTTCAGTTCCGCTTTCTCTTTCTTTCCTTTTGGTATTAGAACAATATGGGCCTTTTCCCATGTTTCTGGGACTCCTTCTTGTGGTATATCTTCAATTACTTCTTTTAATGGTTGATTTAGTTCCTTGAGAATTTGTTTATAATAGTTAGCTGTTAATCCATCTGGCCTGGGTGACCCAGTTTCATCATCCCAATGGCTTCCTTGATTTCTTTTATTGTAATTGGTTGATTTAATCTGTCTTTGTCTTCTTTGGATAACTTATTAATATTTTGTTTCTTTAAATATGCTATTACTTTATCTTTATCCTCTTTTGAAATCTGTACATTCCTATATATCTCTTCATAGTATTCTTTGAATTCTTTTTTTTAATATGATCTTGATTTGTAATTAATTCCCTATCTTTATATGTTTCTGAAATCATTTTCTTTTCTTTTTCTCTTCTTAATTTGTTTGCCAATATTTTCCCTGCTTTATTCCCTGATTCGAAATGTTTTTGTTTTATCTGTCTTAATTTCCTTTCTATTTCTTTGATTACCATCATCTTCCTGTAAATTTGGAATGGAAATTTGCCATTCTTTTTCCATTCTTCTTCTAATTTACTCAATTCTTCTTTAATCTCCTGTTTTTTTCTAATGTCTTTCTTTTTTTGTTCCACTTGTAATTTAATTAAAGTCCCTCTAATCACAGCCTTACCAGCATCCCATATTGTTTTATTCTTCATTCCTTCAGTTTTATTTTCTTTGAATTAGTGTTTTGATGTCTCCTTTATAATCTTTATATTCTCTTTTCTTTTCAGTAGTTCATTGTTTAATCTCCACATATATGATTTCTTTTTCTCTTCCAATTCCATCCTTATCAGATTATGGTCAGAGGTGTATTTGGTTAAAATATCCATGTTTCGTATCAATATTGTTATGGGCTTAGATACAAAAAAAAGATCTATTCTGGAGAAGGAGTTATATGGTTCTGGAAAAGGTGTAACCTTTCGTTTCTTTGTATTTAATAATATAATAATAATAATAATAATAATAATAATAATAATAATAATAATAATAATTTATTTATATACCACCCTGTGGCAAGCCAATCTGGGTGGTGAACAACAATAAAATACATACAGGTTAAAACAATATAATTCCCTCCTCCCCCCCTTAAAAAGCTATTAAATCAAACTCAATTAAAACAATTACAATTAAAACACTAACAATTTAAGAATAAGAAATATAAATAAATATAAATACAAACCAGCAAAACCCCTGATATCTCCAGACATCAACCAAACCAAATTCTTCTTGCATCTCGAAAAAAAAATTTGGTAATTTCCCCTGATTTATCTGAATTTTTCTTCCTTCATTTGATTTCCTATCTAGTTTGGGTTCAATTACTGAGTTAAAGTCACCTAACATTGTTATGTTCTTATAGTTTTGATCTTTGATTTCTTCATTGATTTTATTGAAATATACATCCCTGTTTTCTAAAGGTGCATAAATACCAACTAATAGAATTGTTAGATTCTCCAATTTAACCTCTACTCCTAAATATGTTCCATCCTGGTCACAAGAAATTTCTTTAGAATGATATTTCCTATTAATGTATAATGCAATTCCTTTCTTCTTGTTGTCAGCTGCTGATATATATGCCTTTCCTAATTTGGGATTCCTAATATATTTAGCTTCATTTTTCTTGATTTTAGTTTCTTGAATGCATATGATATCGCTTCTTAATTTCTCCAATTGATGAAAAACAATATTCTTTTTATACTTTGAGTTAATGCCTTTCACATTCCACAATATAATATTAACCATTTTTTCCTGTCCTACAAGTTTTTTAGATTGTTTTTACTTGTGCCACTCCTTCCAACTCTTTTTTTCTTTATTAATTTATTTAATTCACTTATAGAAGGGTTTCCCAAATAAAGTCTGATAGTTAAAAGATCTTGTTTGTAATCCCTTTAAAGATGAGAATATTGTCTAATTCCACTCTTGTCTTTCCTTTTCAATGGATCCTTCTCTTATATTTAAAGTTAGCTTCTTTCTTTTCCTTCCTATTGTTCTTCTTCTACTCACCCTTCACCATTGTCTTCTCTATTAAATTCTTGGTCCATATTGGGCCTTTCTTCTGATCTTCTGTTTATTAATTTTTCCAATGAGTTATCGTCTTCTTCTTTCTTTTCTCCTATATGCTTCTCTTCCTCATTTCCCTTTCCTTTTATTTTTTAGATCTCCATTCTCTTGTTGTTGTCTTTCTTTTGTCTTCTTCTTCTTCTTCTTCTTCTTCTTCTTCTTCTTCTTCTTTGTTCCTGAGGTCATCTTTAAGTTTTTGTTCCATCTCCTTTACTTTAGTTTATTTATCAATTCTTATTCTTTTTTGTCTATATGTAAACGATAATCCCTCCATCCTATCCTATTTATAGTTAATATCCATGTTTTTCGACCGTTGTGTCAATGTCTTATATTTTTGTCTATTAATCATTATCTGAGGTGGTACATCTTTATATATATATTATTTCTGTGTCTTCCATTATTATTTTGGTGTCATAACTTTTTTGAATAACCAGGTCTCTAAATTTAGATCTTGTCCAACATATTATTATATCCCATGGCATTTTCTTTTCCCTTGCTTGTACTGAATTGGTTCTGAATATTTTATCAACTTCATTCTTCATTTTTTCCTTGTCAGTTTCCATTAGGTCTGTTAGATGGGGTATTAATCTTATATATAAGTCTTCATTTATCTTTTCTGATAGACCTCTGATCTTAATACATTTCTTGCAATATCCAAGCTCATTCACCAAATCATGGATTGTTGCTGTTCTTGTTTCTTTGTGTTGTCTTTCGATAATTCCTCCAATGCTTTGGTTCTTTCTTTAATTATGTCTACTTCTTTTTGGGTTTTATTCATATCCAATGACATTTTCTCCATCTTTATATACAGTACATCAATTTCTTTTTAAAAATCTTTCCTAATTTCATTTCTAGTCTCTTTTATTTCTTCTCATAGCTCTTGAATTGCCTCTTTCAAATCATCCTTTGACTGTTGTCTATTGTCTTTCATCTCTTATTTTATATGCCATACTTCATCCAGTAGTAGCATTATAGGATCTGTTGTTTTTATTCAAGTCTCAAATGATAAATTAGCGTATTGATAACAATTAATATTGATGGTGTCATATAAGTATAATACTATACAGATTACATTAATTAATATGGAGATTTGCTTTTTTGATTGTATTGATGTGTAAACTATCATTGGTTAATGATAATAGTATATATCTGTGATTTGCTGGTTGTTATACATAACTGTTGTACAGCTTGAGAAATAGAAAAAATGGCAACATTAAAGAAAAACCTGATACAGACACAAATATCAACCCAGGGGAGAGGATCAACAGAGGATGTAGTAAAAACATTCTTATGATTTTAAACTGTTCTAGTTTAATATTTTTTTAAGGGGCTGGGTGGGGCTTGGGGGTTGGATGTATTTTACTGGAGTTTTATTTGTTGCACTGCAGAGGGGTGGGATAGAAATAATAATAATAATAATAATAATAATAATAATAATAATAATAATAATAATAATAATAAACAAAATCTTAACTTATTAGCTAGGCATTAATTTCCTAGGAAATCTTGATAACATTCTCGAGTAAATTACCTCCAGTTTGCTTCAATAAGAATCAGATCCAAGCCTTCAAGAAATGTGTAGATGGAGGAATGGGGGAAGTCACAAGACCATTACTTGGTGAGATTTGGATGCATAACATCACTTCTTTTTATAGGTGCTCATTTGGCCAGAGTGCTACAAGAAAATTAGATAGTGGAATGGATTCTCAAAATGCTTTTGAGAATCCAATTGAGGACCTAGTCTTACTATATAGAACAACAAAATATGATAGGGCATCAATTTGACAGCAATGGCATAATGCTCAGAGTGAGGCCTACTGTATGCATACATCTAGCAAAAAAAAAAAGAAAAGAAAGAAAAGAAAAAATAGAAAATGAAAAACAAAGCTGTGGCTGCTTCTGTTTATCTGTCTTGTGGAGCTCTTTCAGAATTTTCAAGAATGGTTAACTCTATCTCCAGTAAAAGGAACTGGGGACCTCTTTGACGTCTGGCTTTTTGGTTCAGTGTATTGGGATAATGTTTAGTCAGATCTTGGTGGAAAACCTTGCACTGTTGCTAGAGCATATCCAGATGATGTGTGATGTCCCCATTTATTTGATTTTGTGGATCAGATTCAATTGTTGCAGCCTAAGCATGTGGACAAGCTGTTGACTGATCATGTGGACAAGCTGTTGACATATATATTCTCCTTTCCCCTCTAGATGAATAAAAGATTGACCATCTTGTTTATGGGGCAAATTGACCTTGGTTTCCTTGAGGAGTGACTTCTATTAAGAAAGCAATGGGATACTAAGACCTGATAATTCTCTCTTGCCTCCCATTAGATTTTAATACTATCAACCATGGTGTGCTACTGAACTGATTCAGTGAACATTGGAGGCATATTGTGACAGTGACTCCTGTCTTACCTTTATGTAAATGTACTGTGAACCTGGCTACATTCTAGCCTTCCATCATCCCTTCTTAGGGCAAAAGGGGAGGCAGCAATTCATCCTTGAAATTCCATCCTCTGAGACTGAAGCTGACCTGTCCAAAGTCACCAGTGGGTTTTTATGCTTGAACAGGGAATCGATCCCTGATCTCCAGAATATTAGTCCAGCACTCAAAGCACTACACCATGCTGGCTCTCAAACTCCTCATTAACTGAAAGCAAATATGTTATTCTTTCCCAGCTGTATGATGACTATTCTTTCAAGGGATACATGATGGTACCTCCATAACTAATGGTGGCATTATGGTGGTACTTATTGCACAACACCACCTCTGGATCATACTTGCTGTGTCACAAAAGTATGGAACACTGATGGGAGAACCCATCAATGACCTCACAAGCACACTATTCCCCAGGTGCAAAATATCACTGCTAAGACAGTTGCAATATTGGCAGTCGCACAGTGTCAATGTCTCCTCCTTTTACCCTCACTATTCCTAAGCAGGCTGATTGGCTTTATTTATTTATTTATTTATTTATTTATGCTCATTTCTGTATTTCTTTCTTTTTTAGAACTTAAATCTGTCAGTGTGTGGATGATGGGTGTTGCAGTGATGCTCTTTGACACCCAGCAGAATCTCCAGGACAAGCTGGCTGCTGTGATCCACAGCCACTTTGTATCTCTTAGCACCAACTGGCTCAGCTTCCCTTCTTCAGGATCCTGTCTTCTTCAGTCAAGAAGACACATTGTAAAGTCCAAAAGCATAGTTTTATTAATTCAAATAAAAGTAAAATAAGATAGCTAAGTAAAATCCATTGTGATGAACTTGTCCAGTTCAGCCATGAAAGATTACATCTTTAATAATCCCAAAAGCATAGGAACCCAACTTGTTGCAGTTGAAAGTTAAAAAGAAGTTACAGATCCATGTTTCCAGATCTAAGAGTTACATTGTAAAAGCAGTATAAACATATTAGAAGCCATCTCCTAACTCCATGGTTAAAACCATTGCCAGGCAGGCACGTGCTCACATCTTGAATTAAAAACATTCTTAAACAAAGGCTTTTCTAGGCCCTTCCCATACTCCACCTTCTGGGTGTTAACCTTATGTTAATTGGATGTTATGTGCATGATGTTTGTTAACCCAGCCCCTTGCTGTCCATCATCCACCACATAACTATTTTCTCATGACCTAATGATTGTTTACCTTTTTGATATCTCTTGCTTCCCATAACAAAATCTGTGTCCATGAATTGTACCTTTGGGAAAGTACATGTTTATGTCTTCTTGGCCATCTGTTGTTAGATTCACTTGTTTCTCTAGATGTTGTTCTCATGAGGAAAATTCCACACACACATCTCTACATTTCACCTTTGACTGTATAACCCATCCATATTCTAACAAAATCCCATTAGCAGAACTCTAGAATTGTGTGAAAAAGAGAAAATTAAAAAAAAAATAAAACCCAAAAGACATGCTGGGTAGGGCAAAGGGTAGGGGGGTGGTTAGGAAGAGACTGCAATGGCAGAAGCAGCTCCAGTCACATCATTGCTGAAACTGGAATGTTTCCATTTTTATTAACTGATGTGATTGCAGTGAGAACAGGGCTTGCATGGTAATGTCCTTAGAGCCACTGCTTTGAAGGGGGAAAAGTTCATAAAAATGTTTACCAGCATCCCAAAAAAGATGTTACATACTGCATTTTGAACTGTGTGAAGCAAAGGAACAAACCAACAAACAACCCCAGTTTCTGAAATATGCTTTTAACAAATATCTCAAATATATAGATGGTGCTTTTTCCTACTATCACCATTTGAAGAACAGGAACCCAAGTCAATATACAGAAGTTGTCTCTTCCTGTTACAATATCACTTTGATTTATTAGAAATATTTAATAGTCAATATACAGAAGTTGCCTCTTCCTGTTAGAATATCACTTTACTATAAATATCTAATTTAGAGTCACATATTACCTGATTTGGTCAGTTACAGATTCTGTTTGGATGGATCTTTTCAAAAATGGTCATAATGGTTGTATGGAATGTTTCCTCTTCATTATTTTCAGCCCTCATAAAACGTGCTTCTAATCTAAGAATTACCCACTACAATCCACTCATTTCATGGGTATCCTGTTATTAAAATGTTGCTGGATGCAGTGATGATAATGCAGAGATTTAATACCAGGAATTAAAGTCAGTATGACTTGATAGTATGATTTTCCTCACTTCCATTTTCTTTCTAAATCTTCATGTTAGAATTCCCCCTTTCTATTTTTCAAGAAAAGTTGCTATTTTCTGAACACCTGCAAACTTAAAAAAAAAACCTTTGATCATTTTTTTTTTAATTTGATAGTTTTTGTGATCAGTGTGGGTCACTATTCTTTCTTGTTCATGAATTGGAAAATGCTTTATTCAATTATGGTGTGCACTGAAAAGTTAATTTCATGTCTAACATTATCAATAAGTATCATAACAACATCCATCTCTATTTCTTGTAGTAGCAGCTTTTGATTAACCTATCAATACAGTTGGTGATAGTAAAATTTATTGTACTTTATGCAAAAAACCTGGGGCATGAAAGATTACACAACTATCATTGTTAAAAACAACAAGCCCTGCTTATGTAATGAGCTATCTAAATATGTTTGTCTGGATAACAAAGTACAAATGTTAATGTCAGATGGCTGTGGGGGGGGGATGTCCACTGTATCTTGCTTTCACTGGTCATTATTTTGTTTGTTTGTCTTGCAGAACAATCTCTTTCTCCTATATGGTGCAGAATAGTCCACATAAATCTTTGAGGAACAGGCAGACAAATACATCTACTAAGTCATTACTTGAACTGCCAGAAAACTAGTATAAACAATGGTTGGGAGGCTGAATTTCTTACAGTATTGTTTAGCCACAAGGAGTATATAAGTCCAGGCATTTCCTAAGGAAAATAACAATGGTACAAAAATAAGCCAATAAAGACATTATTTAATCAATAATCCAGTTGTGTGATAATATCATTCTAGAGTTTAACAGTTAAGTGTAATTGAACTTTGTAGCCGATGGAGTCAAAAGGATTTTGAGTTAAGAAGTTGTGCATGGACACTGTCAATAAAATGTCTCATACTTTTAAAGGCCTTGTAAACACTCCTGCTGTGATCACACCTTGCCTCATTCCAAGTAACAAACCAATTTTTTATTCTTTTCACTCACATCTACAGCATATTTTATGGATAGCTCCAGATGACAACTATGTTTTCCAAGCTATTGAACCTAGGTACAGCCTTATGATCAAGTGTGCCCTTTTAGAAACAGTGAACAGTAACACACCATTATTCTCATCAGTTCTCAAATTTGTTTCAGTGTTGGGCCTCTGAGAATTCTTAAAGCTTCCAAACCATGTTCCCATTTGCCCACCTGCCCCAGGAATAACAAGACAAGACACAGAAAGTAGGTTCAAACTGGGCCATTTATTAACTTAACTTACTTATTAACTTTTTAACGGAATTGCAAACTAGATGGGAAACTAGCCAAGGATGGGAGCAGCTGCAGCCAGTGTTCAATCAACTGAGACCACCTCTGCAGTCTCCCCTGGGCAATAGCACCTGGGCCCCAATGTTAACCCAAAAGCTGTGCTATCCATTGGCTGGCCTGCATCAGGAAGTCCAACATGAAAGTCCCTCTCCCAATGCCCAAGAATTAAAGAGAGAGGTTTATCCTCCATGCAGTCCCAAGGGGTGTCTCCTTCCCCACCTCCCAGGTTGCAAGGCCCAAAGAGATGGTTCCATAGACCTCCCTTCCACCCAAACAGTGTCCTAGGCAATCACCAAAATCCAATTTCTTTAAAACATGCCCAAAGATACAGGGCAAGCATCTGCTTAGCCCTTATCCCCCACCAAGGCATTCAAAACACCCTTAATGCCCTGTTGCAGGTCCATTAAGAAAATAGAGTTGCCTAGCTCAGATAAGTGAACTCCATCCACACAGTAAAGCTCAGGCCTTTGAAATATGATTTGTGGATGTGGCAAGAAGTGACTCAATCCACTTTTCAGAGCATGGTGAATCTCTGTATGAGCCCACCATCGGGCTTTATCCAGGTAACAAGGGTCAGCCTCTCTGACAGCTTTGCCAACCACACCAGCTCATCTTGGGGCCACTGTTGTTTGTTCACTTTAAAATCCTGCCTTGCTGCAAGACCAAAGCAAACCAAGATCATTAGTAACCCCCCCCCCCCAAATAATCACAACTTGGGGAGGAGACCTATGGCGCTCCTTAAACAACAATGACAACAGGCTGTTCCAACAAATCTCCCACTTGCTAAGCCATTCAAACTGAGCAACATCACTCAATCCAAGATGGGATCTGAAGTGGCTCAACTTGTCCAATAGATCATGCTGTGGCTACATACCAACACTCTATGTCTCCTCAGTCAGCAGCTGTGATCTGAAAATGAAGAAAAGACATGTTAACAGTGAAACTCATGGGAACCCCATGGATGAGACATCTCCCTCTGTCCTCCACTGCTCTGCTTAAATCCTGCAACCCCATACCTGTGACCATCTATCTAGCATGTGGCCTTCCTTTCTTCCTCCCTCCACCTTCCCCTGCATTATTGTTTTTTCCAAAGAGTCCCTTTTTTTCATGATGTGTCTGAAATATGACAGTCTCAGTTTGGTCATCTTGGCTT
>CM034703.1:69091073-69107186 GCA_020142125.1 Phrynosoma platyrhinos | reverse complement strand
GGGTGTTAATACCAACAGAGAAACAAAAACAGCTCCCACTCCCCCACCCCCCCAAAAATTAAAGAGTGAAAACAAACCACTTAGCTGAGTAAAAGAACGCCATCTGGTCTCTTCAATTTAAAAGCCAAAGTGGAGAAGCAGGGGCAGCAGACTACAAGTTTGCTCTGGCCACACCCCTAACCTCCTCCTACCTCGGCATAAGTGCTGAGGCATCATTTAAAATCTTGTCTCCCTGTAGGTGCAGGCAAACTATATATCCCATCCCAATGCCTCCAGCGCGGGAGTGGGATGCAAATTATTTTGCTTTTATGGTAGCAGTAATACATGTTTTGTCCCACCAACCATATGCTCATTGATTCTCAAATTTTTTTCAAAATGTTGTGTTGTGTATATTAATGATCCCGAACCATGATCTCTCTTATTCTGCCTTTAGTTTCTTTGTGTGTAAGAGGTACATTTCCAAAATAATATAGAAGTCATCAAAAAAGTTATTAGTCACTGTCAGAACTTGATGAACTCTGCTCCCAGAAACAATTAATCAGGTTTCTGTGGATGATCAGAAAGTTGTTTATTGCTGGCTTCACAGAGGATTAGAATTTACCAATAAGGTCTCGTTGGACAAAATTGAAGAAACAAGGGAACACAAACACCTCTAATAAAAGCATTTGAAAATCCTTAGCTCCACCTCATGAGATTGGCAGGCTAGCTATTATATCATTCTCAAAACGATAGCCACTTGGGTTGCATTTTCTGCTTTCCCAGGAAAGCTTAGTTTAGGAGATGAGTGCACCAGTTTTTATTGCCATGCTAGTCATGGGGTGTAAATGCACAAGGACAGATTCTATCACATAGCCCCATCCCTGGACAGTACTCATCCCATACCCAACCCAGGCTTCTCACAGATTTTTAAAAATCCTATTCTTTAAAATGTCCTGGAGAAGCCCGAGTTGGGTATGGGATGAGTACTGCTTGGGGACAGGGCTATGCAATAAAATCTGTCCCTGTGCACTTACATCCCACACCTAGCATGGCAATAAAAGCTGGTGCATTAATCTCATTAGTTGTTAACAGTCATCCTTAGTGATAACAAAGTCCTTGCAGCCTTTAATACTACAAAGGGAAAAACACTTCCCCACATTTCTTTACTAGGCCCAATTAATTCAAGTTTCTCTCTGAAGCTGTCTTAACCCATGAAGCTATTTGTTTTAAACATATAAAATAGCACATATTTGACTACCTATATAATTATCAATCTAATCCACACTATATATCTGTTCATTAAACCCAGATAGCAAACCCAGATAACAACTTGTGTATATTCTCCAATATATCACAGCCATATTGTATATCATATCAACTAATAGGAATAACATATAATAACCACACATGGATAATGTTATATATCATCCTCATGATCAACACAGGAATCCCCAGCCCAATATCATGGCAGTATTAGCCCAGTCCTCACAGCCACCAGCTATTGACTTGAATCCTTTTGCTAATGCCAGGTGGAATAGACCCATTGAATCAATGGGATTTGCATGCATTTTCACACCAACACTTAATTCAATACTTGTGGATTAACAAGAGGGTTCAGGCCATAATTTTGAGCAACATATGTAGGAATTTTGTTCATTTATGCATTTGAACTGCCTCCTTTGAAACTATTCTGGCTTAGTAAGAAAACATTTTAAATAGAACCTGTGTCCTTTTGAAGAATGGTTTTGATGACAATGCATCACGAACAATGATCTTAAAGGTTTGCACAGTCAAAACAGTATACATTTTGGATGTTAAAATCATCCAAGTCTTCAACCATTTCCAATACGTAGGTCCAAAGGAACAAAGAAAGAATGATAAAATGTTAGAGTATTGTGTCTATTGGCTTGAATACGCTAAAGCAGGGGTAGGCAGCCTTTCCCCTTTAAGGGCCGAGGGACTTCAGCTCCCAGAATCCCAGGAGCTATTGGCCAACATGGCTGAGGCTTCTGGGAGCTGAAGTCCCTTGGCCCTTAAAGGGGAAAGGTTGCCTACCCCTGCCCTAAAGGCACCAGTTCTTGTCTGATCTTCAAAGCTGTGCAGGGTCAGCTCTGATCAGCACTTGAATGGGAGATCAGTGATGAATACCAGGTACGGTAGGTTATATTTCAGAAGAAGGAACTGGTAATCTCTGAGTATTCCTTACCTTAAAAAAGCCCTATGAAATTAATGGGGGTCACCATAAATTGATAGGCATCTTGAAAACACACACACACACACACACACACACTATGTCTGTTGGTGCTCTGATGCCATCTAATTTTCTACTGTCTTCCTTTGTTCACCTTTGAAGCATAAAAATGTCCCTGATAACCTAGGGATTGGATGAGAGCTTGTTTTCCCCCCTCCCTCATCAACTAGGTGTGTAAAGTAAATATCTATGCACTTTTCCAGAGGATTGTAACACATACATTAAAATAGAAGGGGAAAGATAAATGAGAAAAAAAGCAGAATGTAGCTCTAATGCTGAGAAAAATTAGCATTAATTAAATTTGTCACAAAAAAGTTATTTGCCTAATTGAAAAATAATGGTCACTGATACCTGTCATTGGGAGATGGATGGTGAATGTCTCAGCATGGATCCTCATTATGATTTACCTGAGGAGAACCTATATTGTGGATAGCAAGCTGGGAGAGGCTGTAGTTAATGGTCTTATAATGGACAGGAAGCTGTGCTGATGACTATAAAAATGCTTCCAAGGAATCTGTTAGCTAATCTGCATAAATTTAAGTGAACAGGAAACTTGAGAAGACTCTAACATTGCTTCATTACTACAATGGCAGATTGCAGTGAGAGTGCCAGGACATAGCACTGTGAGGATACCACACATAGGAGGTTTGCAGACTGCCAGAAATAGTGCAACTGAGTCCACTTTTAGGGTTAGGGTTAGGGTTAGGGAATCATGGGAACTGTATTTTATTGTGGCACCAGAGCTCTCTGACAGAGAAGGCTCAATGTCTCAGGAAAAAAAAAAACAATTCACATGATTCCCTAGCACTAACCCTAACCCTTAAAGTGGACTCAATTTGCACTATTTCTGGCAGTCTGCAACCCCCCTATAGTCTCAGTGGAACAGCTCAAAAGACTATCCCAGCTGATATTATAATCATGAAATCAAAGAGCTGAAAGGGACTGTAAGAAATACATTCTTCTAGAACACAGCCTCACAGCCTGAAAAACCCACAAAAACCTTCCGACTTCAAAAATTTGCTGACTGAACATGGCTTCAACCCATGTCTGACCTGGGATGTATTTGGCCAGCAGCATCACAGCAGAATCGGCGGTGACTTACATGTGATAACATCTGGGTGTGATAACATCATGTTTCTTCAAAGAGGGTTTGTCATTGCTATCCTCTGAGGATGAGAGAGAGAATGACTTGCTCAGGGTCAACCAGTGGGTTTCCATAGGCAAGCTGGGATTTGAACGGTGGTCTCCAGAGTCCTAGTCTAGCCTGGCTCTAGCCTGAGGCATATAGACGAGCTGTTTGCCAAAACTTTGTGGTGACAGCTGGCACACTGCATGGTCCCACACATACTGTACCTACCTCCACCATCATGCACAGAAGCTCCCCGTTATGGCCTGTGACATCAGATGGGGGCACCTGCCTATGTGGATGTAGCAAGATGCCCTGTTTCTGCCCTTGTGGGTCATGACAAAATTCTTCTGAAAAGACATAATGGTGGAGGCAAGTATGTAGTGCAGCAGCAAGCAGGCATGTAAACACTTGTCCATTGCCACACCAGCTAAGATACTGACTCAGGACAGAACTCAGGACAGGATTTACTTAGGCTGTCATATATCTTTTCAGGCAGGAAAATGTCATATATCTTCATGAGAAACAGGAACTCATAATCTAAAATACACACATATCACATTCCTCAATGACTATAATGGCCAGAAAATACTCTTTTGACAAAGCCTAGATCTAAGTCTTTCTTAGACAGTATTTCTTTACCAACACTTCAACCTGCAAGTAGGATTTTACATAGCTGAATGTTTCTTTACATAAATCCCTTATGCTTGGCTATGCTAGAAGTCCTCTTTCTGACATCTAATTTTCCATGTTTGTGGGTTTTTTTATCTTTATTTTTTGCATGAGGAAACATTTCTCTATGTGCTTTATGGCTAAACAGAAATGAATTGGGTTGTCCTGAATGTCTCCATATGGAATCTATGTTTGGAGACTGAGAAAGAAGTGTCATAGCATACAAGCTATTCAGTTTCTCTCTTTCTCTCTCTCCCCCTAAGAACAAGTCCAGTCTCGATTTAGTTTCAAGTATTTCTACCTGATCATTGAGCATGTCTGCCTGAGATGATTATCCACATGTGGCAGACCACGCTCTTAACCTGGTGTTCTCAGCCAGGCAGGGTGATGGTTGAATGAGATGTTATTTTCTGATGGCATTTAGGGCTGGAAGTGCCATCATCCTTTCATAAGGACCATTATATTGATCCATTGTTGAAATCTCTTTGTTTGTATTTTATTTCTGTGTCATCCTCTAACTTTCTTTGCATGTTGTTGGGGAAACCTTCAGAATCCAAAGTCTAAATACTTTGAAGAAACCAACCAATTTCAGACTGATTTTGAAATCAATGTACTATAAATGTCCTTCAGGGCATGCAGAAGTAACTTCTGATAAACTCCTATATCTCCCAGTGCTGAAAGATCTTTCTAAAAGAACAGTTAATACTAGCTATATAATATGCAACTAGGCTATCATGAAAAGTGAGTACAGCCTAATGCCATTTATTACCTGATAACATATTGACCTACAAATTTAAGCTGTCCTAAAATAGATTTTGAACCCAGATTTGTCTACATTGCAACCTCCCTAAGTTTTATGCACCTGAACTTTGCCATAGGTAGAGAGAGATCTAATATGCAAATGAGTCTGCAAGTGGTTATAGCTTGATTAGGGTGATCATCAAATATCACCACAGATTTGCAGTCATGGAATCATGGCATTTCCTTTTTCTTGAAAAACACTTCCCGGAAGCCCCCAGCCCACATGGCTACTGGCCTAGTTGGCTGGGAAATTGTGACAATTGCAGTCCAAAAAAGTAACTTTTCTGAGTCTGTAACAATGTCACAACATAATATGAAAAGAGCTTTTACACATATTTGGGATCCACAAATTTATTTTTGCTACCAAAGTTTAATATGGGATAGTGAACTTTGTTTAATGTATCAACAATGCAAGGTTGCATTTTGGCAGACAGAAGTGAGCAATTGTGTTTGCTCACAATTTATGAACTGAGATGTAAACAAAGAGCCATTAGCACAAATGCAATTTTAAAAGTCCTATTTCTTCAAAGAAATCTACCCGCCAGAACATGTGCTGGTGTCAGAAAAGCACATCTATATTATGTTCATGCCATTCCTTAATTTATCAAAAAGTCATGTCAACTCATTTATCTTGCAGAATTTTGACAAGTGCCTTGATAAATCTTCACTCTTCAGTAGTTAGGCAGAAGTGCACAGGGGAAATTAACATTTCCATTGTGATCCTTCTTTGGTTCATTAACAAGTTACATACAAAGAAAAATATCCATCAAATTTCATTAAGCACAAACAGTGTGCAAATTAAAAATCCTAATAAATCATGTTACTGTATTTAATCATTCTACTCATCTCCACTCATATAATCTCCCTTGTTTAAATAAACCATCCAATTTAATACAGCTTAAAACTGCATTTGAATTATTCCAAATGCATTAACCCAGGGGTCGGCAACGTTATTCCAAATGCATTAACCCAGGGATCGCTGGTCCCCAGGTCTTCCGCTGGGCGAGGGGGGGATGGCGGTGTGCGTGCTCACGTGTGCGCACGTGGTCGCTGCCGCCAGCTGCCAGTCACCAGCTGTGTGCATCGCTGCCGCCATTTTGTTTGTCAAAATGGCAGCCGCAACTCATTTGCCCATGCGCAGGAGTACTGCACATGCGCAAATGAGTCACAGCCACCATTTTGGCAAAAAAAATGGTGGCCACGACTCATTTGCGCATATGCAGTATTCCTGCACATGCGCAAACAAGTCACGGCCACCATTTTGGCAAAAAAAATGGCGGCAGCGATGCGCGCGGTGGCGGTCGGAGGGCGGGGGTCGGTGGGCCGGGTGCAGCCCACTGGCCATAGGTTGCCGACCCCTGCATTAAGCCATCAATGGCACTACTTTTCTGTGATGATAGGATTGTGCTTCTATGAAGCAAGAGTCTATGCTGATGGTTGTAGTGCTGCTGGCAGGATCTCCCATGCCAGACATGCTTTTGTGAAGGAGACAGATTAAATGAGCCCAGCAGCTGCTGGGCAGCAGCAGTTATGGGAGATGACACTGGTGGAGTATTTCTTAGAAACAACATCAGTGGCACCATAACTGGCACTTCTTACCATTGCACAGAAGGAAGCATGGTAACCCTTATTGAATATCTTTTACCATGAACACTCCATGATGAGGCAATTCAAAATGAAACATGAGGTAGTGCCAGAAGATGACATTCCCAGGCAGTTGCATCACTAAGATTGGCATCACCCGGTGTGGTAACTTGTGGTGTCACACACCCCCATTGACCCCCCCATCCCACACCATGCAGATTCTTTAGTCAATTTTTTTTGTACTAATGTTATTAATTAATTGTAATCACTGCATGTCACTGAATGTCATGGTAATAGTTGTGACATAAACAACTAGCAAAATTAAAATTATATCTTTAAATTAAAATATCATGCATATAGACTCAGTGCATTTACATAGACACAGTTTCATGTGGTTGAAGTGAAAATTTGGTAAAATGTGATGTTTTTAAAGGGAAAAAAGAATAAAATGTTTTTTTTTAAAAAAGTAAAATTTAATTTTAAAAAACCTGAGATATCTACTTTTTTCTTCCACTGAGCATCATCCCACTCACACCATCTCTTCAGCATTTTAATAGGACATAGGCAAATACCACAGCCCATTTTTGCTCAAAAGCAGGTGTTTGAGGAGCACTGGTGTCAGCTTGCCTTAGGATATCACCTGGTGCAGTCTGCACAACCTGCACTCCTTAGTGATACCACTGCTCCCAAGTTGGAGGGCACTCCGTGGGCTCCTAGGGTACAGCAGAAGACAACTATGAGTAGTGCTGTGTCTAATGATGCAACTGGACTCAAGCCAAAAGGTCATTCATATGTATACATGCTCAGAGGCAAAATGAAAATCCAGAGTTCCACAACATATATTATAGGAACATGGAATATGAGAAGCATGAATCAGGGGGAGCTAGACATACAAGGAATGGAATGTGTAAACTTTACAATAGTTGCCATAAACAAGCTAAAGTGGATAGGAATGGGACATATAATTACACAGTCAGTTAATTACCCAGTGTTTTTACTCAGAAAATGAAAATCTAAGTGGAAAGAGGGCTACATTAATAGTGAGGAGAGATGTAGCCAAAACAGTCAAAGGATAAAAATGCAAAGTCTGAATTAATAATATCAATAAGACTTCAGGGAAAACTCATCAATATAACCATAATTTAAAAGTTTATGCACTAACTACAGAGGCAGAAGAAGAAGACATTGAAAAATGCTGTGCTGGGGACCAGAAGGAAATGGATCACACACTAAAAAAGGATAACAGGAATGCAAAAGTAGAAAACAGAGGAGAATCAAAGATTGGAGGAAAATCTAACCTAGGATCAAGAAATTAAGCAGGAGAGTGACTGACTGAATTTTGCAAGGCCATTTGTTCATCATAAACATATTCTTCAAGGAATCAAAAAAAGGTGATTGTATATATGGACATCACTTGATGGCCAATATAGAAATTAAATAAATGCAAAACTGGAAGCAGAAGGCAGGAAAGCGCCATTCTTTCTGGAAAAAAGAAAAAAGAAAAAGCCCAGAAGCAAATTTTAGCACAGACTATGAACTATTAATATCAAAAATTAGAGTAAAGCTAAAGAAGAACATGCCAAAATACAACCTGAAGAACATCCACATAGAATTTAAAGATAATGTAGAAAATAGGTTTGCAATATTTATCTGCACTATTATCTTTAGTGGATAGGGAGCCAGATGAACACTGGACTGAAGCCAGGGACATCATCATGGAGAAATGCAAAAAAAAAACAACAACCAGTAGATGCAGTTAAAAAGAAAGAGAAGTCTGGATGGCCAATGAAACTTTTCAAGCAGTTGAAGACACGAGAAGCAACAGTAAAAAGGTGACCGAAATAGAAACAGAACCCTGAAAGCAACTGTTTAGCTTCATCATTTTAAGTTATATTAATGTCTTAAATTGTTGACTATGCTTTTAGACTGTATAAATTATTTTACTGCTTTATGTTTTTAAAATTGTTTTAAGTGGTTTGAATTGATTTTATTTGCACATAATCCTAAGATCTTGTGATATGAGGAGGACTATGAATATTTTGAGATCCAGCATGGTGTAGTGGACTAAGACACTGGGGTGATTATCATACCAGCCCCTTTGTCACCTCTTTCCTGCTGCAGTCATGTAATCAAAATTAAAATGGGAACATTTTGGTTTTACAGCAGCCACCACTGCACTTCTTTCATTTGCATGACAGGAGCTGCTGCCCCCATTGCACTTCCTTTCAGCCCTGTCCCTTAACCCCTCCCTCATTCCCTTATGCCTTACCCAGCATGCCATTACTATCTCTCCCCATTTTTTGTGCAATTATGGAGCTCTGCAGGCCTGATTTAAGCTTTTTAAAATTACTTTTGAAATTTTAAGGTTTCAGAGCTCAGGAAATGCACAAAAAACAGAAAAAATAAAATAGTGAAGGGGAGGAGAGGACAGTAACACCACCTGACTGCCAATCACACAAGTGGTTTCTTCGGGAAGGAATACTCAGACATGGTTTTGCCAGTTCCTTCCTCTAAAATATAGCCTGTTGACCCATCACAATAGATAGACTGCTTTGTCAAAGTACCTCATCCTTGGGAATTTTCCATGTACATTCAGCTACATACTCATAGAAACCTCATGCAGATTTTGTCACTCATTGTAAGAATGGCTGCAGTAGAGAAGACATTGTTGGTACTTTTGAAAATGTTGGGTAGGGCCTGAAGGCAGCCCCACATCCAATACACTATTTGGAATTTGATAATCAGGCATAATATTCAGACAGTGCTAGTATTTCAGCAAGGGCTAATGCAGAATGGTGGCAGCAGCAACATTTCTCATCTATGTACAACACATCTCTTGCCTACCCCATTGTGCCATCATGCAACAATGGGGTAGGCAAGAGATGTATTTTTCTTTACCACCTTTGCTGAATCCATTTATTATACATAAAGGATGTATTAAAGAGATAACAAAATTATATTCCATATCAGGATATAGGGAAATTAAACTTTTAAATTTTTTACTAGAAGTCAGAAGCAGCTCCTTTACATTAGAATATTTATGTTTTAATAATGCAAATGTGCAAAGTGTTATCATCTATCTTTTTTTTTAAAGATGCTTTAAAAAGCAGGACAACTCACTTATAACAAATAAAAGCAAATACTTTTTTTTTTCCAAAAGTTTTCAGCTTGATCGCGACCATTTATGGATATTACAGAAAACCAAAGCAAAAAGGTAAATACAAATAACTATGAAAAAAGAGGTAAATAAGAGTACCCTTTCTTTTTCTTTAAAAAAAAAAAGAGGGAGTAATACTGAAATGGTTAGAGAGACAGTATGATTCCTTCTACAGTAATAACAGTAGTGTGGTATTAATATTTGAGAATCACTATAGTCCACCATTTTTTTGTAAATTTGCTATGGATGCATAATCTACAAAGGCTTTGTACATTTAAAAGTGGTGTCAAATAAACATAGAGATCTTAATCATTAGGATAATCCAACATTCTTCTGCTACCATGATTTAAATTTATATTCATCTTCCTTATGTAATACATTTATCTTGTGTTGCAAAAATGTAAAGGTAGCAGGCCCTGGTTTAGACTGTTATGTGATAAATGACTGCATTGTAACAGATCTCTTACAGATATTTTCAGCAGCCAATGAAATGTCATATCTTGATTATAACTTTTAAAAACAAAAATATCACAAAAATATGCATAAAATGAAAGTATTTTTTTATCCTTGCTAGTATTTATGTCTCATAAACATCCTTGGTACAAGGTACTAAAATCCTACAGATATTTGCAGTGATCATTTCGAAATGAGTGTTTCTGGTCTCAAGATGTAGTCAGACTAGAAAATATGAAATGTAGGTTTCTTTCATTGGCCTAAATCATGTTATGACATTCATTCAAGAGAGCCTGATTTTAAAAAGTGGGCTTAGGGATTTACTGCCAAGCAAACATGAATGGGACTTCAGTATATGAGACAGTTAATGCTAGTGACTACAAAAAAAAACTTTTGCCATACACTTACTGGGAATCAAGTGCTATTGACTATGTGAGATGGACTTTATAGGTTGCACCGTAAAACTAACAAAGAAAAAAATGCCTGTAAGTGCCATAAGCCATGATTAAATTAGTCAAACGCAGCATTTAGGAAATTGTGTGGTAATGCTGTCAAGAAGAAGAAGAAGAAGATTATGTATATCTTATTAGAATATTTCATTCTGGATAAAATAATATCTAGGATGGGCATGTTATAGCCATTCTGTTTAGCAGTGCTGATTGCTTTTTGAATATTTGTATCTCTTTTATATATATATAATTTGTGTACAGAACACAAAAAGTCTTTAATTAAAAAAAAAGATTGTTCTGATTCAATATAATTGTTTTTTGCTCCCAGCAGATGGAGTAAAGCCCCAAAGCCAATTCTCCCATTTGAAGAACAGCTGTACTCTAATCTTGTTTATAGTATGTCTGCACTAGGAAGTGCATATTATGTACAGTCTCTATTGGAAGAAATGTAAGCAAAACCTATTCAGAATAATTTATATGGATGAAAAACACACATAGAGAGAAGTAATCTGCTCTTAAGCACATATATCTGAACCCAGCAGCAAAATCTGGGTAATTACTTCAATTTGTAAATACTTTTATTGTATTGGGATTGGTTAACATAACAGAGAGCTACTGTACATGCAGATTTCTGATTGCATGTCCATGTCCAATAAGTGGAGCTATGCAGGAAAACCCCTCAAAGTTCTCAAATTGGGAATTGTGGGCACAACAGGCAACCATGTATTGGACTGCAATGGTCTCTAAAATGACCAGCCAGACAAGAGTGGCGAGAGGGAATTACTTGGGCATGTTTTATATTCATGAATGGCTGTCCCATTGAGCATATAAAGTGACAACACCCATGACATATGTCCCATTGAGCTTATAAAGTGAGGAAAAATCTTAAAGTGGATGAAAGACTGTGACTGACACAGAGGTGACTGGCTAATGTGAATCCACAACTCTCACACAAGTTGAAAATTGCCACTTGCCACCAGCCGACATGTTCTTTCTACATTCATGTGGTCAGACTCTTTCATGAAAACATGTATTGTCATCATAATTGTTGCTAAATTATTGTTTTCCATGCCATGTTAATTTGTAATCCTATCAACATGGAAATCTATGAAAATATTCCATTTTTTTAACCAAACAAAAACTATGGAGAAAAAGCTACATTGGAATGACTATGTGCAGCTCTTGGTGAGAAGAGGAAGTATGTTAAAAGTGTTTTCTAATTCTGAACAATGATTTGCACAAGAAATTATTTTCTAGGTGGTCCTATACTAAAACAGGACCAGCCCTACCATTCGACAGAGGTAGCAGGTTCCAGGGATAATG
The DNA here is from genome assembly GCA_020142125.1 of Phrynosoma platyrhinos. Lineage (NCBI taxonomy): Eukaryota > Metazoa > Chordata > Lepidosauria > Squamata > Phrynosomatidae > Phrynosoma > Phrynosoma platyrhinos. Next base: position 69,095,391 of record CM034703.1, on the reverse strand, counting down.
AAAGGTTAGGTTATTGAATTATTTACTTTGTGATCCCTGAACTTTTACTGCCACAGAAGGGGAAATGTCCTTCTGGGATTCCCTCATAACTTGATTGACTTGGGTACTTTTCAGCTTGACTTGGGTGGAGGTGCCATCTACTCCCCCCCCCCCAGGCAGTGGTATATTTGTCTAGTGCTTGAATTTTAAAGAATGATAATTGATTTGCCCAAAATAATACTCCTTTGTTTAATGTAGACATTTTAAAGTATAGGAGTATTGTTTTTTATTTATTTAAGCAACAAGAAAAACACTTCTAGTGTGCAGTGGAAAGAAAAAAGATTTTATTATTCTCCTGGATAGAACTGGACATTGATGCTGTTGATCATTGTCTGGCCACTAGCAGTTATATGTGATGATGCATTTAAGCACAGCTAAGTTGTGATTGTTTTGTATTTTATTTAAGTATCACACCTCTAGGTTTTGTGGCCCACTACCCACTTGGTCACTGATCAGGGCCCTTGCTATAATTACACCAAATGAGTATGTCTGTCTTTATCCTTGTGTAGTCACTTGGGTATTATTATTAGATGGCAAGGCAGATTAAACTAAGCAGGAAATCAATGAGTGGACATGAAGACTGTGAGTAATAGTGATGCAAAGTAAAGAGTCCTTGGGAGGAAAAATGATCCCAATTAATGTGTCTGAATTCTCCCTACTTTCACAGCGAATGTAACTTTCAAATCTTCTACTAACTCAGCATTTCCAACATTTTTAACAATATTTAATGGATTGATCAGGCCTTTTGTGATGCTCTCAAGGCTTTGTTAAGGGTCTTTAAAATAATTATTCTCTTCTCAATCTCTCCCTCCACCTCTCTTTCTCTCTCTCTCTGAAATTGGGGGTGGATTGGATGGAATGGATTCTACTGAACAGGATAGATAGATGGATAGATAGATTTAGATTGGTCATGGCCACAGCAGGAAAGAAAGAAGAAACCAAAATAACCAACATTTAAGTAAACATGTAGATAAATATCCACAGACAAGTTTCTGTGACAAAGTACTCAGGTCTGTGAGATCCCTAGAGGAGGGCCTTTGAGACCAGTCTTTTTCACACACTCAGAACCATGAGCTGCAAGGACAGAGATATGTCTTGGGGAGGGGCTTTATCATAATCTGAAAGGATGATGATTAAGAAGGGGAGTAGAATCAAACTAAGCTCAACTTAAAACCAAGTCAGTCTCATTCTAACTCCATGTAACTGTAGCGACCAGACAGCTCCTGCATTCCAGCAGAGTTCTTCTCAAATAAGGATTTTGCTGCAGCTTTTGTTATGTACTTTAAAATAAAATTATTCCTCTCATTTACCACACATTGTATGCTTGTTCCATTATTCCTGTGCCATCACAATTTGAGATGCAAATAGAATGCAAGTGGACAAAAATATAAAGCAATTGAAGATGTGTGCCATAATATTCTTACTAGGATGGAAGGATCTGAAATCAAATCCAAGATTCACAAAGTGCCGAATAGAATGTAGCCATACTCAACAGAGAGAGAGAGAGAGAGAGAGAGAGAGAGAGAAAGCAAAGAAACCAAACCTGAAAGGAAACCATATACATTTTAGTATGATTGCAGAAGGGGAAATTAATACCAACCATTCATACAAAATAAGTCAAATGTAAAAAGCATTAACTGTCAGCGATGGTTTTTTTTTTTTTATTTTAACACAGGCAATAATAGCAACAACAAATGTTGAGTGAAGGATTATAAATAACAGTGCCTGCAAGAATGCTGAGTAAGCAGGGATCAAAGATCTTCTTTGATGCCTTTTCTAACTAATGGTTTGCATATATTTCTGATATTTTCTCATGAAGAAAAAAAGACTCTGAAACATACACACTGATATCCTAATTGTGAGAGTAGAGTTCTACTCTAGTCCCTACATTCTACTGCCTGTGTAGTTCTGTTGGGCCATACATTCTGCCCCCTGTGCAAAGCAGTGTTCCTACATTGGATCACATTCTCACAGTAGTTTAGTGGATTCAGTTCTGCAGTCAAGAGAAGTGAACAGGCATTACTGTCCCCAATCTTTAGTGATGACATACCAGAATGTCTTGGGCTATTTCCTCCCACTCCTGATACCAGCACACAGATCTACATGACATCAAGTCCCATCTCTTGTGACCTAATATTGATATTTGATGTTTTCACTTGTTTTTATGATGTTTTAATTTGTTGTTTTACTTTTAGATTGTACGCCACAGGCAGGCTTTTTATATATTCTGGATTTTATTTGGTTTTGTACAGCGCCATGTACATCTACGGCACTTAATAAATAAAGCTAATCATCATCATCATCATCATCATCATCATCATCATCATCATCATCATCTCCTCTTGTGCCTGATTAGGAATTGCAGGAGCATAATGGATTGGCAATCTCTTCCCCTGGCAGAGATTGACCATGGGCCACCAATGGGGCATAAGACCAGTGATTGCTACTGTATTTGCTGATCTTTGGACTAAGTTGATTGCAAAGAATATTAACCTCCATTGGTTAACCTTACAATTAAAACAATTTCCCCAATGTCTGTGTGAAACTTGCACAGAATCATCAAAGGGAAAGGCTGCCTGTATTCTTGTCAGTGAAACAAGCAAATTTCACTGGTGTTTCTTTTATGATCTTGCATTGCTGAAAGGACTTGCCCCAGATGGATCTGCAGAATAAATTTAATCACAAAATCATCTTTCTTCTTCTGCTCTGGGCCTCCAGACCTTTCATACAGTCAATGCTATCTTGTCATTGCTTATTGGAATTCCTTTGAAAACATTTAGAACTGTGGAGCCTCATATGGTTCATATTTAAAAACCTTTTGTTTGGGGATGAGACATTGAAAGTGACAGCGAGCTACTTCTGTATCTTGAGAGCCTTCAAATCCTCTGTTTTATTTATTCTAGCAGCTATAAAATATGCACAGAGATTTTCCCAAATGAACTATTTCATTTATAATACTATTAGGCTATCAGCCACTGAATAAAGTGTGTTTGTGATTCTGAAAGCCAATGACATGACTGGCTAAGAGGAATGACCTGTGTCATAGTACTAGGGTTTCTTTAACTAGTGAACCAACCTAGCCACACCACAGGTACCCTGTGCATCTTTACTTAGGGCTCATCTACATTTGCCAGAATATTCTGGGCTACCCACAAGTATTCTGGCCCCAAGTTCCACTTGAATCCTCCCTCATCTGCTGTAGCAAAACATAGAGGTGACAGGTGGCTGCCATCCCATGTAGTCCCTGTGAGCCAGCTGCTGCTGTCACCACTACTGACACAAGTTGCTCTGAGTCAGAACAAGGTGCCTAGCCTCATTTTGACCTCAGAGAGACTTGAGATGCTTGAAGGGTTTTTGGAAAACCTGGAGCAAAAGGTAAGGTGTTTTGTTTTTAACAACATGGCACAAGCCACAGAAATCCTGAACTGTGTCTGGGCATTATGTAAGCAGCCCAGGCCCAATTCAGAGTTTGGGGCTGCCTGGTGTATAAAACTGAGCCCATTGAAATAATCCCCATTTTGTTCAATAAGGTTTTCTTTCTGGAATGTGCAGATTGCAAATTGTACAAGCCATCATACTCTCCATCACCATGTCAGGATATGAAAGCTGGACAGGGAAGAAAATGGGTAGAAAGAAAATCAAATCATTTGAGATGTGGAGAAGATTGCTGAAGACACTGTGGACAATCAAAAAGACAAGCAAACAGGTCCTTGAACAGATGAAGACTGAAATCTCCCTAGAAGTCAAGATGACTGAACTAAGGCCACATCATGAGAAGGCATGTGTCATTAGAAAAGACAAAAATGCTAGGAAAGGTAGAGGGCAACAGAAAAAGAAGAAGATTGCAGGCAGATGGATAGAATCAATCAGGGGTGTAACAGGTCTGAATTTGCAAGGCCTGAATAGAGCAGTGGAGGACAGGGGGTCTTACAGGTGTCTCCTCCACAGAGTAGCCATGAGTTGGGATTAATTCGAGAGCAGTTAACAGAAAGGAATTTAGGTCATGTACACAAGCCTATTGAAATAATTCCATTTTGTTAATGAGGTTTTCTTCCTGGAAAGTGCAGATTGCAGATTGACAGTATAATTTGGGACATGTTGACTCAGGAGCTTATCACACTGCTAAATAAACCTTCTTATCTCTCCTGAATTCAATCTTAATTTGAGCGGCATCTGGATACTATCACAGGAATTTTGCCATTGAATCATCTGCCTGGGTCCAGCCCGGGCCTCAGGGGTGCTCCAGGGCCATTTTTTTAAAGACAGAAAACTTCTGGTT
>CM034703.1:69064492-69078842 GCA_020142125.1 Phrynosoma platyrhinos | reverse complement strand
TCTGAGGAGGACCTCCTGCTGCAGCGTCCACACATGCTGCAGCAGAAGAGTGGCTGGAGATGTGCCGCAAGCTTTTGCCAATTTAGCGCTCCTTTCCAGGGGCGGCGAAGGTGCGCCGTGGGGCTGAGGTGTGGGGATACCTCGGCCCCATGGCACAGCTTCCCGGGGCAGCCCACGGCCGCCCGTCTGCTTCCCCCCTGAAGACAATGGTTTCCTTGATCCACCTGTAATGGGTTCTTCCTGTTTTTCTACTGCCTTCTACCTTGCCAGCATTGTTGACTTTTCTAGTAGGTCATGTCTTTTCATGATGTGTCCATAGTACAACAGTTTAGTCTTCTTGATGTTTGGATAGGGCTCAGGCTTGATTCACTCTAGGACCATTTATTTGTCTTTTTTGGCATTCCAGGTTATCTACATAACTCTCTTTCAGCACCACATTTCAAATTACTTGATTCTTTTCCAATCAGTTTTTTTTTCATTGTCCAACTTTCATAGCCATACTAAAAATTGGAAATACAACAGAATAGAAGAGACCATCCCTCAGCAGTGTTCCCCAGATAATAGAAGGGCTCAATGTTGCAACAGTTAAACTGATAGGGTGATAAAATATAACCTTGCCTGATTACCTTGCCTATAGGAAATCATTCCCTTTCTCTATATTCTGTTTGATGGTAGCTTCTTGTTCTGAGTACAGGCTATGCATTAGGATAATCAACTGTTATGTATATCATTTTCTTTAAGGGTAATCCATAGTTTTTCATGATCTACAAAATCAAAGTCTTTGATATAATCTATAAAGCACACACTGATTTTTTTAAAAAAATTATTTGGTACACTCCATTATCCCATGTATGTTTACATATGATCAACTGTGCCTCTTCCTCTTCCAATCCCAGCTTGGATATCTTGCTTTTTCACTCCATATATGGTAAAAGTCTTTGATGTACTATTTTGAGCATCACTTTGCTTGCATGGGAGATTAATGCAATGGTTCTGTGATTACTATAATCCTTGATGTCCTCTTTCTTAGGAATTAGACTGTATATTGAGCATTTCCAGTATGTGGGCCTTTGTTTTGTTTTCCATGTTTTTCACAGATTTTGGTTTTTTGAATTTGGATGGATTCTGTTTCCATTGCTTGAAACAACTCTACTGGTAGGCCATCTGTTCCTGGTGATTTGTTTCATCCAAGTGCCCTATGTGTAGCTTCCATGTCACCTTCTAAAACTGTGGGCTTATATTAAAATGGGTCTTCCTTGAATGAATCAGTCATTCTTTCATCTCTTTTATATAGTTATATATTGTTTTCATCAACTTTTTATTTCTTTTTGATCATACAATGCATTCCCCTGTTGGTTAAAGCACAACCCCACTCTTACTTTAAATTTCCCTTTGAATTTTCAAAGCTTGCAGAAAAAGTCTCTTGTTCTTCCTTTTTTGTTGTGGTCTTCTATTTCCCTACATTAATTGTTATAGTAGTTCTCTTTAACAGTTAAGTTCAGAGTTCTGACCCTATTCTGTCACCTTTTACTTTTGCTTCTTGTTCGCCCTTAAATGCTTGAAGGGTTTCATCTATCATCTAGTGGAGCTTTTCTTTCTCTTTGGCTTGAGATATTGTCTTTTTGCATTCTTATTCCACAGTGTCCCTGGCTTCAGTCCAGAGTTCATTTGGCTCCTGGGCCATTAGGCTTAATAGTGCACTTACATTATATTATCTTTAAATTCTACAGGGATGTTTTTTCAGTTGTATTTGGTACAATTATTGACTGGTGTTCTTCTTAGCTTAATTCCGTATATATATATATATATATATATATATATATATATATATATATATATATATATATATATATATATATATATATATAGTTCAGGGTCTGTGCCACAATCTGATCTTGTTTTTGCAGAGAGAATGGAGCTTTCCCATTTTCTGCTTCCAGCTATGTAGTCTATATGGTTTTTATTTTGGCCATCATGTGATGTCCATATATATAGTTGCCTCTTTGTTTGTATGAAGAATGTGTTTGCAATGAACAAAGTTTTGGCTTCACAGAATTCAGTCACCAGGGCATCACTACGGTGGTGCAAGGGGGTATGGGCTGCACCAGATGACACCCTAGGGGAGGTGTGATGTAACTGCTCCTCAAATATCTGCCTTTTGGCAGAAATGGGATGTGACATAAACATGTGTCCCTTTGAAATGCTAAAGAGATGGAGTGAGTGGGGTGATAGTCAGTGGGAGGTAAAAGGAGAGGCCCCAAATTTTTCAAAACAAAACTTAACAATGTAAAAAAAACTTTTAAAAATCATATCTTACCAAATTTTCACTTTAACCACATGAAACTCCATATCAGTTAAATAGGCTGTGTATATGATATTGTAATTTAAAAGTATAATTTTAATTTTGTTTAAGTAACAGCTATTAGGTTTAAGTCACAACTATTACCAGTAGGCTCAGTGATACACAGGAATTACAGTTTATGAGTAACATTAGGACAAAGAACATTACAAAGCTTCTATATCGTATGGTATGGTATGGTATGGTATGGTATGGTATGGTATGGTATGGTATGGTATGGAATGGTATGGCATGGCATGGTATGAGTTACTGCACCAGGTGATGCTAACCCTCGTGATGCCACTGTGAGTCACTCTCCTGTTTTATTTCTTGATCCTAGGCCAAATTCTCCTACAAGTTTCTGCTCTGTTTCCTACTTTTGCATTCCAACCTCTTACGATCACCAACTTTTCCTTTTACAGTATGTGATCAATTTCTTCCTTGACTCCAGTGCACATTCTTTCAGTTTTGTCTTCTTTTGTCACTGTAGTTGGAGCATAAATTTGTATTATAGTTATAATGATGAGTTTTCCCTGAATTCTTTTAAGACCTGGTTCTGAAATTCATATCAGGATATTCATAATCAGTGCTTCTTTTTCTCCCTGCTGTGTCTGACACTCACTGAGGAAGGAAGAAGAACTTCTTAATTTTGAGATACATCTTAATTTCTAGAGGTGAGTGGGATGTTCACTAGGTTCATTTATTTCAATGAACATTTCAGTGAGAATGTACCAAATGCACATTTCATGAACTGGAAATGATCTAACCATACAAGACTAAGGAAAGATAATCTCTGCATAGTGGCTACCCCCCCCCCACTTACTCCCTCTTAGAGGTCCATGTATAGCTTTAAACAATATCTTTATCACCCCCCTTTTTATCCTTTTTTTGCTTTAGCCACTTCCAAACCCCAAATTGTTCTGCCTGAATCCTAGCCATCTCTAGCAATCTGAAACCACTCTTACATAACACTCTTCCACCCTGACCTTGCAAACCTCTGGATCTTTGAATCCTATCAGCCTTGTAAATGTGCTTATTTGCACTATTATTTCCTCATTCTAAGCACCTGTGCTATATTAATGCTGCATCCAAACTGTAGAAATCATCCAGTTTGACATCACTTTAACTACTATGGCTCAATGCTATGGAATTCTAGGAATTATAGTTTATTGTTGCACGAGAACTCTCTGACAGAGAAGGCTAAATGTCTCACAAAACTACAATTCCCAGAATTCCATAGCATCAAGCCATGGCAGTTGAAGTGGTGTTAAACGGGATCATTTCTGAAGTGTGGATGTAGTCTTATGGGGGTTGCAGTCTGACAGAAATAGTGCAAAATGAGTCCACTTTTAGGGTTAGGGTTAGTTCTAGGTAATCATGAGATCTGTATTTTATTGTGGCACCAGAGCTCTCTGACAGAGAAGGCTCAATGTGTTAGAAAAAAAACAACAGTTCCCATGATTCCCTAGCACTAACCCTAATCCTAAAAATGGACTCAATTTGCACTATTTCTGGCAGTCTGCAACCCCCCCCCTTAGTTATGTTAAAGTTATCTGTATTACAAATTTGTTTGCCAGTTACAAAGCTACCCCTTAATACTTGTAATTCCCCTATCCAATTACTGCATATACATTGATTCTTGTGTATTCAATAAAATTCCCCTTTAGTTACTCTCATGAGAATGTGGGCCTACCAGGTCCAATCTGCTGTCAAGATCCAAATATCCGTTAAGAATGTATACACCCAAAATATGTTTTATTTCATACATGTGCTTTGAGAGCATAACTGTAATGAGTCCTTTCTGTTCTGGGAAACTAACAACAGAATGCCCAGGCTTCAAGTGCAATTGAATTCTGCCTAATGGAAAGGCCAGCCATCACAGACGTCCCAGACATTACATCCAGACATTATCTATGCTGCAGATCATGTGTTTTCAGACTAAGCTCTGAAAAACAAAGGCTATCACCTAAAAAAAACTAACAACCCCCCTCTCCACATTCATGGGGGTTAAGGGCATAGCCCCACCCCTCAAAATGGAAAAACCATGAATATATATAAATATAAATAAAAATTGGCAAATGCCATATTAAACCTGAGAGAACACTCCTCCAGTGCAATTCTATGATCAACATCCACCATTCCTATAGAGAACATATTAATCAAATCCACAATTCATCAAATTTACAAAAGGGAACCAGTGAAACTTGACTGTAGGCAGGCCTTTCCAGATTAGATTTCCTGGCCTCTAGAACCCCTTTATTTTGTCTTATTTTGTTTTTTTTCTGCCCTCTTCAAATTTATTACCGCTGCCCCCTTTGCTTTTCTGCTGTTTCATTTTGTTTCGCCATCTCCGCTATTGCCATTTTTTGTTTGGATAATTCGATTTTATTTAATTTTATGTTATTCAAATGTTTTAATTGTGCTTAGTTTAATACTTTTTTAAAGGGGTGGGTGGGTATTGGTTTAGGATTTTATACTATGTATTTTTATTATTGTTATCCACCCCAATTGCACTCAGAGGGGCGGGATATAAATACAATTTTATTATTATCATTATTATACTGTATATGTTAAATATATATTGGACATTTCCTTTCCACCATCAGATTTTCATTTATTTCAGAATAAACAGATTTGGGGGTCTATTCCATTGTGCACAAATGTCTGTTATTTCCATTGCAAGAGCAGACTAAATTATAAACCTGAAAAATACCTCTACATGTCTGAGTTCTTTGGAGTCAGGTTGTGAGACGTAGGTATAATAAGAAAAGCAAAAAAATCACTGCAAAAAAATGAAAGATATGTGTAAAATGATGACAATAAAGTTCCCCAAAATAAACCAGGCATACACATCTGGCCATTGTGGAACCATCATGTTTGTTATTCAACTATATTTCTTCAAGAAATGAGATAGCAAAATGGAATTCTGGACGCTATTTCAAGACATATTTGAAAGCTGGTGAGGGTTTGGTATTATGTGAGGGAACAAGATAAACCTGGCTAGCAGAGCAGAATTCAGTTCTTCACAATCTATTTCTTGTCAGTCACGAAGTCATATAAATCTATATTAAATAACAGGAGGGGGCTGTCTGTGAACAAATTATTTGGTACATACTCAGCTTGGTCACAGCTAATACAATGGAATTTGCTCTTTTAAGAAGACAAAATGATTACTTAAGGAAAATGTCATTCTTATCCCTATTTTTCAAAGGCTGTCAGGAGATCTCTTACTCTGATTGACATGGAAAACAATACCCATCAGTGAAGACACTGATTAAATAACATAATCAAGGCATAACTTTTTAATATAGCAAGCTTGTTGGATCCAGAAAGTTATATAAACCTGTGTAATAACCTGTATATATGCAATATATAATCATTGGGACTGGTATATTACCAGTAAAGTACCAGTAAACAAAAGGTATTTAAAGTTTCTAACATGGCTGGGCTGTTATTTTAGAGACTTACATTCAGAATGGACTGCATTTAGATCAGGGGTAGGCAACCTTTCCCCTTTAAGGGCCGAGGGACTTCAGCTCCCAGAAGCCTCAGCCATGTTGGCCAATAGTCCCATATTGGCCAATAGCTCCTGGGATTCTGGGAGCTGAAGTCCCTCAGCCCTTAAAGGGGAAAGGTTGCCTACCCCTGATTTAGATAGTCATTCATGAAAATGTCCACCCTTCCCCCTCCAAGAGATGGTTGGCTTGTTTTGGAAGAAGAAGTGAGGAAAGGAGTCTAGGGCTAATCCAGCTCCATCTTATTAGCTATGCTTATATCCCACCTTTTCTTTAAGGAGTTCAAGGACGGTTGTGCAATTCTCTTCCTCTCCACTATCTTCACAACAACTCTGTGAGGTAGGTCAACCTGACAGAGAATTGCCTAGGTTTTGTAACTTGGAACAGCCTAGGACTTAGATCTTCCAAATCTCAGTCCAATACTCTACTCACTCCACAGCACATTCTCATATATGTAATACAAGTTGGCAGTACTGGTTGCCTGGGGACCCTGATACAGAAGGATTCCCATTCAGAATCCATTGGAAGATCCTCTATCAGTTCCACCTCCCTTCCACCCTGGGGCACACTATGATGGCCAATTGCTATCTAGGAAGAGGAATTCTAGAACAGTCCTGAGATGAATGAGTTGGTCTTGATGGTACTGCTGAAGTCTCTTTTGCTAGTTGTGCTGGGCAACTTCAACATCCATGCAGAAAGCTCCATGTCAGAAGCAGTTCTGGACTTCATGTCCTCCATGATAACCATGGGTCTGTCCACAATGGACCTAGTTTTCTGTGTGAGAAGTGTGGAGTGTGGAGGAACTACCTGGGTAGACTCACTGGAGATCAGAACCTCTAGAGAGGGAGGGAGCGGATTAAGATGCTCTGCCTCGGGAGGCTTATGGATTTGGATGGATTTCTGATGGCTCCTGTTGCCTTGGTAGTTGATCATGTCAATCATTGACTGATCTCTGGAATAGAGAAAGGGCCAGAGTGGTGGCTATGATTGTTCCTAAGCATCCTCTCTCACAGAGTGGAGGCAAGCAAGCATCCTGATTCAATAGGTAGCTGGCAACAATAAAATGAGCAAAATGGAAACTAGAACAATGAAGGTGGAAGACTCAGAATAAGTCCAACCAAACAAAAGTTAGAGCTCATTGGGAAACCTATGCAATGGCAGTAATGGCAGTGAAAAAATCCTGATTGGACTTCTAGGCGCTCCTGCGGCGTCCCTAAAAGGAGCTCCAAATTGGCGCTCCTTTTAGATGTCAGGGAAAGTGCGCCCTAAAAGCGGCGGGCGCACTTTCCCTGACTCTTCTGCTGCAGCGCATGCGGTTGCTGCGACGTGAGGTCATCCCCAGAGTGCCGGCCGTGCGGAGGGCCGGTGACTCCGAGGGCAACCTCAGGAAGAGGAAGGGGTGCCGCTCATGCGGCTGCCCCTCCTCTTCCTTGCCTCGGAGATGGCTCAATAAGCTGTCTGTCGAGGCCCTATCTTTCTGATATGTTGTGATGCTTGCCTTCATTTGCTAGTGATTAGTAAGTCTCAAATTAAGAAGAAACAGTGGGAAGGAAGGAAGGAAATATACAGAAAAATTTTAAGACACTTTTCATCTTTCATTTCCGGGTGTGTGTGTGTGTGTGTGTGTGTGTGTGAAAGAGAGAGAGAGAGACTCCAGAAAGAGGCTGAAAAAAGAGTGTGTCACCAAGGCATGCCCACACAACCCAAAATCACCATAAAAGTGCAATTGAACTTTCACACAAGAAATCATATTTGAAATATAGCAGGAACTGAGGTCATTAACAATTCTGGGGGATGGGAGGTGGGTTGGGGGGCAACCTTTGAAGGAGCTTTTTCTCACTCACCCCCCACCATGTCTTATTGCTGGCAAGAAGGAAAAGACAGAATTATATTTGTGACCAAAGAGGACCATGAAACACCAAGGAGTGCTGAAATGGTGGTAGATGATCCCAATGATCCTTTTGAAGACCATGGTTTAATATTATGTAATGGAGATATCAAATGGAATTGTTCTTGCCTTGGTGAAATGGCTAATGGTCTTTGTGGGGAACAATTCAAGTCAGGTTTTTCCTTTTTCATTATAGTAAGAGGGAAATAAAGGGATCTGATTGTATGAACCAATTTCATGTAATGCAAGAGCATATGCAAAGGTACCCATATCTGTATCTTCAAAAAGAAGAAGAAGAAGAAGAAAGATTAAAAACTTGGGGGGATGAGAGGTTGTTTGGGGGGCATCCCTTGAAGGAGCTCTTCCTCATTCACCCCCCCCCCCCCATATCCTATTGCTGGCAAGAAGGAAAGGACAGAAATGATGAAGAAGAAAAACGGAGCAAAGATTTAGAAAGTACTCTCTCTGTAGGCAAAGAGTAGGAGGGAACTAGCTAATAAATCTGCCGACCTGCCGATCTTAAATCATCAAAGTCAGCATTTTAACCACTGAGTCATCTCATCCCTATTGTAGCTGCTTACAAATTAATAAATGCCTTAATACTTTTCAAACTTTTCATTCTGAAATATTAGTAATAATCATATCAAATTGTGCATAATAACATGACATCCCATATATTGGTTTATTGAGAAATCATATTTATAATTACCCTAGAATGCTAACTGGGAACTTGACTAAGCAGAATTTTTTGATAACTGAATCTTCTGTTATCGTCTTCTAATCTTTTGAACATCTAGTACCCAGGCCAATATTTTATTAAACCTATACAAATCATTTTCACACACATTTCACTATGGGAAATGCTGATTGATATACAATAATTTCTTCCCTATAAACAGGTTTGTACAGATGACATTTCAGGAAGCATCTTCTTAGTACAAAGCATAGCCATGCATGAAAATTAGACTATTTGTAGAATATGCCCTAGGCTACCATGTGGATCATGTGCTTTATTCACTTATCAGTGGAGTCAACCAAAGGAGTGTGTGTGTGTGTGTGTGTGTGTGTATGCATGTGTGCATGAAAGAGAATGAGAGCAAGCACATTTCCTTTCACCAGTCAGGCATGAATGACTATGATACCTGCCCACATTTTGAAAATATTTGATCACAAGATAAAATTTGAGACAATAGTAAAATAAATAGCTTGTATTCGGGAAGAAGTGAGGAACAAAAAATATACATGAAAGTGGATACAAAACATAAAAGTACAGTATCAAGGCATTCTCCCTCTCTCTCTTTAAGATTATGAGTACTCTATTTCATCTGTATTTAAATAGAATTATGGTACATTTCTCTCGAGAGCCAGGTTAGTAGAGTGGTGTATTAGACTAGGACACTAGGAAACCAGGGTTTGAATCCCCACTCAGCCATGGAAACCCACTAGATGACTTTGGGTCACATTGTCTCAGCCTCAGAAGAAGGCAAAGGCAAACCCACTGTGAATAAGTCTTGCCAAGGAAACCCTAGGTTAACCTTTGGGTCACCAAAAATCAGAAATGACTTGAAGGCACACAACAACAGCAGTAACATATCTGTCTCAGCATTTTTAAAGGTAACCATTTAAATAATTTTACTAATATTCTGTTGATTTTTTGTGTATTTAAGGTGAATTGGTAAGTCATGTTGTTGTTGCTGTTGTTGTTGTTGTTGTCGTTGCCATGTCCCTTCAAGTTATTTCTGACTTATGGCAACCCTATAATGGGTTTTCTTGGCAAGTTTCCTCAGAGGAGATTTGCCATTGCCTTCCTCTGAGGCTGAGAGAGTTTGACTTACCCAATCAAACAGTAACAATGATGTTTTAAACATCTTTTTAATAGATGGTATAGCTGGCAAGATTTGGTGACTAGGATTTGTATCAAAATAGGGATACAAATGTTAGTAAAATTTCTGCCTCCAAGCACCATCAAAATTTTTCAATTAACTATTTGTATTTCATAAGCAAAACATAGAGAGGTATTTTTGTTTTGTTTTGTTTTGTTTTAAAAGAAACCTCTCATGACTGTTGTGTGGAGTGCAGATGAAAGAAATGCACAGCAAACTTAACTGGCATATGGGTGTATTTCTATTTGAGTTACAGCAATTAGCCAGAATCCAGCCGGGTATATCCACAGATGGAATTGAGAGGAGGTGCTGGCTTATAGCAATGACTTTGGATAGGAAGTGGAAAGGACTGGGTTTTTAAAATATATGATACTCTCATAGCCCATGTGTAAGAATCACCAAGCATGAAAGTCTATGACAAGTCAGTTGCCATAAGCACCAAGGCAATACCTGAATAAGAAAGTGGATCACATTCTCTATACTTACAGACAAAGTTCAAGTGGTGACTATTACTTGCTCTGTTATCTTTTAAATTCCTTTCAACACTGGTCTAAATGCTACATGAAAAAGTTAAATACATCTTAAAGTGAATTTTGGATAATGTATTCAAAAGTAACTGATGGACTTGTTAATTGTCATCAATTTGATTTTGACTTATGGTGAGCTATTAAAATAAATGACAGACCTTGAAGTTACTCAGTTAATAACATCCCTGTTTAGATCTTGAAAACCCAAAGCCATAACTTCTTTGATGAGTTTATCCACATGTACTGTGGTTTTCTTTTCCTACTGCCTTCTACTTCATGTCTTTAAATGATATGTCCAAAGTATGACAGTCTCATTTTAGTCACCTTGTCTTATACAGAGAATCCTGACTTGATTTGCTCTTGCACCCATTTATTTGTTTTTGGCAGTCCATGGTATCCAGTACCAAATTTCAAATGAGTTGATCTCTTCCTATCAGCTTTCTTCACTTTTCAACTTTCATAATCGTATAGAAATGGGCAATATGCTGGCATGGATAATCCTCACTTTAGGGCCTGAGCAGATGGCGCAAAGCGCCGTTTTTGAGGCCAGGAAGGGGAGGGGCAGCCTCACACTGGGCGCCCCAACCCTTTCCTGAAAACATCATTGAAGCAGCCGGCCCTCTGCATGGCCGGCGCTCCAATGACGCACTTCCACTGCAGCATCCGCACACACTGCAGTGAAAGAGGTGCCGAAGGTGCGCCAGAGGCCTTTTGTGGTGCACCTTCGGCATCTTGCGGAAGGAGTGCTATTTTAGTGCTCCTTCCTGGGCCTGGAATGCTGCACTGCAGGGCCGAGGAGTGCGGATACCTCGGCCCCGATCCGCAGCTTCCCAGGGCGGCCCCATGCTGCCCGTCTGCTTCCCCCCTTAGTATTCAATGATGTATCTTAACACTTCAGACTGCAGTTTCCATTCTGATTATTGACTGAACCAAGGTATGGGAAATCTTTAACTATTTCATCATCTACTTTAAAGTTATGTAAAATATCTGTGGACATTATTTTTGTTTTCTTCATGTTCAGCTGTAACCCTTCCTTTGCACTCTCTTCCTTAACTTTCTTCAATAGTCATTTCAAGTCTTTGCTGTTTTCTGCTAGTTGTAACTGCTGAATACAAAAATATAAAGCATTTACAATGTTATCAACAATTAAAGCTGATAATATAGCACATGAAGAAAATAACATCCGATGCATACAAGACTACAATAATTTCATATATATGAGAAACTATTATATGTATGATAAAACCAGGGATGATGAAACCAGGCCATCTAATAAACTGTTCAGTAAGCCAAATAATGGTCAATACCAATAATTCATAATAATCAGTGACGTTTCTAAGCTCATGAATAAATCCAGTGGTTAGCAAAGCATCCAACAGACAATTCAGGAGATAACTGAAGTGATAGTAAGGGGCTCTGCCGGGGTCAGCAACATAGGGGGGAAACAGATGGCTAATTGAGCTGTTTTGGGGGCAGGGAAGGGGAGGGGCAACCGCACGATCGGCGCCCCAACCCCTTCCCCAGGTCGTTCTCCTGGCCGGCGCTCCGGTGTGGGCAACTGTATGGCCGGCACTCCGAGGAGGACCTCCCACTGCAGCGTTCGCACACGCTGGAGCAGAAGAGTTGCCGAAGGTGCGCTGCAGCTTTTTGCGGTGCACCTTTGGCGACTTGTGAAAGGAGCGCCAATTTAGCGCCAATCAAGGGAAGTAATAGTGCCATTCTATTCTGTTTTGGTCAAGCCTCACCTGGAATATTGTGTCAAGTTCTGGGCAGCACAATTCAAAAAGGATGTTGACAAGCTGGAGCGTATCCAGATGAGGCCGGCCAAAATGGTAAGGGGTCTGGAAACTATGCCCTATGAGTAGAGACCTAGGGAGCTTGATATGTTTAGCCTGGAAAAGAGAAGATTAAGATGTCTTTATCTTAAGAAGTTGCCTAGCCTTCTTTAAAAACAAACCAAAAAATTTACTTACCAATAGTCATATTAATATTTATATAATGCCATATGTCTAAGTAATCATACTTTGCTAACATTATTGCTCTTAAATTATATACTTCTAGTCTGTTTTGTTTTGTTCTGTGCTTGTCCCTTTTGTATTATAGAGATAAAGATCAACACCTGAATAAAAGATTTTGCTATTGTTGTTGTTGTTGTGCATCTTCAACTCATTTCAGATTTATGATGACCTTAAGGCCCTATAATGGGTTTTTCTTGGCAATATTTATTCAGAGGAGGTGTGCCATTGCCATCCTCTAAGTCGAAGAACATGTGACTTTCCCAAAGTCACCTAGCAGAGCTACATATTTTAAATGGCAGTTGGAAGTTGCCTTGGGTCTGATCTCAGGAGAAAAACGAGGAATAAAATATTTAAATATATATATGGTTCTGGAAAAGAATTAAAATCAAAGGAGAATCAATTCTTAGCTGTTGTTCTCAACAAGGTAGTAGCTAGAACTGAACTAAGAATTTTTGCTCATATTCATTGTATAAATTCATTCATTTATACACACACATTTAGGGCCTTTACAGACTGCTAGAAATAGTTCAAATTGAGTCCACTTTAACTGTCCTGGCTCAGTGCTAAGGAATCATGGGAACTGTAGTTTATTGTGGCACCAGAGCTGTCTGGCAGAAAAGGCTCAATATCCCAGAAAAAAATACAATTCCCATGATTCCCTAGCACTGAGCCAGGATGGTTAAAGTGGCCTCAATTTGAACTATTTCTGGCAGTCTGTAAAGGCCCATAGTCACCATTTCTTCACATGGTATAACAATGGTTATTTTTTTGTGAATAAACTATTTTACATTTTTTATATATGTTTTGAATTATTTCAGAATGAATGAAAGGAGACTGGTGGCAACCTCTAACTCTCTGAAGAAGTTGAGGCTAAAAATGAATGGAGAGATGGACAATTAAGGTTCTGGAGTGGGCTGAGGACTTCAAAACAAAAGAAAGAATTTGAAGAAGAAAAAAGGGACAGAAAGTGAATGCTATGAACAATATAGAAGGAAAGAGCTGTTAGAAGAGGATATATTCAAGCTTATATGAATGGGTGGCCAGTACAATTATTTGAAAAGGAAAGTGATGGTGAAAAAGGGAAGTCCTGGAAAGCATCTACAGGCACGCTTCTCATTTTTGCAGCCATTCAGGGCAACTAGAAACTACTGCATATCATACATTACAGCACAAAGTAAGTTGCTGTTCTGCTGCATTTTGCATATAGGAATGTGCAGCATTTTCATATAGAAAACCATATGTTGACCTTCAAAAATATCTCCCAGGAGCCTTTTCTATTAACAAGTGTTCCAAGGGGTCCATTAAAAATACGAATAACTACATATTGCATCATGCCCCAGTGGAGCAATAATCCAAGCATAGCTTCAAAAATGTTACTACTTTATACACAGTTGACACATTTACATACCAAAACCATTTGACCATTTGGTGCTTTTCCACTGAAACAAATTAGGGGCACTTGCTTTTCCCTTAAAAAGAATATTCTTGATCATTTTTCTCAAATGCAAATGAAAATAAATCTGTGTGCAGTTTTGTAGCAAATTGTGGGGGGAATCATTAGAGAAATTAGTCAAGTATTTATCCCTATACCAGTGCCTCAGCAGATAACGTTTATAAAAATGTAATAAAATGTGTGATTGGCTTTGACCCAAGAACCAAACTTTGGTGCAAAAAAAGAATTCATCTCCTTATGCCAGTGCAAAATCATCTCCTTATGCCAGCGCTACAACCTAACAACACAATACAACACAATCCTATCTGAGCTGACACTAGCCCAATTGAACTTGTGCTGGATTCAAACCATTCCCAGACTAGAGCTGTTGGAAATTATTTAGGACTGCTCTCACCCTGGAAGAGCCAGTAAGGTCCAATGGTTTCAGCATTGGACTAGGACTCTGGAGACCAGGGCTTGAATCCTAACTCAGCCGTGGAAATACACTGGGTGAACTTGGGCAACTCTCAATCTCAAAGGAAGGCAAAAGCAAAACCCAGTTGAACAAATCTTGCTAAGAAAACTCTAGATAGGTTCACTTTAGAGTTGCCATATGTTGGACGTAACTTGAAGACACACAGCAACAACCCTTATACTAGCTTAACCTTTGCTCAGCATTGGGCTGTGTCCTCAGGTTGGAGGAGGTTTGGGTCTGGCTTAAGTCCACTCTTCTCAGTTCCCATCTCTTC
>CM034703.1:69046029-69056681 GCA_020142125.1 Phrynosoma platyrhinos | reverse complement strand
AAAATATCCATTTGTTCTAATTCTAGTAGTTTATTGAACCATTCTTTCCGAGTCAGGGATTTTCTTAGATTTCCATTTTCTGGCAAATACTATTCTCGCACACGTTGTCATATAAAATAACAGTTTTACCATGTTTTTGCTCTAAAATTTTGTCCTCACATATACTTAACAAGTACATCTGGGGTTCCATTAGCATTTTAATTTGGAGGATTTTTTCTATTATACTATGAATCCTCTTCCAATATTTCTTAGTCTTTTTACATTTCCACCAAATGTGGATGTATGTCCCTGTCTCCTTTTGACACTTCCAGCATTTTTCCGAGTAGCCTTTGTAAATTCTCGCTAATCTAGCTGGCGTTAAATGCCATCTATATTGCATCTTTATAAAGTTTTCCCTTAGATCATAGCAAACTGAATACCTCAACCTGACCTTCCATGTTTTCTCCCATTGGTCTAAATTAATATTTTGTTCTAAATCCTGAGCCCATTTAATCATTGGTTCCTTTACTAATTCTTCTTCTAACTCCATCTCCAGAAGGTAATTATATAGCTTTGCTATCTTATGTTTCTTTTTAGAGAGTAGTATCTCATCAAATCTATTATTTTTAGATCTTATTCCAATAAGTTTTTTATCACTCTTGAATCTTTCTTTTAGTTGCCTGTATACCAACCATCCACAATTATATCCTTCCTGACTCCACTGTTCTTGTGGTTTAAACTCTAAATCTCTACTTGTTTCATCTGTTTGACAAAACAAAAGCAAATAGCTTATAGTACATATTTAGCAGAGAAATCCATCTGTAATTACATGGAAGCTAGTGATCTCTATATTCTTTTGGGATCAAGATTTGCTCCAGGATGGTGGCATTTCTTCTTCTTTTATTGCATTCATTATAGCTAAAAGTGGTTTTATTAATTCTTTCTGGAAAACTTTGTAATAAAGAGAAGTGAAGCCATCAGGTCTTGAAGCTTTCCTGTTTTTGGCATTCTTGATTGCTTCTCGAATTTCAAACAGGGTAATAACAGAATACCCTGTTATATAACAGAATTATATAACAGAGTACCCTGTAATAACAGAATACCAGAATACCCAAAATTTAAGATTTTTACATCCTCTTCCTGAAGCCTTTTGATGTTATTTTCAGCTAATTTTTTTTAATTTTGTCCTCTTTAATTTCTTTTCCTTTGAAAAGATTCATGAAGTTCTTATAAAATTACATTTTAATTTTCTTCAAATCTATATAAATATCTCTTTCTCATATTTTCATTATCATTTTCTTATCCCTGTCTTTCCTTAATTTATGTGAGCCATTTTTCAGATTTATTTTCATGTTGGAATGGGGAGGGGGGTTGGAGGGGTTGTATTTCATAATTCTTTTGAATAAAATGTCCTCTTAAGACTGCCTTACTGGCCACACATACTGTTTTTATATCTATTTCATTATTTCTGTTCATTCATTATTTATCCAACTTCTTTGGATTTGACTTTTTAAAAACATAAACCACTATTTCTTTTTTCCTGCTTTGCTGTGGAAATGTATTCTATTCCAAGTTTATTATTTCTAAGAAGTCTTTTGTCTTTTTTGTGTATATGTGTTTCTTGTAAAGTAATTATTTCATATTTCTGTTTTCCAAGTTAATGATATACTTCTTTTTTTTAATAATTTTTATTGAGAGAAGGAAAAACACAGAGTAAATGCAAAACAAGAGAATACAACCAGTAGTATCACACTATATACCTAATATAGACTTGTTTAACATATAAAACTGTATCACCTATGTTACATCAGTTATACCTAAATTTCCTATATTACATCACTTTCCTTCTTTCTAAATAAATAATCCATTTCCTATAACATTTATACTTTAGTACCCTCAATTTCTCATAATCTCTTTCCATTTTAACTCATATTGCTGTAACGACTTTCCCACAGGATACATTGATAAACTATCCATTAAAGCTAATTCATTAAGTTTATCGTACCATTCTTTTACATCTGGAATTAAATCAAGTTTCCAGTAACATGCATATGCGATTCTTGCTGCCATCAGCATATAAAGAACCAAGCTTTGTTCATCCTTATTCAGATTTTTCCTAATATCCCCCAGGATATTTAACAGAAATAGCTCCGGTTTTAAAGGTAGAGTTTTGTGTAACATTTTTTCCATAATTCCATGAATCTTTTTCCAATATTTCCTAACCTGTCTACACTGCCACCACATGTAGTATAACGTACCCAGATTTGCCTTACATTTCCAACATAAATTACTTCCTCTCTTCTTCATTTTTTCCAACCTCGTTGGGGAGAGATACCACCTATAAAAACTTTTATAGTAATTCTCTTTTAACAAATTACATTTAGTAAATTTTGAAGTATCTCGCCATGATTCCTCCCAATATTGTAAGGGTATAGGATTTCCTATATTCTGTTACCACTTGATCATATTTGTTTTTATTGTTTCCTCATGCAACTCCACGTTTATTAAAGCATTATACATTTTGCCTATCAATTTCCTTTCATACTGTCTAAACAAAATATAGAGGTGTGGCAATGGCGCTGTGAGAAGTTGGGTCTGCACAGAGCTCCGTTGAAGCCCAGCATTTCATAGAGGGTTTGTGCTCACCAAGAGGACCCAGGGTCCAGGGGGAGACATAGAAATCCCCAGAAAACAAAGAAAGTAAGAAAGACCAAAAAAGAAGAGAAGAAGAGAAGATATGGGAGAGAGGTAAAACCAAACAGGCTCTAAGAAGTTTCTGTCTCACAGAGATGGTGCAAAGGTGGGGACAGAGCTAAAGAGCATTCGAAGCCTTCAACCTTCTAAATGAAGCCGAAAGGTAAGAGCAGTGCCTGCCACTTTTAATTTAAAAAAAAGCCAAGATCAGGATACAAACAGAGAAGATACAAAATAACAATAAATTGAAATAAATGGTAACAATATCACCTTCCAGGGATTGAGTTTGAGTTTGAGTTTGACGAACTTTTTATGGAAGGGAGGGGTGGAGCTCTGACCCACCCAACTTCCTAAATTTCTGCTTTCCTAATCTCCAGCTAAGAGATGGCTGTGAAAGGAAAAGGAAATAAAGGGAGAGAAATAATAGAAAGATCAGTTGGAAGGATCACTGTATTTACAATTTGGCTACCCCCTTTAGAAGAAGCGGAGTTGGTAGATTTATTGGAGGAGGGAGGTACCGGGAGGTTATAATACCTGTGCACCCCTCCTGGAGAAGAGGCAGTCTTGGAGGAGGTGGAGGACACCTCGCTTACCTGTGAGGATCGAATGTAATCAGACAGAGAGGCTGTGGCAGTGTTTCTTACGCGGTCGACACCCACTAAAGGAGGAAGTGGAGAGGGCTGATTGAGAGCTTGAGAGCTGGATCGACTCTTTGTGTGGGCTCCTGGTGAAGAAGTGGGTTGGAAAGCTGAATTGGATGCCACCTTTGAACTGGATGCCACCTTTGCACGGTGGAGGCCAAGCATAAAAACATAGAAGTGTCAAAACCCCAATGTAACCCCGCTTTTGGGAAGAAGTGGCTTCGATATCAGAGGAGGTGGGTGACGCTCCTGAGCAGACCTCGTTCTGAGGGGGAAGAGAGAAAAAAGGTCCTTGGGGTGAAAGGAGACATAGAGAAGACCGCCAATGACCTGGTGCAAATCATTTTTGAAGGGAAAATGGCGTAGGAGGAAGGAGGCGCTGGGACTATAAAAATGCCTTAGTACAAGCCCTTTTTGACGCTTCTGCCGGTGGTGAGAAATACAACTGTTGGAGGTTATTGGGAGTCTACCAATGCCTATCTGTAAGCCCTGCTTGACAGGGAGACGGATCTTGTAGAAGGGGGGAATCCATTTATTTTTTATATATATATAATGGATGGGGAAGTGGTTTGGTAGGAGCAGCTAAAGTGTAGTCAGGAGAGTCAGGAGCTAAATAACGCTCCAAGACAATTTACCTTTTGTAATAGGATTGCTGATCTAATTCCAATTGTAACCCTGGGTATCTTTTTTTCTTTCATATCCACTAGTGGACTAGGAGAAAATGAAATGAACTGAAGTATCGATAACAAACCCCAAGTGTGGTATTTCCTTTTGCTTAATTGAGAGTATTTAAGGAAAAAGCTAGTATTTAAGGAGAGGAAGAAAAATTGTGATTAAATGCAATATTAGCTGTGAGTGATCTACATTGGTAAAAAAGCCATTTAAAATAAGTATAATTATTCTGTTGATATCTGATTTAAGAGGAAATATTTGTGGATTAGTGATATATACTATAAAGCTAAGACAATTGAATAATAGTGATTTACATTGTATGATTTATATAAAATATAGAGATAACAAATATGACCTCAGAGAAAGATACTGAAAATCAAATAGAAGAACTGAAGGATATAAACGACGAACCTTCAACATCTAAAGGCCTAAACAATGATATAAGCAATATTCTGTTGGAAGAAATCTGTCATCTAAGAGCAGACATTAGGGCAGAGATCAGAGCAGAAATCAGAGCAGAAATCAAGGAATGGAAGGAAGAAATAAAGGCTGAAATTCATAAAGAAATACAGGAATTTAAAGATAGTCTGCAACAAACTGCATCTGAAATAAAAGAATTAAAAGTTAAAATCTTGACAATAGAAGAAAAATCAGAGGCTTTTGTAAAGAAAACAAATGAAATAGAGAAGACACAGCAACAAGAAGAAGCATTTAGGAAAAAAGTAGAATTTAAATTGAGAAGCAAAGCAATTAAAATACGGGGTCTACAAGAGAAATATAGGGAAGAACTCCAAGCCAGTGTCATCCTGGCATTAGCAGAATTTATAGGATGGCCCACGGAACAACTAGAGGTTGAGGTCGATAAGTTGTATAGGGTTAACTCTAGGATAGCTTTAATAAGAAAACTTCCTTGGGATATAGTAATTCATTTTGTAAGGGAAAGGGTTCGGGACTTAATAATAGAAACGAGTTATCTTAAAAAATGTTACATCGATGAGCAAGAAATTCAGATTTTTAAGGACATACCGGCCTTGACCTTAAAAAGGAGGAAAGACTATCAGGAGTTAATACATTACTTGAAACAAAATAACATCAGTTATAAATGGGCAAGGGTAGAGGGGGTCATTTTCACCATAGGAAGGGGAAAATTTGTGATAGACTCACTAATGAAAATGAAAGACTTCCTCGATAATCAAAGAAAAGATGACAGCTCCACATCAGAAATTTTACAGGAGGATGAAAAAGATAGTAGAAGGACAGATAGGAAAAAATGAAGAATGCGCACAAGAGCAGAAGGGAAGATACGAGGAGAACAACAGGAAGAAGACCTATTAGATGAAAGCTTAAAAGACCTATCAGATTTCTCAGAGACAGAAGATAATAAGAAAAGACAGACAGATAAGGCTACACAATCAGGTAAAAGTATAGAAGAAGAAGAACATGAAGAAGGGGACAACATTTTAATAGAGCCAGGGGAATATTCCAAAAAGCATTCTAAAAAACAAGAGAATAGGAACTCTTTCAGAAAAGGACAGAGAAGTAAAAAAGGGAAAACATACCATAGAAAGTACTGAATATTATAAAGACTTTGATTTTTAAATCAAAGAAAGGATGTCAGTTAAACTGCTTTCTTGGAATGTGAATGGCCTAAACTCTAAATGTAAATGAAAAAAATTATGCATGTATTATCGAAACAAAAAAATGAGATAGTATGTATACAAGAAACCCATTTGAGATGGAAAGATGAAAATTATCTAGATAATAAGAAATTGGGGAAGGTATTTGCAGCATCAAATAAGAACTCAAAGAAAAATGTGTGGCGATATATGTACAAAACACAATAAGAGTAAAAGAGCTGTTTAAGGACAAGGAAGGTTTATATATTGCGGTAGAATTAGATCTACAAACAGGGAAAGTTTTATTAGTTAATATATATGCCCCTCAAGATAATAGGGCAGGTTTCCATAAAAAAATAATAGGAAAAATTAGAGAATATGAATATGAAAAGATCATAATAGTAGGGGATTGGAATGGGGTGATAAACCCAGAGGTAGATAGATCTAATTATGATAAAGGAAGAAGGAAATATCAGGGAAAATTACCAGATTCAGCTTTTGAATTGATAAGAGAATGTAATTTGATTGATGCATGGAAAAATAGCTCAGCAGGACAAAGAGGTTATACATACTTCTCGGACAGATATAAGACATGGTCGAGGATCGATATGATCTTTGCATCTAAAACAATGATTAAAGAGATTACCAAAACAGAGATTTTGCCAAGAACACTATCGGATCATGCCCCAGTAAGAACATATATCTGGCCCAGGAAAAGAGAATTTTTCTGGCTCCTAAAGATTCAACTCTGATGGATGAAGAGATAATCAAAAAAAGTGAAACAAGAATTAAAACTTTACTTTCAGGAAAATTTGCATAAAGGCACTCCAACGCATGTAGTATGAGATGCTAGCAAGGTAGTATTAAGATGTATATTGATACAACAGGAAAATAGGAAGAAGAAACAAAGAATAGAAAAAGAAAAATCCCTACTACAAGAGCTACAACAAAAAGAACAGGATCATAAAAAGAGACCTAAAGAGTTAAAATTACAAAAAGAAATTAAGGAAATTAAGAATCAAATTAATCAGCTACAAATGCAAGAAATAGCAAATAAGATTAAATATGTGAAGCATTACCATTTTGAGAATGCAAACAAAGTAGGTAAATGGTTATCCCATAGGTTGAAAAAAGAAAAGGAAAGGAATGTGATTGTTAAACTAAGACATGAAGGTAAGGAAATAAGTGTTCAAGAAGAGATGAAAACACTAATCCAAGAGTTTTATGGCAAACTTTATAGGGCTGATATGAAACAACAAGGTAAAAGGATCTCAATGCGCAAATATATTAAAGATCTACAGTTATCAAAACTAGAAGACTCAGTAGTAAAAGACCTGAATAGGCCCATAACAATAGAGGAAATTGATCAAGTGATCAATGAACTGAAAGAACATAAGGCACCGGGACCAGATGGACTTTCATCCAGATACTATAAGATTTTTAAAGATGAATTGCGCATTGTGTTACATGAAATGATCTTGAACATTGATTATGGTGAATACCCAGAATCGTGGGGACATTCATTCATAACTTTGATACATAAGGAAAACAAAGATCCTGAGGACCTTAACAATTATCACCCGATTTTGCTATTAAACCTAGACTATAAAGTCTATGCATCTATCCTTGCTAAAAGATTGAAAGTAGCTTTAAAGGATTGGATTCACGAAGATCAGGCAGGGTTCCTACCTGGAAAGAATATTAAAGATAATGTAAGAACAGTGATAGATATTATTGAAAAATACGAAGAAGAGAAATCTAAAAAACTAGGTATGGTCTTTTTAGATCTGGAAAAAAGCCTTCAACAGTGTCAGTTGGGATTTTTTGGACATTGTATTAGAAGAAACTAGAATTCAGGGGAGATTTATAAATTGGATTAGGAAAATATACACCAACCAAATAACCCAAGTTAAGGTGAATACTGAAAAAACAACATTTATAAAGATCAATAAGGGCACAAGACAAGGATGCCCTCTCTCCCCATTATTATTTATAATGGTAATGGAAATATTAAATGTTAAAATAAGGAAAGATCAACGGTTACAATTCCCAAAGATAAAAAGATACAATTACTGTTTGAAAGCATACGCTGATGACCTGGTCATCTTTTTGGAGAACCCAACAGACAATATAAAGTGCTTAGAACAAATCTTGTATCAATTTTCTGATTTAGCAGGATTTAAGGTAAATAAATTTTAAAGTGGAGTAATGACTAAAAACCTTTCGCCAATTGAAATAGAAGCTTTGAAAAAAGAAACAGAATATCAATTAAGGGACAAAATTAGGTATTTGGGAATAGATATTACAAATAAAAATAAGGAATTGTTTAAGAATAATTACATCAAGACATGGGAACATATTAAATCAGATTTGGATTCTTGGGAAAATCAACAGTTATCATTATTAGGAAGGGTGGCCACTATACAAATGAAAGTGTTACCATGTATGTTGTTCCTATTTCAAACAATCCCCATTCTAATATCAAAACAACCATTCCAAAAATGGAATCAGGATATAGTAAAGTTTATATGGCAGGGCAAAAAGCCTAGGATAAAATTGCTATCATTACAGGATAGGAAGGAGAGAGGAGGAATGGGCTTACCTAAATTGGAACTTTACTATGATGTGTGCGCTTTTGTGTGGATAAGAGACTGAATCTCTTTAAAAAATGTGAAATTACTATATTTGGAAGGGATTGGTTTTGATGGAGGCTGGCATAGCCAAATAGGTTATGGGGAATCTAAATTGAGGTGGAAATTTAATAAACATTGTATAAGAAAAGCTTTATTTAAAATCTGGGAGAAGTATAAAGGAAAATTATGGAGACGAATACCACAATGGGTATCCCCACAGGAGGTATATCATAGAGCGGAAGCTCCATTGAAGGAGACATGGTTAACATATGAAAGGATGATAAAGAGAACAAAAGAAGGACTTGAACTAAAATCAAAAGAAGCCCTGTGGGAAGAAGGAACCAAAATAAATTGGTTGAATTATTTGCAAATTAAGCATTATTTTAATAAAGATATAGCCCAACAGGGTATAGAATGTGATTTGAATAATTTTGATATTTTGTTTAGACAATGATATACTTCTTGTCTTTTCTTTTGGTTATTTAACCCTTTGATGTTCCATAAAAGTATGTTAATATTTTCTGTCATTCCTGTATAGTTGTTGCTTTTGTTTAATTAATCTGTTTCTTGCAGTATTTCTCTACTATCTGATGTTGTTTCTTCTTCTTGAGTTTCTTTTTAGTTTCTTCTTGATCCTCTTTGTCCAATTGGCTGCTTATTTCTTCTTCTGTATTTTCTTCCTCTGAAGGTTGTGGTGTCTTTCTTATAGTATGTTGCTGTCTTTGGTTTTTTCTTTTTTCCTATCTTTTTTTCCTACTTCCATTTTTTTTCCAATTTCTGTTCCATATTTTTTTTTCCAGAGCTCATTTGCTTTGCTTATTGAATTTAATTTCGTCCATTTTTTATTATATTGTACTGAAATCCCTTCTAATTTTTCCCATTTGTATCTTATACTGTATCTCTTCAACAGGTTAATTATGAATTTAATTTCTTCTCTTTTTTCAGTATCCCTTTTGGTATATCTTTAAAAATCCTGATTTCTTCTCCTTCTATTATTAATTTATTTCTGTAACTTTGTTCCAGGATCTGGTCTCTAATATTTTTTCATATGAAATATATTGCAATATATATGGGATATCCCTTTTTTGCTAATTAAGAGTTGACTCTAAAAAGCTTATTGACTTCCCACATGATATCTTGATTTGACATGTCGATAAATTCTGCTAAGGCTGGTAGTAGTGTTTCATAAAGGTTTTCAGACTAATGTTCTGGCACTCCATGTAGTTTTAAATAATTCTTTCTTATTTTTAGATCTTCTAACACTTTCATATCCAAAGCTCTCTCCTGTTCTTCTTCCTGTATTTGGCTTTGACCTTTAAATTTATGTCTTCCATTGTCTGTTTTTTCTTCCAATTTGTTTATTCTTCCTTTTATCTGTTTTATGTCTTTTGTTGTTTCTTCCATAGACTGTTTCAGTTCTTTCAATTCAGCTTTCATATCGTGTTTTATATCTGTTCTTAGATATTAATTTCTTGTTTCATATTCCAATCCATTTCCACTTGTATTCTTTTAATTTCATCCAGTAAGGATGAGTATTCCATCTGTTGTCTTTATGCAGAGTTTGTAGCTGCTTCATAACTCTTCTGGAGGTCATAGCCATCTTTAATTTGGAGTCCAATTTGCCGTAACTTAAAATATGTCAAATCTGCTTAGCTCCTTAGCTCAATTTCAAATTCACTCAATAACGTTAGGGTATCAGCTTGGTTTTATTAGAATTTTCCAAGCTGCTGAGAAAAGAATATTACTCAAGCTGTACAGGGCTGGTTCCAGATAACTGTTCTAATTGTTGCATTTGTCAGTCTGTATAATATATTTGTCCAAGCTGCTGAGAAAATAATATTAGTCAAGCTGTACAGGGCTGGTTCCAGATAACTGTTCTAATTGTTGCATTTGTCAGTCTGTATAATATATTTGTATTAAGTTTCACACAAAATTTTCAACAAAAATGCACCCTACCCTTTTTAACAAAAGTTTGACTTAACATCCATTGAATTGCTGTGGGTTAGTTGATGTCTTTTTAATAATATATATTTTTTTATTTTTCTCCCCACCACTTTTTTTCTCTGCATGACATAAAATAAATTACTCTTCAAACATATGTTACTTTTTACTTTCCCCTTTGCTTTCCCCTTAATTGTCCTCTTTTCTTTTCTGTAATGATTACTGTTTCAGTTTTAAGAAGAATGTTTTAATAAGAATGCTTTACTCACCACTGAAGAGGATTTTTATTTTTTTAGATTTCTTTTTCTAGTCAGTAAAGGGTCAATTGTTTGACAGTATCTCTGTTCCTTCAGTGTGGAAACCAGAAAATTGTTATTTGTTTAGTCTTCTTATGACTGTGTATTCTTAAAATAGTTGACAATGACACTTGTGCCACACCCAAAGGATAAAACATGACTGCTTCCCTGCTGCTGGAT
>CM034703.1:69002847-69019940 GCA_020142125.1 Phrynosoma platyrhinos | reverse complement strand
AATCCTCCATGCAACAGGAACATCTGCACAAAATCAGTTTCTGGTTTTACAAAGCACTATGACCCTGTTTAGCCCAAATTTCAGATAAAATTTGGTATATATAATTCCAACAGAAACCAATATATGACCTATGAATATCTCTTAAAAATAAGTCCCTTTGAGTTATTTATAAATTCTTAAAATCAGAATTATGTTCTTAAAATCAAAGTTATATTATCTTATCCTAGGAATCAGTTCTACAGAATGTAGTGGCTCACTCTCTTGGATGACATGTGGAGGACTGCAATTTTGAGGCAAGACTGTAAAGTGGCAAACCATTCTTGTAGCAGTCCATTGCATGAGGAGTATCTGTGCTTGTATATCTGTGGAAAAGGAATTAGTCAGTTCATTCTCAGAAGCAATGCATTCTGGTGGCATTAGAGTAACATGGTGGCAAGAAGTAACATGATAACCCTGGTAGCACAGTGGTTAAATGCCTGTACTGCAGCCACTCACTCATAGACCACAAGGTTGCAAGTTCAATACTAGCCAGGGCTCAGGCTAGACTCAGGCCTGCACCCTTATGAGGTCACTAAAATGAGTACCCAACTGTTGGGGGGCAATGAGCTTACAGTTGTAAACCGCTTAGAAATCCCATAGCGTGATATGAAGCAGTATATAAATGAAGCTCTTTGCTTTTTGCTTTGGGGGGGCCTCTTCCATGACACAGGAGATTCCTGAAGCCAGACCTCCCAGAATGACATGGCTTCAAGGACCATCTCCCATTCCAGACATTCAAGGAAAAGGCAGCTCATACTTGGCTAGGGATCGAAAAAATATTCAAACATATTAATAATAATAAAAAAGCTTGAAAACCCTGTTTCTCAAGTGTCAAGGTACTTTGGTGTGAAGAATCCTGCAATAAAAGAATCTCTGTTCAGGACTTATTCTGCAAAAATTCACACATAGATTTTATCGAGGTATACCAGGCTGGATGTCATCCCAAGAAGCCATGCTAGGTAGATTCAGAGCATCAAGCAAATGGCTGAAATATGATGAAATTATAAAACGAGACAAAAGAACAGGTTATATGGAGTTGAAAGACCTTGAGAATATTCGAAACAAGGATCCAGGTATTACGTGGTTTCATTATCACCAGTTACAGGTCATGTTCAAGAATGATATACAACAACAAGGAATCCATTTAGAAAAAAAATGAAATAGACAAAATTTTGGTATCGGAAAAGCTGAAGCAAATTGCTAATCTTTACGCTGCCTTATTACAAAGAAAATTAGAAAATAACGTAGTTAGAAAGCATATGCTACAATGGGCTAGAAATATAGGAAAAGAAATCTCCTTGGATCAATGGTTTAAAGCCAGGAAGGCAACATATAAATTTACAGGAAACCAAACGCTGTGGGAAAATTTTCTAAAATGGAGACTAGATGGCACCTAACACCAGCGAGATTAGCTAAAATGTACAGAAATAACAATTCAACCTGCTGGAGATGCCACAAGGAGTATGGATCCTGGTTTCACATGTGGTGGACCTGCCCAATCATAGCAAGAGGTACACGAAAAGATATGTGATATATTAAATCTGACATTTGAATGTATATCCGAAATATACTTGCTTAATATGGTGCATGAAGAAACAACAAGGAAGCAGAAATGGAAAGTTCTATTTTACATGGTATCATCAGCTAGATTATTAATTGCTAGCAAGTGGAAAACAGAATAAATACCAACCATTGATAGCTGGCTTTATAAGATGATTGATCTAGCAGAACTGGACAAAAAAGAGGGAATTGCAGATGGCCACGTAAGTATGGAGGCAAATGAAAAATGGTTGCCTCTGTACAAATACTGTGATAAAATTTGGGGACAATAAGCTGTAATAAGATACATAGAATATATAAATACACAAAACAGACAAATATGTACTTAAAAGCACATAATGTGTTAAAAATATATAAGGGACTAAATATTGACAAAATGAGAAAACGTTTGAGACAATAGCTGGAAAGAACAAATAAGGTGGTTGGCGAAGGTTACAAAATGAATGTAAAAACATATATATGGGATATGGCAAAGATATGCACTAAGAAAACTTGTATGTAAAAATACCAGCAAGATATGATACAGCTGAGTAATAATTACGTATTGTTTGCTGCTGCTAAGCAATTTATAGTGTGAATATATAATTTGCTGATCCGCCATTTGTAAAAATATTTCATTATTAGCTATGTATTAAACTATTTCTGTTATAATAAAAAATTTTAAAAAATCACACATGAATGTTTTGCACATAAAACAGCACTTTATGCACAGAAAATACCTCTGTAGAGAAATATTATTTCCACTCCATGTCACCTCAACATTGCCCATTCTGCTCCAGTCTATCCATCTACCTTTCTGTGCCCCTCCTATGTTCCTGTTTAAAGTAGAACCACATGGCTTTTCCCTCTCTTTTCATCACTCTGTCTCTGTAGCAAGGGTGGGGATCATGTAGCCCTTCAGATGTGGCTTAGTCATCATTGACTATGCTGGCTGAGGATGCTGGGAGTAGCATTTTAACATCTGAAAAGCCACAATTCCTACTCCTGCTATATACAATCCTTTTTTAGATCATCCTCTAATTTTAGGTATTGCTTACTTTGGACATAAAATTGAAATTATTAGCATTCTCCAGTCAAAGGATTCCTTCCCAATTAGAAGGAAACCTGTATATCGTACACCCAATATGGCAAAATGTATGAATTCTAAATACACATGCAGTTCATATATCTTGTGAATAATTGACTCACCCATATTTCACTGCATCTTAGAAGATGTCAAATTACTCTAGTACTCCATGTTATGCCAGACTTGTAGCCTTAGAAAGCCACTTCAGTTTTTATGATACTATTAGTAGCATGTATTTATATGAATACTATCTTGGGATTTAAAAAATACTATTCATAGACACGCCATTGACATGAAATTATCACTACTTCTTCCATTTAGTACTTTGTTTTATTTCTTGATTTACAGTGATTGTTACTGCTGAACCTGGTGTCTAGAAGTGTCCATGAGAGGCAAGCCACAGTTCCTTATTCTTAATTGAAAGTCCTCATATACATAACTGCTGCTGAATGAATTGATTCAGAAAATGTCTTGTTCTGCTTTCTGTTTCATCCCCTGCTTTAAATGTATTATGATTATGATAGTAGTGTCCAGATGCAGTGAGTAGTGGATCATGAGGATGAATGCTTGGGGCCACCATGCTGCCATGTTACTATATTTTCACAACATGTCACTCCTGGAATAGATTGGAGTATATTTTTCTTATGACACCACCAGAAATCGTAAGGCTAAAAAGAGAAGAAGGGGAAGAGAGATTGGTAAATAAGGGGCAAAGCTAAAGTCACCACACCTGACATTGGGCATATCTTCCTGAAAGCAATACACATTGACAAACAACATCACATCAGATGCTTTATTTTAAATTGTTGGTTTTATCCCAGTTTGAAAAACCTACTTAATGTTGAGAAATGAAGCTGATCATTGATATTAGGAGTATGTTGTTTGGATTGTTAAAAAGAAAACACATTGATCAATGTACAATCAATACTCTACACCAGAAGTCCTCAACTCTTGGTCCGCCAGATGTTTTGGACCAGTTGCCAGAAATCTGTCAGTTTAGCCAATGACCAAGGCTTCTGGGAATTGAAGTCTCAAATATCTGGAGGGTCAATGGATAAGAATCACTGTTCTGGAACATGAAAATAATAATGTCTGGATTTCTTCCATGATAGACTGATCTGACTGTACTAATAATGACAGACTCTTCAATATGTCATATTGTAATGATTTGTTAAAATAGGCTTCTCTCATTTTACTGACTAATCTGTTGGTGGTTAATCCCTGTCCCTCCTCAACCTTTTGTTGCCTAGCAATTAATTTCAGTTTTCTACTGTAACCCTGTCTTCTAAATAATTTATCCTTATAGTTTCTTGGAGGCCTCACCAATTCGCTGACCTCTTGTGCTTCCAAGTTCTAGATGTAATTAGTTTTGACAAGCTGTCAGACTAGAGATTAAATAGAGCATGTATGTTGGAAAACCATGCAGCAGCATTTCTTAGGAAATAACTTTGGAGGTTTTTTTCCAAAGATCTCAATTTCAATAATTAACTCAGTTAAATTTTCTCTCTGTCTTTCTTTATTAAAAAGGCACAGTACAACCACACTTATAAGAGACATGGAATATGAACATGAATTCATCTTACAAGTGGCTTCTTTAGCTGCAGTCGCTTTTATTCATATTCATAAACCAAGAAAGCTAGATGTTTTCAATAATAAGCTGATGAGCAGATTAATTCTATACTCACATTGTTCCAAGACCATAGATATGCTGCTGCTATATAGAGTCAATTCCTGTAGTCTTGAAAAGTTCATGGAAGACATTTAGGCAACAAGTGAAGGTGTTTCTAACATAAAGTTAGTGGCATCACACTCCTCATACATGTTCTAACGCAGGGGTAGGCAATCATTTTGAGCCAGGGGCCGGGTTGCTGTCCCTCAGACAGTTGGGGGGCCGAAGCACCAAAAATAAATAAATAAATAAATAAATAAAAATTAAAATTAATTTTTTTTTAAAAAAAATAAAAAATAAAAAAATATATGCATGCACACTCTCAGCCCCAGAAAAGCCATGGCAAACCCCCTGTGGAGATTTTGCCAAGAAAACCCCAAAAACAAGTAATAACAACAATAATCAATATCATCATGGCGGGTGGCGGTGGCGGCAGGACTGGCCTGGAGCCGGTCCAAAGGCCTCGAGGAGCCGCATCCGGCCCCTGGGCCTTAGGTTGTCTACCCCTGTTCTAACGCAATCGAAACAGACTTTGAAGGGAACACAGGCGGCATCTAGTCCAACTGTCTCCATTTAGAAATACAACTCCAGAGTGACTATTCAACCTCTGTTTAAAGGAGAGTCCACCACATTGTGAGGCATTGTTAACAGTTCTTTCCATCTATAAGTTATTTCAATTATGTTTAGGTGGCATCTCTTTTCCTACACTTAGAACAAAAAGGACCAACAGAGGTCAAGATAGAATCACAGACTTTCAAGGGATCACAAGAGGTATCTAGTCCAACCGTCTCCATTTAGGAGTACACAACTAAAACACTCCCCAAATGGCTATTCAACCTCTGTTTAAAGGAGAGTCCACCACATTGTGAGGCTCTGTTAACAGTTCTTTCCATCTATAAGTTCTTTCTATTATGTTTAGGTAGAATCTCTTTTCTTGTACTTTGAATCCAGATAAAGGTTGTTCTCAGCTATGGATGCAGAAGCACATTTGTACAAGTTATACTCTTTGTGTAGTTGGAATTGAATGGAGCAAAGTGCTGGTAGTTAAGAGGTTTCTTCTGTGACTGTCAGCAGCATCCTATAAACAATGGACATGAGCTGGAACAAATCTAAGCAAAAAGTGGATGAATGTCAGTACAATCTTTTCAAAAGCCCATGACTATGAAAACCAACAACTTCACTATATTGTCCTCAGCTACTTTCTAACTCTAATTCAGGTGCCTCTAAATGTTACCTTGGTTAACCTTCTCAAACACACATACATAGCTCTGTACCTATGTGCATGATGCTGAATTTTACAAACATTATCCAGACTTTAACCATGTTGTTTGGAACCATTATTTATTTAATGTGCATTACTGCATTTCATCTTGAATCTGCTAATGTCCAACAATGGAAATGTTTGGGCTTTTACATAAATATAATGCTCATTATTCATTTATTTTAAAATAGTTTCATAAATACAAATTACATACAGAGATAATGACAAACATCCTTTGAACAAATCTTGCTAACAAAATCCTTTGATAGGTTTTCCTTAGGATTATCATGAGTCAGAAACAACTTGAAGACACACAACAACAACAATAACAACAAATCTGTCTGTCTAGCTATTTGTCTAGATCAAGACTCTAGAACAGAACTGATACAGTGTAAATCTCTGCCACTGTACTTTGGTGATAGCTGTCTTGTCTTTCTAGGCTGAACAAGGGTACATGGTATATGGAGGCTCTAGGGCACAGCCCTGGCCTGTGGGCACCAACTGGCCATGGAAGTACCCATTGGGATGAAGCAGAGGGGCCACTCCCACCCTGATTGTCACAGGACTGTGGCAACCAGACACTGTGGTCCTGAGAGTGGCCACTGCTGTGGTCCTGAACTGACCACAAAAAGGAGCTGTAAGAAACTGCTCCTTTTGCGGCCAGGTTTGGGCTGTGTTGGGTGGACCTGGCATGGCCTCTGCATAGCCTCTGCACAATCCAGGGTATTTGTCATGTGTATGACCCTCTTCCAGATCAGCCCAATGGTGGGCTTTTTGGGCCATCTGTTTGAGGCCATAGACACAGACTGGCTGACTTTGTATACCCAGGAAGAAAAAACAGAAATTTCCCTGCTGCCCGCAGATGGAAACTGTTGCTGCTTTCCAAGAGCACAAAGATGGTTAGTCAGTGAGCAGGTGAACCTCTGCAGCAGGTCAGCGAACCGGCAGGAGGAAATGTACCCAGGGGTTTCTGGCTTCCTTTGAGCACTTGATGTAAACGTATTGCACTAGGAAGTACTGGATACCTCCTTTTTCAATGTCCTCCTCGGATGTAGCTGCTTCTTTGCTTGCTTAATTTATAATTGTTTAGAAGTTGTTAGTAGATTTATAACTTATTTATATTGTTTTATTAAGATGTTTTAAGATCTGCTTAGTTTAATTATTTTTAAGAGGAGGGAGGGATAAGGGTTGTGTTTTACATACTGTATGGATTTTTTTTAAAAAAATTAAATTAATAATATTTATTGATTAAAACAAAACACATTAATGCATATCCACTAAAACACAACACACAAAACTCAAATCACAAAGCTCTAAAACAAATAACATATAACACAAATAAAACATCTAACTTGACAAGACAAAACATAAAAACCTTCCTTGTCCTTTAAGTCTTCTTATCTTCTACTTCATATTCATCTTCAAATTTCTTCTCTTTCTATTTCTTTTCATCATACTTTTTTTCCTTATTATCTATTCATAAAGTCCTATAATCATCCCCATTGTCATTATTATGTATTTTGATATCATACATTTTGAAGTCTTGTGCTCCTATAATCTCCAGTCTATAGTTCATTCACTATTTAAAAAGAAAAAAAAAGAAAAAAGAGAAATTCCATCAGTCTTCTATCTATTTAACTTCAAAAGCCAACCCATATTCTTTTTGCCAGTATTCAAGTAATGGTTTCCAATCCTCTTCAAATTTTTCCATACTTTTGTTCTTCAACAAACATGTGAGTTTATCTGTTTCTATGTAATCATACATTTTATAGTACCATGTTTTTATCATTGGTACCTCATTACTTTTCCATTTTGAGGCATAATTTAACCTTGCTGCAATGATTAAATAAAATAATAACTTTCCATATTTGTTTTCTAATTTCTTGTCCTCAATTATACCTAATAGATACATTTTGGGACTGACTGGAACCTCTATATGAAATATCTTTTTTTATTTCTCTGTGAATATTTTCCCAGTATTCTCTCACTAATTTACACTTCTACCATAGGTGATAAAATATATTGACTTCTTTTCCACATTTCCAACATAAATTTGAATATTTTTTCTTCATTTTGGCTAATTTATAAGGGGTAAGATACCACCTAAATTGCATCTTAATTTTTTTTCTTTTATGTCATAATTCAATGATAATTTCAACCTTTTTTCCCAACATTTTTCCCATTGTTCCAACTGTATATTTTGTCCTATATCTTGAGCTCATTTAATCATATTAGTTTTCACTACCTCTTGTTCTGTTTTGATTTCCAATATTATCTTATATAACTTAGATATTTTATGATTATCATTTATTTTTATTATGTTTTCAAACTCCTTATTCATTACCCCTATCTTTTTTTGTCATTTTATCTACTAAAAATCTCTCTTTCCCTTTGCCGATTGTGAACCAATTGCAATTAAAACCTTCTTGGGTCAGTTGTTCTCTTGATTTTATTTGCATATCCATCTCTTTACCTTGCAGAATATCTTTATAAGTGGCCCATTTATTCTTGCTTATAATATCATTCTTAAAGAATGCTTCATTAATGGATGTCCATAAGGGAATGTTATCAGCCCACTTTGCTTTGATTTTTTGCCAGATTCTTAATAAGGCTCTCCTTAGATAGTGATCATTGAAGTCCTTATGTACTGAAATCTTATTATAAATTAAATACCCATGCCACCCATATATATTTTCGTAGCCTTCCAATTTTAAATTTCTTTCATTATCCAATCTAACCCAATCCATTAACCAACTTAGGGCCTTTGCAGACTGCCAGAAATAGTGCAAATTGAGTCCATTTTAAGGGTTAGAGTTAGGGTTAGGGAATCATGGGAATTGTATTTTATTGTGGCACCAGAGCTCTCTGACAGAGAAGGCTCAATGTCTCAGAAAAAAAAAACAATTCCCATGATTCCCTAGCACTAACCCTAACCTTTAAAGTGGACTCAATTTGCACTATTTCTGGCAGTCTGTAAATACCCTTAGTCCACAAGCATAATAGTAACTTTTAAAGTCTGGTAATCTCCTCTTCCCACTTCATCCTGCATTGTTTCCATTTTAACCCTTGGTTTTTTTGGAACCCCATATAAATTTTGTTATATCCTTGTGACATTTTTAATAAGTGTTTCATTAATAATTATCGGGATATTTTGGAATAGAAAAAGTAACTTCGGAAGGACATTCATTTTTATTGTTGAGATCTTTCCCAACCAAGATATATTTAATTTTTCCCATCTGTTTAAGTCTTTTTAATTTCATCCTACATTTTTTTCATAATTATTCTTAAATAAAGCTGAATTTTTAGTAGTAAACTTTATTTCTAAATATTTAACCATTTTTTTTTCTTGGAAATTTGATCTTCTAGTTAAATCCTATTTTTCTTGTTGCAACAAATTCATTGTCATCATTGCTGTTTTGTCCTTATTTATTTTAAGTCCTGAGACTTTTTCAAATTGTTTTAAAATTTTTAATAACTGATCTATGCATTCATTGGGGTTTGACATAGATAACATCAGATCATCAGCAAAACCCCTTAGTTTATATTCTTCTCCTTTAATTTTGACTCCTTGTATTTGGTTATCTTTTCTAATTTTATTACTAATAATTTCCAAGCATATTATAAATAATAAAGGTGATAATGGGCAACCTTGCCTTACACGTTTTTGTATTTTACAACTTTTAGTCTTTTCCCCATTAATCAACAAATAAGCTTCCTGTCTTTGGTAAATTGATTCAATCCATATTTTCATATTTTGCCCGATATCTAATTTTTTAAATACCTCTTTCATAAACATCCAATTCATATTATCAAAGGCTTTTTCAATATCACAAAAATTAGGGCTATTTTCTTATCTATTCTTTTCCTGTGGTATTCAATTAAGTTTATAAGATTTCTAGTATTATCTTTCATTAATCTATTAAGAAGAAACCCCACTTGATCACTATGAATTCAATTTGTCAACCATTTTTTTTAATCTATTTGCTGGAATAGTCGCAAATATCTTATAATCGCAGTTTAATAATGCTATGGGCCTATAGTTCTTTGGGTCTGTTTTTTCTTTATTTTCTTTAGGTATTAATGTTATATTTGCCTATAGCCAAGATTGTGGTACTTTCCCCTTCTGGATTTCATTTATGGTTCTTGTCAGTGGACCTACCAGTTTCTGAGCAAATGTTTTGTAATATTCAAGTATGAAGCCATCTGGGCCAGGAGCTTTGCCTCCTTTCATATTTTTTATAGCTTCCATTACCTCTTGTATTTCTATTTTTTAATTCAATTTTACCTTTTGGTGATCTGTTAGTGTTGTGATATTTTCTTTCTCTAAACAATTTTTGACTTTATCCTTTTTATCATTATTTTCTTTATATAAGTTGGAATAGTAATTAAAGAAGATCCGTTTAATTTCTTTTTGTTTTGTATATAATTTATCACCTTCTTTTATATTTGTTATTATTTTCCTTTCTTGCTCTCTCCTTGATCTGTACACTAATAATCTCCATGGTTTGTTTGAGAATTCAAAGCATTTCTGTTTCAAGAATCTTGTCTTTTTTTTCTATCTCTTCCATTGTGATTACTGATATTTGTTTTTGGAGGCAATGTATTTCTTCCCTTAGATCTTTTTTAAAAGGGTTAATCTTCAATTAATCTTCTCTTATTTTGATTTCTCTTTCAATCATCTTTAATTTTTTCCCTTTTCCATTTTTATTTCTACTCCTTTCTTTATAAAGAATCCTCTTATAAAAGCTTTGTGGGCATCCCAAACCCAATTTGTATCCACTTCTTTATCCAAGTTACACTGAAAGAAAAACTTTATTTACTCCTGGGCTTCTTTAATTATTTTTTCATTTTTTATGAGGTTTCCATTCAGTCTCCAACTGTGCTCCCTTTGACGATATTTCATTTGCATTATAATAGGATTATGGTCTGACCATATCTTTGGCAAAACATCTATCTTGAATATCCTATTACACAAATTTGCTGACACAAAAACCATGTCAATTCTGGACCATGAACCATGGCGTTGGGAGAAAAACGTATATTCTTTTGAATTTGCATATAACTTTAAGCATCATTCTTTCTATTAATTCAAAGAACGTTTTAGGTAATTTTCATTGATTTACTTTTATTTAATTTTTTTTCCTGATGTTCTGTCTACTTGAGGATTAGCTACGCCGTTCCACTCCCCCATGGCAAGAATTGGTTCATTATTATTAAATTCTTCCAATTTTGTTGTTAAATGATCATAGAAAATTCCTTTGTTTGTTAATGGTCCATATAATCCCAGAATCAGCATTTTCCCCCCACCCAAGACAATCTCTACCATTACATAATGACCGTTTGGGTCTGTATAGATTAATTTCGATTCAATTCCTGAATTAATATATAATACCACTCCTTTTTTTATTTTTCCCTGCTGATACATATTCTTTTCCCAATTTTGGATTTTTAAAATACTTAATATCTTTTAATCTAATATGAGTTTCCTGTAAACAGATAATGTCACATCTTTGTTTTTTCAGGTAATGAGCTATTTTTTTCTCTTCTGGGGCATGTTTAAGCCTGTTACATTCCATTTAAAAAAAATTTATTATCCATGCCTTCCACCCAACCCCCAAGTATACAATTAGCTCTCACTTACCAGATTTACACACCCTCTATATCCTTCTCCTCCACAGATTCACCCTACTATCTTCACTGTGATCCTCGTCTCTTCTCTCCAGTTTTTCATCCTCCAGTTGCTCAGAATCCCTTCTGTATCTCCAATTTCCTGCTCCAATACTGTATGGAATTTTAACTGTTAGCCACCCTGATTGTTGACAGAGGGGCGGAGTATGAATTTATTATTATTATTATTATTATTATTATTATTATTATTATTATTTAAAAGTCTTTACTCAAACATCACCAGGGGTTACACTAGTGTAAGCCACTAACAGGATCCTTGTCAGATACATGCTTATTTTAAAGCTGTAGGAAGAGGGGCCGGGGGGGGGGGGAATAAAAGGTCAAAGAAGAAGACATGGTGATGATACACTGGTTTCACATAAGTTACTGAATTATTTTAAGATTTCAGCAGGTTTACTTTCTGGATGTGAGTTGTGTTAGTTTGGCCGGTAATCTGATTACAAACTGGGTTTATGGTTAGTCTGAGAAGGAATTCATGAACGATAAATACTCAGGAGAAATAAAGAGAAATAAAGAAATAAAAGAAATAAAAATAGAAAGCTGAAACAAGTAGCTCAAAGCACCAGTCAAGAAACAATGGAGGGCACTATAAAGTGCAGAAGACTATTGAAAAACCTGCCACCAGTTTCTTTATCTTTCTCAATGAAAGAAATGGTTGGAGGGCACTGGGGCAACAAATCCATACCAGCTAACTTTGCCCTGGCCATTTTTAATTATTAATAATTAATTATTCTGCCTTCTCACCAAGGAATTGAAAGCAGCATACATGGTTCTTCCTCCCATAATTTTGTTGACAGCAGCCCTTTGAGGTAGGTTATGGTGAGACAGCAATCGAGAGAAGAATGTCTCTGGCTCAAGATTACCCAGTGAGCTTATGGCTCCATTGAAATCACCAAGACCAAGCTCCCAGAAGCCTCAGCCATGTTGGCCAATAGTCCCATGTTGGCCAACAGCTCCTGGGATTCTGGGAGCTGAAGTCCCTTGGCCCTTAAAGGGGAAAGGTTGCCTACCCCTGACCAAGACAATGTATGTCTGCCACCAAGGCACTAGATACAGACAAGGGCACAGCTACCATACATGTAACAGATTTGCACAGATGTTTGTGCCAAGCTATAGCTTGTCAGTTAAAGGTGAGGATAACTGCATCACAAAGGACCTGTGTCCTTGTTTCCCTGTGAAACTACAGAAATTATATTTTTAGCCTGTCATTCTGTAGTAGCCAAAAGAGATGCCCTTGTTGAATTCTTACAGGATTTATCTTCATTCTGCCATCATAAACAGTTTAAGCCCTTCCAATTCAAAAGAGGTTTCAAATTCCCTTCCTTCATTTTTCCTACCCCAGTTGTCCGGGGATGGGCTTCACTAAATTAAAAGACAGATAGAAGGATAACCTTGTCATTGTCAGTTATGTTTCCTGTCAATTGTAAGCCACTGTTGATCATGAA
Source organism: Phrynosoma platyrhinos (assembly GCA_020142125.1). NCBI lineage: Eukaryota > Metazoa > Chordata > Lepidosauria > Squamata > Phrynosomatidae > Phrynosoma > Phrynosoma platyrhinos. The sequence continues at coordinate 69,007,212 of CM034703.1, read as the reverse complement.
AAAGCTATTGAGCATTTGTGGTGAGTTGCAGAAGCATGAAACTAATCAGAAACAAAAAGTTCACTTAAGTGACTTCCCAGCCTCCTGTTCTGATTGAGGATGGGCTCACCTTTACATATGGAAGCACACCTTTTACAGCTTCCAAGACTAGAAATGTCACTCATAGCATCTTGATTAGAGAATCTGTACACTTCCTAAAGTTTTGATGATTAAACTGATTTTATTGTAAATTGTTCTGAGATTTATGATCTAGGGAAGTATACAAATATTAATAAATATTTCATAGAACACAATGTGCATAAAACCCTACTTTTTAGCTCCTGCAGTCATCTCCAGTCCTCCAAAGCTCCTCCATTCCCCCTTTTAAATATTTTTTTTAAAATGGTGCAGTTTTCAGGCAATTTCTGCTACCAAATCAGGCAGAAATCTAGCAAATGAAAATTCCATCTCCACAGGAACTCTGTACTGCCCCAGAATATCTCCATTTTCCCTCTGCAGTATGTCCTAAAATGATGACAGGAAGGGACTTCAAAGGAGAACAGAAGCAGTTGGGCTTGCCATTGGTTGACTGCAGCCTCCAGAGTTTTTACAGGGAGATATTGGCTCCCACACATACTCTGTAATTACATTCTGGAAGGACCTGCACTGAGGCCATAAGCTAAAGTAACAAGTTTATTCTCATTAACAGCTGCATATTTGTGTGGTGAAAAAGAGCAAGAGAATGCAAATGTTTTGTGCTGACTAGAAAAAGGCAACATATATTTAAAATGAAATTTAGTTAATCTTCTAGAGAAAAAAACAATGTATTGTTAGCTGAGATAGTTAACCCCATCTACAACAGAAACATTATATTTTAATGCATGCTTCCCACACAGAAGGGGAAGTAATTAGAATCTATTACACTGTGAAGCATGAAAAGTCTGGTGGAACTAAGTGTCAAAATAAATATTATACTGAAGGTAATGAAGATACTTTATAATGAACTACCTCCTGTTGCATTACTATAGCTTCTTAACATTTTGTTAAAAAATCAGGATCATGAATTCTGATTTCAGAGAGTTTAGATGACCAGAATCCAAACTAGATACATTCCAGTTATCAAACTTTTGATAATTATCAAACATGCAAAATCAGGGCACCCCAAAGTGGAAGCTCCAGAGTCTTCTGCCACTCCTAGTCAATTTTTCCACTCACGCAATGCCATCACATATTTACAGCTATGCTTAGCAAGACATCCTGGGCATTTGTGATTTTAAATGATGATGGAAAGAATGAAACAAAAAGATGAAAACAAATCCATTTTGACTCTTACCACTGTTGCTCCTGCTGCTACCTTCAAGAAGCCAATAAGGGAGGAAGAAAAGGTTAATCTGTCTGTTTTCACACTGCAGTTTGAACCATCACCAGGCATGCCTCTAGAAGAAAGGCATTCCACAGCTAGATCAGTACTGCTAAAGTGGTTAGAGGCCAATGGAGAAAGTAATTGGAAAGGGGCTTCTGGAGAAGATATTGGCCAGCTGGCATGGTGTCAGGCAATTTAAATCTTTTAAAGATAAAAAAAATAGTGAAGACGACTAAAGATTATAACTAAACTGAAAATGACTAAATTGAGGCTATCATACTTTGGACATATCATGAGAAAACATGGCAAACTGGAAAAGACAATAATGCTTGGTAGAAGCCATTAGAAAAAGAGGGAGGCTACACTATAGGTTAATAGAGTCAATCAAGGAAGTCCATGGCCCTGAGTTTGCAGAGCCTGTGCAGGGCAGCTGATGACCAGGGACCTTGGAGGTCTCTCATTCACCATAAGTTGAAGTTGATTTGACTGCAAATAACAACAGTGCTTACACAGCACCTTGAACTGGGTCTTAGTGCAAACAAGCAGGAATGTTGCAATTTTGTACTAATTGCAATCTGTCAAATTGGGTTAAATAAAGCAGCTTCCAGCCACTTCATGGGCATGACATTTGCATGATACACACACCCAAAGTGGCTGGAGGCCATACTGAGTGGCAAGAGCCAGCCCAAAAAGGAGCAGATTAAACCCGTTCCTGCCAGCCAATTGGGAACATGGAAATGGCCCGCTTCAGAAGCTGGCCATGCCATTGCTGCAGTCCCAGTGTGATCAGCACTGGAATGACCAGAGGTTGCTCCTTCTGGAACATCTGCTTTAGCCTTGTGTCTTCTTGCAAGATGGGCATGAGAGAAATGACCTATCCAAAATCCAGGATGGATGTTAGAATTTTAGTTACTGAATCTAAACCCTAGAATTTTACTTTTTTAGAAATTAGCCATACAACACCCAAAGTATGTCCAAAGGCTTGTACAAATACAATCCCACTGCAATTTTCCAAAAACTAATTGAACAATATGCCAATCTCTGTAATAATAATAATAATAATAATAATAATAATAATAATAATAATTTATACCCTGCCTTTAGCCTTGACCATCAAGGCGGCTTACATCTAAAATCAAATACATAAAACAACCCTTACAATAACAACGAAACAATGTAAACTAATACAATTTACCCCCCATTAAAATGCATTAAATACAAGTCTCAGTTAAAACTAGAAATTAAACAACAGACAAAATTAAAAACAATAGGCATGCTGGGGCAAGGCAAGAAAATAAGAAAATGTCTGATGGGGGGAGATCAAAATAGATGAGTAGTTTATTCCGGGTATAATGTATTTTTCTTCTAAACATTTTGTGTTTCTTATTCAAAATGTATGAATGAAAACAACAAACCCCTATTTTATATGTGATTGGGTTGAATATGATTTTTTCATCCTGATCACAGCTCCTGCCTAACAATTTTACATTTGCCTAACAAAACACTGTAGGGCATGTATTAATAGAGCTATCTATGCATTCAATTGAATTTATATTAATATTATGAATTTCTTTACAGTACACCCGAGGCACAGTCAAGTAGTCCATTAAAATAATTTGTTTGAGGATGTTATTGCTATGAAAAAGTCCAAAATAACAGAAGGTGGTTCATAAAAGAAATATGTTTTGAGTGGTGTTGTTTTCTCAGTTTCTCATCAGCCAATGCAGGCTGATTGATATTATTATTATTATTATTATTTTACACTAAAAGTGACCTAGGAAAGAGATGACTCAAATCAAAGCCCACACATACATATATAGGGCAGGATCCAATGGTGAAATTCCACAGAGCAGACAGGAAAACCCAGTACAAACAGCAGAACTAGGTAGTATTCCCTCCCCCTCAAACAAATGAATTTTTTTGAACTGGAATGAATTTGGTAACTAATTACTTTTTGTAGTGGCAGGGAATTTTGTTACTTTTTTGTCTACTTTTCAGCAAAACATAATGGAGTCTCTACCTGTTACTTGCTAATGGGTGTGTTCTGGGTTAGTATGAGCAATGGTGGGCAGAAGAGGAAGAGAAAGAAAGTCATATGGCTGTCTACCTCATGCTTTCTCTCTGTGGGGTGTTATGGAACAAGTGAATAGTAGAGGAAGATGAGGATGACCAGCAACAAGAAGGAGTAAAATATGGAGTAAAAGAAACACTTTAGTAGGGTTTATTTTTTAAAAGGAAAAGATTAACCTGGTTTTCTGCCTTCCTGTGTTCTGCCAAAATGAAACAGATTTCTGCAGCAACCAAAAACAGAGAGAGAACGAGAAAGAGAGAGTGCAAATGCGAGAGTGCTACTTGTTGGCTGATCAGAACAACATGCTGCTCAAAATAATTGGAAATCTGAAAATGAATCTACCACTGCATATTCTTTGAAAGATAGGAATCTTAAACTAAAGCATCTAAGTAAGAAGAAAGTGCTACATAGTTGTTCCCTACCTTTGGTCCTCTAGATGTTTTAGACCTCAGCTCCCATAATTCCTGACTGTTGGCCAAGTTGACTGGGGCATCTGGGATCTGAAGTCTAAAGCAAGTGGAGGATCAAAGGTTGGAAACCCATGTGCTAAAGGATAATTTATTAGTTTATGTTTCACTCCGAATTTCCAAGGTGCAAAAGCTGAAGTGTCTGCTAAGGAGAACCAGATGGCACATTCCTTTATCTTCTGTATTTTTTAATGACACACTATTAATGGCACACATGAATAACCTTGAAAGTCCCCTTTCTAAATTCCAGCAATAGCAACAAGTAACAAGGCAATCCTAGTAATGAATAACTGATTCTTTCTTTAAAAAAATTCTAAATGTGATATTTTTTTCTGAAGAATTAGCTTATCTTTAAAGCTTGTTTTGTGTATTGTAATGTTTTTTGCATATTTGTGTTGAGGTTGTTCCAGTTTAATATAGTTAATTGTCTTCTCAGATTTCTTAGGGCCTAAGCAGACTGGCAGAAATAGTGCACATTAAATTGA
>CM034703.1:68971289-69002747 GCA_020142125.1 Phrynosoma platyrhinos | reverse complement strand
AATTTAATGTGCACTATTTCTGGCAGTCTGCTTAGGCCCTTAGTTTTAGATATTGATTTTGGTTTTTCCAGTAAGTCCTTTATCCCATCTATTTTCTGATTGATACTCGTCAATTGTTCAAAAATTACTGTTTTGGCCATTAATAGACAGTTCTTAGCAACCAGGTCTAAGTCTGTCTTTGTGTTCTTTATAGTATTCAATTCACAAACAACACCGTCATCTGATAAAAGGCTCTCCTCTTCAATAGTAGAGGAATCAGGGAAGCTTCCAAGCAAATTAGAAGCATGATGTGTAGAAGTATTTGCTGTGTCTTTATATAATAATAGTTCCTCCATTCTCAGCTGTTTAAGAATAGGTGCAGCCTTTATGATTTCCAAATTTTCAGAGTTTCCATCCAGATTTTTCCCAGAGTTTCTGCCTCTTTTTGTTTTTGTATGGACTTCTCCTTTTACTGTCCTACTCTTTCATTTAGGGTTGCTCTTCATTGTCATTTTGTTTGTTATTTTATGTCCATTCCTCACTTGCTTGGTTAGGCTTAACTATAATCAGTCATATACTATGTTGCTATGCCTTAGTTCTCAATGTCAGTGTGAAAGGAGATGGGTTGGTGTTTCAAGTCACAGGGGGAGATGGTGATTTGGTGTGCCTAGGGCCAAACGCCAACCTTCCCATGTCTCCGCTCTTGTCTGCTGCCACTGCTGCATTCCTACAGATATTCCAAGGCAGGGCCAGGCAAGCAGGGCTCCAAGGTCTCTTCTGCCGGTGAGGACACCAACCCTCCACTGTTGTTGGGAAGGGCAGGGGGGTTTGGAGGACTCACTCAGCCGCTGCTGCCGCTGAGGTGGGGGAGTTTGGAGGACTCACTCAGCCGCCACTGCTGCTCTCCTCTGGGCCTCCAGGCCCATCTTATGGCCTTTGGAGTTGCTGGGAAGGGGGGGTTGGAGGACTCACTCAGCTGCCGCTGCCACTCTCCTCTGGGCCTCTAGGCCCCTCTTATGGCCTTTGGTGTTGCTGGGAAGGGCAGGGGGCTTTGGAGGACTCACCCAGCCACCTCTGCCACCTGTGCACTTTCCCTAATGTGCACACTTTTTTGCATATTACTGTCAGTGTACACCTTCTGAGGTATATTTGACTAAAGACCATTGCCTAAGCTTCTGTGCATTTTTCTAATATATGAATTTTTATAGCTTTACTTTTGCACCATCCTTTTTGAATCACCCAGTATTTATGTGAGATTTTCTTTTGCTGCCACATCCAATCAACACTATATACATATTTTCTTGAAGCATGTAAGCACCCCCTTAATCCTCTCAGGAAACAAATTCTTTTGATTACTTAGTTCTTTTTTTATCCACATGAAAGCATCATCCAAAAGACAGATAAAGAAAATCTTACACATAGCATTCATTAATAGTTATTCACCACTGCATTCAGGCTTAGCCTCTGTGAATTACAACCAATACAACTGTTACATAAACCTTCCAGCTTGTTGTCTCCAAACACCTGCAAAATTATTTATTTATTTATTTATTTATTTATTTAAACTAATCTCAGAGCTATCTTTCTGTATGCTTTCCCTAAAGAATTATATTTCATGTTCACATAAGAGGTTAACTATTCTTCATGTTAATTCTGGGGTATGGCAGCAACTGGGAACTGTTGACATTTCTTTGCTTTGATGATGGCCATTTGCCATTTTAACACTCAGTCATGCAGATTTCAAAAAAGTGTGTCTAATGACTTCAGGAGCCTGATCTGTAGGACAAAATATCAACCATTCAAGGTTCATGAACAGAGTATGATAGTAGAATAAACTCAGTACATTAGTTTATTTAACAGTGCTATTCCAGGTAAACTCTGGTTTGGAATTCCAGGGTTTATCTCTAGTGAAGGGCCATTCTTGGCACTAGCCAGTCTACAAATCAGCATGATAACAATATAGTAACTATATTGTTATATACAACAATATAATTTCCTATTTGGCTTCCTACATAATATATATATAGGATTGACCAAAAAAAAAAAACTACTGAGGATTTACTTAAGGCATACAAGAATTTACAATAATCATTGATGCACAATGGAAACATTCTGAAGATCTGTGCCATGAACATACAGCAGTAGCTTAAAAATTCTTTAAAATTTCCAAAATCTATACCATGACATGGAGTACTTCTCTTCATACTACAACAAAAACACCTAGATGGCATGTTTCTGTTGTCTAGGTATTCTTCTTTTTCATTATTTAAATTAAACTTTATAAAAGTGAGTAAAGAAACATCTAACTCCAAAGGCAAAGAACTATACAGCTCACACTTACATAAAGTCATAATAAAAGAATGGAAAAAAAAGAAAAAGGGTAAAAAAGGAACACAAATAGATATGGGGCACACTATTCAAATTTATACAAAGTCTTGTCAATTATCAGTCCAATTAACAAAATGAGAAAGTCCATATGGACTGTAACAACATCCATAAAGTGTATATTCATTAAAGTTAGTACAAGCTCACCCAAAATTTCTTCAATTTTTCTGGAACTTTGTATACAGATGAGTCTTTGGTCTAAAATACACTGCAGAAATAATCCTGTTTATTTAAGTGGAAATAATGGTGTAAGATACCAAGTGTGTGGTTACACTGGACTTTTATCATTTTGACACATTACTGTAATGAATAATTATGTTGAATAAAAAATATTACTGAAAAACAAAAAAGAATAGTGTAACTCTAGGTCATTAAAGCCATATATGCAATGTGGTACATTTCTCTTGCCATCCTCTCCAACACAGTGATAAGAAATTACTGTGTACTTGAGAGACCTGTGTTGGAGAAGGATATCATTTGTACCATGTTTTAAATTCATTTTCCCTAAGTGATGATGATATAGATGTAAAAGGGAAGACAAACCATAACTTATTCCATCATAGAATCATAGAATCATAGAATCATAGAGTTGGAAGAGACCACAAGGGCCATCCAGTCCAACCCCCTGCCATGCAGGAATTCCCAATCAAAGCATCCCTGACAGATGGCCATCCAGCCTCTGCTTAAAGACCTCCAAGGAAGGAGACTCCACTACTCTCCGAGGGAGTGTGTTCCACTGTCGAACCGCCCTTACTGTTAGGAAGTTCCTCCTAATGTTGAGGTGGAATCTCTTTTCTTGCAGCTTGCATCCATTGTTTCGGGTCCTAGTCGCTGGAGCAGCAGAAAACAAGCTTGTTCCCTCCTCGATATGACATCCCTTCAAATATTTAAACACGGCTATCATATCACCTCTCAGTCTTCTCTTCTCCAGGCTAAACATCCCCAGCTCCCTAAGTCGTTCCTCATAGGGCTTGGTTTCCAGACCCTTCACCATTTTAGTTGCCCTCCTTTGGACACGCTCCAGTTTCTCCACATTCCATGTTAGCCCTTAAGTCTTAAACTGATTTTATACCTACATATGGTTTATATTTATGTTCTAGTATCCATTTATAGGATTCAGGAACTGAACTTTAAGATTATATAGTTGTTGGAGAGACTCCCTTTATTTTAATCAGATGAATAAAGTGCCAGACTTGATATTTCTCACACTTCTCATTTTTCTAGTGTCAATAGCAAGTGGTGAACACAGGTTCTCAAAGCTGAAATTTACACAAACTTGCATACAGTCAACAATGTTGCAAAAGTGACTAGCTGGTTTGGCAACTTTATCAATTGAACTTACTGAAGCATGAGCACTTGACCTGAAGGAACTGATGACAAAATATATTGAAGAAAATGCACACAAAGTGAGATTTTGATGTGCCTGAAATTGAAACTTTTAAAAGACTTAATTTAATTTAATACCACAATTTATACTATTTTTCAAAAATGATTTGTGTGCTAAACTGTTTAGCAAATTTTAGATATTCAAAGATTGTTGTATTACTTATTCTTGCAATTTAAAATAAATTTAGCACTTTCAAGTGTTGTTCTTTTCATTCCCCCCCCCCATAAGTATCTGTTTCTGAAAATTGAGATTAGCAACTTTTTCAGGGAGAGGATGCAAGTAGTTAATCTTGCCTAGGGCCCAAAAATAGACGAACTGGCACTGAATGCTAGTTGCCAGCCTTTCCTCCTGGGAACCTGACTATTTTTCTGTCTTGGAAGACAGAACTGAATGTGCCACATGGCCTGTCCCTGCAGCTCTTAAACTCTCATTTGCTATAGAGAGTCCATTCTCCTTGTCAGTGTTGAAGTGAGTTCCAACAACCAGTTGAGCTGTCTTCTCTATGGAGAATAAAGAATTTCCTTTGCTTCTTTTCCTCTTTTCCTTTTCCATCTTTCCATTTGCTTTGGGCCAAAATGTTTTAAGCTGGTCCTGAAATAAAGGCAGTCTATAGGGTCTCCCTCTCTGATGTTCTGGCTTTAACTTTTTTTTTTTAGGGGGGGGGGGGAAACTAGTGAAAAATAGATAAAAAATAAAATCAGATCAAAATAACAATGACAGCTACAAAACATGCTGGTCAGCTATGCCTACTGGCAAGGAAAATGGTTTTAAAACTATTAATTATGACTACCTCAAGCCAATCTCTACTACAGGAAATATATTGGTCTGCACAGGCAATAGATTGTAAGGTCATATTGAATCAGCCTGCTGTAATTTTTGTGCTGAGTTATAATCCAAGTAAGAGGGGTGAATTATTGTAGCCCTACAAAAGCAAGGAGCATGATATGCCTTCTAGAAGCTTTTTAATGAGACTTTCATTCCCTCAGACTGGCATTCATTCTTTTCCTTCTGTGTAGGTGACCATTTCTAAATATTAACACAAATCATTATGACACAAGGAGAAGGTAGGGGCTGATATGCAATATCACACTAACATCTCGCTGTTAGTGCAATGGAACTATCTTCCTCTCTTCTGCATTTTACAGCCCTCTGTGCTACTCAAAGCCCAGTTCCTGGGATCTTCTAACTCTCTGGAGCAGTTTTTGGGTGCAAGAGGTCTGCAGCAGTGGGGCAGATTAATCCTTTCTTGAGTTCCATCAGTGAAAGTATATCATCACATCCCGGCCAGTGTTTGTGGGGTATATAAATATCAAATTTAATATTGCATGAAATGAACATTGTCCACTTTTAAAATCAAATGAAAAGACTGCTATTCATTATTCTTTCCTAATATATAGGAAGACAACTTTTGTTTTTATGAAACAAGACCTACTGTTCCTTTGTCTTTCCTTAGGCTAAGTTTCAATGACAATTCAGTTATGAGATGAAGCATGTCTCTACCCCCACCCAACATCACCAGCCATTTTCTTCAGTTAAGTTTCCTGTAAAAGGATTTCTGTGTAGTCTAATACAAGCGTAAAAGTAGGTCTTACTGGGATAGTTCACAGGATTTCTGGGTCTCACAACATAAGTTGAAGACTCAATGAATTGTTGTGCTTCTCCAGGTCCCCAGGCAGATAGACAAATCTAGGATGGGCACCACTGAAGCAGGAGACTGATTGGTTTGTTAAGGAATGAGTGAGATAACACTGTATCTTACAAGCAGAGTAACTACTTGCAAGCAGAAAGTGAGCAACACTCCTAGCAGAAGAACCAAGGGTGGGCTTCATCTTCTTTGTAAAAAAATATGAAATAGCTTTACTTGCACATACTAAAGTTTGTATAACATCTGACAGTGGGAGGCTCTGTAGCATGGACTGTTCACACATGAAAAAGGAGAGTGAAGCAGAAACTAGAAAATGGAGGATGAATAAATCCAGTGTAACTGATGACAGAAATGAGTACTAATGCCTAGACTCTTAGAGAGACATGCAAATTAGCAAGTACTAAATTTAGGCCTGTTAAAGTTCCTATTTTTAACATGAGTTTTGTATGAAGACTGTTTTTAAAGCCAGAAATCTATCTCTACTCATCATGAACTGGTCTCAGGGCTCTCTGGGCCATTGCAAAGCGTGTGTTCCTCTTGTGCAACATCAATGCAGCCCCTGCAGCAAAGGGGAGGGGAGAAGAGAGGATCTGCGAAAGGAAAAGATGGACAAGGTCTAGGGGAGAAAGGATACAAAATTGAGCATTTGACAGAAAACAGATAGGGGAAAGAAGGCAGACAGATATGATAGTCAGATAAGGGGAAGAACTGGATGGGGTTTTGGGGAGCTGTGAATGGGTAAATAGTGCAGGGGTTAATATGTGATCTAACTGCATATCAGTAAACTTCTACTTGTTTATTCTTTTTTACAGCTGTCTAGGTCTTTCTATCAAGTTTTTGATAGAGCATCTGGTCACACTTACCACAAAAGCACACCTCCAGTGGTCCATAGAGAGATCACCTTCAGACCCAATTATCTGATCCAGAGATGGAACTTAAGGGAAAGAAGGGCAAGGTGAGTGACAGGAACCCAAGAGTTTGAAATTGCGGGGCCAGCCTAGAAAGAGGATGTATGACAGGACTGGGGGGAGAGATGGTGGTGATATGCACTTGGGCCCAGTGTAATAATAATAATAATAATAATAATAATAATAATAATAATAATAATAATAATAACAACAACATTTTATTTATATCCCGCCTTTAGCCAAGGCTATCCAGGTGGCTTACAATTTAATAGAGTATCATTTGTAACAAGGCAGGGAGATGTATGCTAGCATTATGACTCATATTTTTTGTTATGCAAGAACTGGCAGTAGCAGTGTGAGGCTTCAAAAAAAACAAAACAAACAGCAGTAGTCCTCCCTAGGAATGATGCCATTGAGGCTTCCATCAGCTGCAGAAGCAGCAGAGGTCTTGGAAAAACCTCCCATGTGTCATGTCTGATGAAAGAATGGCATACCTATGAGAAAGATAGTAACTGTTGCAATTACTGGGCAAAATTTGCCTCCCACCAGGCTGATGATTTGTTTTTCTTTCCTAACTCTGTTTTTTTTGTAATGCCCAGATAGCCAAATTTTACTCAAATTCTGGGTCCATTTATCCATATTACTTTCATGTATCCACAGTTAGCTAAACTGTAAGCTGCTCCAGCCTGCCTTCCAATTTTTGCCTGCCTGCCTCTGTGAGTTCACAAAGACTGCCCTTTTCTCTCAGCTTGGTCCTGAAACCTGACCTAATGATGCTGACCTGGCATTGTAAGTGTAGATTTTTCGTATCCTCTTCCAACTCTTTGAGTTCCAGTAAGAAACAAAGTTGGTCTTGCAAATGTCCACTTCAAGTATAATATATTAAATCTCTTCAGATAAATTTAGGCTTGGGTCCAATGCTGTCATTATGTTCATGAATGATAGAATAGGGGAACATTTTTCTTCATTCAAGCTTCTGATTGTCTTCAAATCAGGAAGACTAGGATAGCTCCTGTAAAGGAGATATTTAGGTGGCATGATGGGCTTTATGAAAAAGGAAAAGAGAGAGCATCCTTTTGCACTATGGGACTTTAAAGCTGGATTTGACCCACATTGGATTTGATCCATACTTATAGACTGGATTTAACCCATCATTTTTCATCACTCTTTAAGATTATAAATATGGTCATGTGAAAGCAAAGACACAAGCAAGTTTTGTCGCAAAAGAGAAAGAAAGAAAGGTCAGACTGTGAAGAAATGTTTCTGCCACAAAGCATTGTATAAATGAATCTGGCTTTAAATGAGTAAGGTATAATGTTATATGGCCCTAGGCTCTTGTAATACTATTCAAAATTATTGTAATTTTGAAAAGAAAGAAAATTTTAAAGTATAATTATCCAACACATTTGGGTAATTAAATTAAGTACAAACAAATCCCCATTAAGATGACATTCCTTAAGGGTCAGATAAAACAAAGGGCATATAGTGTTTGAATAACATTTATTTTAAAAAATGAGGAAAGGTACCATGCATTTGCTTAATTAATTACTATATATGTGTATCCCATATTCTCTTGTGAATACTCAGGGTGAATAGTATAATAAATTTAATTTGGTATATTTGATTTTATCAAACATATCAGTTAATGGGGAGGGGGAGAGGATTCAAAGACTTTAGAGGTTGCAATGCTGCTGCTTTCAAATAGCTTACCAAAAGGAAGATTCAGTTACCTACATTTGAACTGGTGATCTGACCAATGATCATGCTATCTGTTTTCATTCTATTGCATGCTGCTGCATATTAAGTAGTATAATGCAGAACTACAAAGTAGATCTGGCTCTCACAGCATTGCTAAGGTGTGCATTATTTCAGTCCTCTGCTGTGGTTAGTTTCTGTTCTTTCTCTCTTCTCCCTAAGACTGAGAACTGAAAGAAACTATTTTTGTTGTTCTTGCTGATTATACTGAAGCTGACCTCTTTTCTGATTCTGAAAGCAAACAAAGCATTTGCAGAACATAGGAGTCTAGTCCCCAAAGTTCTTAAATTATTCCCTCCTCCTGTATCTAGACTGGCATGTTTGTTTGCTTACTCTGGCTAGTTTTTTTGCAGCCAGGAGATCAAGCGATAAAAAGAGGATATGGGGCAGGATGTCTGTGTAAAAACTGATCTCCTAGCAAGGAGTGGAATTCTGTGTGTATGCAGAACAGAGCAAGAGCCTTAGTTTCTTGTCCTGTGGATCATCTAGTTGCTCTGCTTGCTTCTGTTGCTTGCTTCAAATATTGTATGTGTGTATGGAAGAAGTATTTCTCCCTTGTACAGTCGATTGCAAGTTTCACACCAAGGTAGAGCAGAAGGGCTTAAAAGTGTGGTTTTAACATTTTATTGGGAGTTAGGAAATGCAGGTTCAAGCCCCTACTGAGCTCTAAAATTCACCAGGTGACTTTAAGCTAATCAATTTAAGCCACTTACTATGCCATTATATATAATGTGTTTGAGTTTCCATGGATTTGGGTGTCTACAAGGGGAGGGGAGAAAGCTGGAACCAAAACCCAGCAGATACTGAGGGCCCACTGATATGATTACAATTATATTATATATCACAATTCCAAATATATTATATGATCACAATTCCATGATCATATAATAATAAAATCACCCCATAAAACCAAATAGTGTGTTAGGAAGGATCTAATTAGGGGAATTTATAATTAGCTCAAATATGCAAGAGTGGGGTCCTGACAAAGGGATCGGGTACCAATATGTATACCAGAGAACTAAGAGATCCCACAATGGATGACACTGAGACGGGCTTCTCCAATTAAAGTCTCTAAATATTTATTAACAGAGGAAAACTGCACACACACAAATATGGGACTCACACACACTGCACACTTAGAGATAAAGGAATGAAAGTGGGAATAGCTTGAGATGGGACAGACTGAGGGAGTTACTCACTTCCAAAGGCTTCTCCAGGATCCACTGTGGATGTTGATGATAGTGATGATGATGATGATGATGATGATGATGATGATGATGATGATGATGCACAGCCACTGAAATGGGTGAAGGGATGACTGAGGGGGCTATGATCAGAGCACAGACTGACATGGAGCTAAACTGCACTTCAAAGATAGCACGTGGAGTCTAAAAATATCAGGGTTTAAATAGGAAATTTCTACCTCCTGGCTATTGAACAGCTTGGCTGAAGCCTGGACAAAGGTGCTGATAGTCTTAGCTTTGTTAAACCTAGGTGTGAGAATAGTCTAAACAATGCATTTGGTTTTGAGACTCTCAAGGAAGGGAGGCTAGAGAAAAGGGTGCAGTCAAATCTAATCACTGCCCCATTAAGTGTGAGACTCAAGACAAATAAGCACTATTATGTGTCTTTTCCAGTATAATGGTTTTTCCCTTTTGGCAACTCCCAAACCTGTCTGGTCCTGGGCAGATCTCTCAGTGCCTACATGACCTGCCATCTAGGGAATTATGGCTAACATCCCACAGAGGTCAGTCTGGGGTCATAGAGGGAACTCCACGTGTGTCCAAATCACATATGCTAACAAGTGTTGTGAATGGTTCAGTGAACTGTTGTATGCTTTGACATTTTTAAAGCATTAAACAAACAGTGTTTGCACATTTAGGCTTTATGCTTTTTTGGCATAGGGCTAGGGAAGGAGACAATGAGTAGAACAGTGATCCAGCTCATTCTCATCATGTGGGGAAGAATATCACTGAGTAATTGCTTCACAATATTAAGATTTATTTATTTATTTATTACACAAAATATGTTCCACCAAACTAACCAAACCAAATCTAACACAATATTTTAAGGATTAATGTATACTCTCTGAAAAATTGATTAGTAAAGCTTTTTAAAAAAAATTATACTATTTCAGCTAGCACTGACTTATTATGTGCCTTCAATTTCAAAAGAAAATCAGCATTTGTTTTATAGACTATAGCAAAACCTTTGAATGCATATATCATGAAAAGCTATGGATGGCTCTTAAAGACATGGAAGTGCCATGACACCTGATAGTCCTGATGATAAACCTGTACTTCAGACAAGAGGCTACTGTTAGAACAGAATTGGTCCCCAATTGGCAAAGGGGTCAGACAAGGGAGCATTCTATCACCCTACTTGTTCAATTTATATGCAAGAAGCATCATAACAATAACTTAGAAGAAGGAGGAGTTAAGATAGGATGAAGGAATGTCAACAATCTTAGATATGCAGATGACACTAATGGAAAACATCACAGATTTGGAACAATTACTAAATATGGTCAAAGGTGAAAGTGTAAAAGCAGGCTTAATGCTGAACATAACAAAAACAAAAATAATACATAAATTAAATCTAGTCACTGAAGAAATTGAAACAGTTAAAAAATTCTTGTACCTAGGATCAAACATCAATCAGAATGGGGACTGTAGCCAAGAAATAAGAAGCAGAATTGGAAGAGCAGCTATGAAAGAACTACAGAAGATCCTAAAGAGTAAAGATATATAACTGCACACTAAAGTCAGAATTGTCTAATCCATAGTATTCCCCATCACCATATATCGATGTGAGAGCTGGACAGTGAAGAAAATGGATAGGAAATTAGTCAACTCATTTGAGATGTGGTGCTGGAGAAACATGTTGAGAACACCATGGACAGCAAAAAAGACAAACAAATGGGTGCTAGAACAGATCAAGCCAAAATTCTCTCTGGAAGCCAATATAACGAAACTGAGGCTATCGTATTTTGGCCACAGCATGAGAAGGCATGAGTCACTCAAAAAGACATTAATGCTTATAAAGGTAGAGAGCAGTAGAAAGAGAGGTAGACCACATACCAGATGGATAGACTCAATCAGGGAGGTCAAGGGGGTATATCTACAGGAATTGAGCCGAACAATGGAGGATGGGGGTCTTGGAGATGTCTCATCTACAGGGTTGCCATGAGTAGGGGTCAAATTTATCCATGTGGCCTGAATACTGTGAAGGTACCAGACCCTGTCCAGTCTTGGAAACTAAGCAAGGTCATGCCTGGTTAGAACTTGGATGTGGGACCATCAAGCAATACTAGATATTGTAGGGTAGATTTCAGGGGGAGGCAATGGCAAATCACATCTGTGTATTCTTTGCCTAAGAAAATCCTATGAAAACCCAAAGCTGACAGGACACACACACACACCACAGGGATTTCTTTAGAAATTAACCAGAAATATTTAGTCGTCCAAAACCAGGCAGCTAGCTTGTTAATTGGGAATGTTTCTCAGCCCAGTTGAAAGCTTCAAAGCCCTAAATGGTTTTCAGACACATTCGTTGGGTGTCCCCTCTATTCCTGTTTTGACCTATCAGAAGCCCTCCAAATGCCCCAGCAAATGAAACCAAGAAGGTGGATGTAGCAGGCGCCACCACCTTTTCAGTGGTGCTTATGTTCTCCCTTCCCAGAGAAGATTGTTTGGTATCCACAGTATGGTTTGCTGCTATGTGAAGACCTTTTCCCTTCAAAGAACTCTTTTTCATATTTTTAGATTTACCAGTCTTACAGCTTGATACAAGTTTTATTTGGATTTTATATGATGTAGTGTTTTAATTCTTTGTTGCTGGTTTTATTTTGATTTCATTATATACTGTTTGTAGCCACTGTTTTATATACTGTACACCCCTTTCAGAGAAATCTAGTTGGGTTGTCCAAAATGTTTGAGAAATAAAAAATAATAATAATGTAGTGTAATGTAATATATAAATAACCTGACTATTTTATTTTTCAGCAACCTTATATCTATATGTGATATGATTATTTCTTATCCTTTGAGCAATCAGAAATAGAGCATAAATTAATGATTTAAAACAGGGGTAGGCAACCTTTCCCCTTTAAGGGCCGAGGGACTTCAGCTCCCAGAATTCCAGGAGCTATTGGCCAACATGGGAGTATTGGCCAACATGGCTGAGGCTTCTGGGAGTTGAAGTCCTTCGGCCCTTAAAGGGGAAAGGTTGCCTACCCCTGATTTAAAAGATAGGTTCTATTCTGTATTTATGAATGTCATACCAGGGTAAGAAGAGGCCTGTAACTTACAGAGACTTGTGTACAAGTCTTTACTTCTTGTTTTTAATAGCTCTTTGAATCAGTGATATATAAACTCATTAGTGTACAACACATACTTCAGTCTTAATTATTGTTTTTTGTTTTTTAAGTGTTTTTCATTAGTAGCTGCTTACACATAAGAATGGTTTCAGCAGTTTAAATGAGTAAAGGGTCTGTGGATATAGAAAGATTAACTGAAAGAAAAGCTCCCATGGGAGCAGTATATTTGTTGCATTAACTCAGAGTTGCTATTTCATTCATGTTCGTGAAGTGGAAGATTAATGCCATTTGCGGATCTCTAGGCCATTATCACAAAACATCTAACTGAAATCTTAATCATTGTCTGATAATCCTAAAGATCACTGGAACTGATGTTAGGGCTTTTTTCATCTTTATCACCAGTTCTCTCTTCTTTCATGTGAACAAATTACCAAATATTGAGAAGCTCAGATAATTATAAGCAATTATACAAATGCAGTAGAAAAGTCACAACAGCAGGCTGCAGAAGACTGAACTCCAACTATGTTGTCTTGAGTGGTATTATTGGTATTAAACTGCTGAGATTAATCCCAGCATCATACTCTCCTCTCCATCCTTGTGCTAACTGTGTTCACTCTTGTGATTTCTGTACAACAGCAATGACTACCCAGCAACAAAACTATCTACAACACATACCCCTTCTACTCCAGAAGATCTGGAGCTGGCCCAAGATATTTTGCTGTTTGAGTTTGGGGTGAAGGACAAGATGGTGCTCTATTTTCAGTCTTCATTAATGTTTTGAAATATATATAGTTATAGTTATATTCCTAAAGCCAGTTGTTTATTCCAATGAGAGAAGACCCACTGTACCTCAACTTACCATTCAACAGTAAATTTAATGGCTTCATTTTGTTGCAGCTAGTAGTTAGATTTCAGCTATAGGTCTAAGCTCTTGCACCATTACAGCAGCAATATTTTAAATATTTTTTCATGTTTCCTTAAACCAAGAGTGGCCAGAGTGAGGCCCTAGGGCTGCATCCAGTCCTCAAAGCTGTTTTACAAGACTCAAAACTCCCTGAACTGTCCTTTTTCTGATCATAAAACCTAGTGAATTATATCCTGTGAAAACTTCCAGGGGTTGCACACACTCATATGCTTTGGCTATTTCTCAATTTGTTTTTTCTCTCTGTTGGAGGAATATTTTTGATAATCTGTGCCACCTCGGGGGGTGGGGGGACCCAATGACACAGAATTTGTCTACAGGCCCACTATAGTTGTTCATTCCAAAGACAACTGCTAATTCACTAAATAGCCTTTCTCTCTTATCCAGACATTGATGGTACAAGACAAGGAACCAAAACAAAAACCAAAACCTCTCCTTTCTCATTGATGCCTACAACAGAACACACATGAATGTGCAAATAACTAAAAATTACAGTTGCACAGTGAAAGGAATGAGATTATCCTCTCTGTAAGATGTAATTGTTATGTACTGCATTCATACTTTATGCTGCTTAGTGGTCATACATGAGAGGGTCCCCCAGCCCTCCATAATAGATCTAAGAGTACATGGGGCTACAGGGACAATCCACCTCATGTTTCCCCAAAAATAGTAATTCCTTCAGCAAAAGATATGATAAGATTTCAGTTGTATATTTTGCTACTTTGCAAAAGAATTGACAGACATTTGGGCAATTGTCACTTGTCTGTCACTAATGTCTATCCACCTGTTCATCTAATACAATAATATCAGGTTTTTATTCTGTCTTTCTTCAAGGATGATCTACATAGGACTTTCATTTTATTTTCAAAACAACTCTTCAGATAGGCTGGGAGATAATGACTCCTTCATATTCTACCAGTTAATTTTGTGGCTAAGTAGGGATTTGAACTCATATCTCCTCGATTTAAGCAGAGTATTCTAGCCACTACACCACCCTGTCAAGGATGTTCCACAATAATTGCAGTTGCTCCTACTTAAATATAAAAAGACTGTTTCTGTTTCCATTTCTGTTAGCCACCTTAGCTCTGTTCAGGCATCCAGTATTATTTGGACACTGTATCGTGTGTGTGTGTGTGTGTGTGTGATGGGGACATGAACTGTGGCTCTATCCACAGTTTTCTTGTGTGTATTGGAAAGCATTAAAAGGTAGCTGTGGCTATGTTCACCTGATACAATGGCTATGTGATTGAGAACTCTTTCTTATCCAGGTCACACAGATATGAATATGTGTTTGCATTTTCTCTTCAGAACTTTTCAGTAAACATGGGAAGGCTGATACTGGAGGAAATAGTGCACAGCACACATCTCCATTCCTCTCTACAGATATCATTATCTGAATCTCTGAAAGCCTGTCCCTGAAAGCCTGAATATCTTTCAGCTTTCCTGCTATAGAAAAAGGCTGACAGGAAGAGAATCAACTCATCTGGAATGCAGTGCTTGAGGAAAGTTCTATCAACCCATGGACAGTTTCTGTTTGGGTTTTGTATGGATTAACCAGTAGATTTGCCCCCATGTGATAACGTCCTTAGAATGTTTAAGGAGAATGCTCTTTCTTGTAACTTGAATCCTTTCTTGTAACTTGAGTCTAAAGACTTATCTTCTGGAACAACAAAAGAAGCTTGTTCCATCTTCTACATAACAAGCCTTGCAATATTTAATGATGATTAACATATTACACCTCTGTCTTCTCATCTCCAGGCTAAGCATATCTAACTCCTTCAACCATTTCTCATACACCTTGCTCCTCTTGGCCATCCTCCTCTGAACCTATACCAACTAGCTAATATCCTTTCTGGGAGCCAGTGTAGCATAGTGGTCTCTGTGTTGAAATATACCATGGAGATGAGGGTTTGATTCGCAGTTCAGCCATGAAACCTGTTGGGTAACCTTTGGCAAGCTCTCAGCCTCAGTGAAAGACAATAGCAAACTTCCTCTGAAGAAATCTTGCCAAGAAAACCCCATGATAGGTTTGCCTTAGGGTCAACATAAGTCAGAAATGACTTGAAGTCATATAACAATAAAAATATCCTTCCTAAATTATGGCATCCAGAACTGGACACCAGGTTAAATCTCACCAGAGCAAAATAGAATGTATTACTTCCCATGATCTGGACACTATAACTCTCTTGTTGCAAACTTGGCATTTTTCAGCTGCGACATCATCCTGGTCATTCATGTTTAGCTTGTGGTCTGCTAAGACCCCTAAATCCTTTTTTGCATGTACAGCTGCCAAGCCAGGTGTCACCAAGCCTATTTTTGTGCATCAAAGTTTTTTCTAGTTAAATGTTATTATCTTACATTTATCCTATTTATTTTGCTTATATTTGCCCAAGTCTCCAGTGTGTTCAAGTCATCTTGAATCCATAAAACCCCAGAGAATTTTATCCTCTGGGGATTTAGCTAACACACCTAATTTATGTCATCTGCAAATGTGATGGGCATATCCTATGTTCCTTCATCCAGATGATTTATAAAGATACCAAAAAATAATGGGCTCAGACAAAACCCAGCAGTACCCAACTTGTCATCAAGAATGTCACAGAGGTCCTTATTAAAAAAAAACTTACTCAAATCAAGATACATGGCATTCACAGCATTGCCCGAGTCCACCAAGTTTGTAATGCAGTCAGGAAAAAGAGAGATAAGATTAGTTTGCAAAAACTTGTTTTTGAGAAAGTCATGGTGGTTCCCTCAGCCCAGTTTCTGACAGGTCATCTCTTTTAAGACCTTTCCTGGATAATAATATCAAGCTGATCAATTGGTAGTTCACCCTTTTTGAAGATGGCGGAATGTTTGCCTGCCATCAGCTTGTAGAAATATCACCTGTTCTTGAAGAATTCTCAAAGATTATAGGCAGAGACTCTGAGATAATACCAGCATGTTCCTTTCATATTCTTCAGTTCAGTACATCAGGCTCTAGAGATTTAAATTCATTTAAAGCAGGTAGGTGTTTCCATACCACATCAATACCTACTTTGGACTACAACTTACTCACTACATCATCTACTCCATTTTTACCAGGTTGAGCACTATTTTCCTTTTTTGGAAACACAGAAGCAAAGTAGGTGCTGAACAGTTTCAGTTTCTTTCAGTTACCCATTAAGATTTCATTATCTTCTTTGTGTAGCAGACTTATTTCTTCCTTGTTCCTCTTATTGCTCAAAACAGCCACTCCCCTTCCCTTTTCATTATTTTTAATCTGTCTTGCATGTCTGAGCAACTTCTGAGCACCAACCTTTTTGACCTTCTCTCTACAAACATTAGCTACTTGTTATATTCTTCCTTGATGCTTTGCCCCTTCTTCTATTTCTTATACATTCTAATTCTAATTATGAGCTCATCTGAAAGTATGATGCATCCACTCTGATTTATTTAGATGAATCACATTTTCTTTATGTTTAAGTTTGTGATTGTGCTTTCAGTATCTCACTTTTTAAAAATTCCCATCCCTTATGAACTTACTTCTTCTGACCCTGAGATTTCACCCAGGTTTTCTTAAAATTCAGACTGCATGCTACAGTCAGCTTTTCTTTTTCTCTTTATAAAGACCACCCAAATCTCCCACTATTTACATATCAATTCTTCACTACTGTTGAGAATCAAGTGCAAAGTAGCCAATTCCCTTTGTTGATTCATCCAACTTTTGGAAAAGAAAATTTCCAGAAAGACAAATGAGGAATTGTTGGAACTTACATTTTTATTAGGTTTTTGACAGATATCATCTTGGAGTGGGTCTATACTGGCCAGAATATTTCAGGCTGTTCCCAAAATATTCTGACCCCAGAGCTGCCCCCAATTTCTCCCTGTTATTTCAATACTCCAGAGCAAAGCCAGGTAGCTATTTACACAGCATCCTGTTTTGCCACCTACTACCACCACCACTGGTACAAGTCTCTCCCTCTGAGGACACAATGAGGTCTCCAGCCACATGATTGATACTGGGCACCTCATTTTTTTTACCTTAGATGGAGCAATTTATACCAGTAGCAGTGTGCTAGGTGGCAAAGCAGGTCATATATGTACACAGCTGTCTGTCATTGTTCTGGAGTGAAGAGGTAAAGGGAGAATTTGGGACAGATCTGAGACCACAATACTGGAGAAACACACCGGGGTATTCTGGCCAGTGTAGACTTGTTCTAAATTGATATCTGCTAGAAATCAAACCCTGACAAAAATGTAATCTCCTACAAATTCCTCATTTGTCTTACTTCAAATGTCTTTTTAATCTGGTTTAAGGAAAGGATGACCTAAATTCAATGCAGAACTGGCCTTACATTGTGAAGCCAGTCCGCAGTCAAACAGGGACTCTGGCCCTATCTCCTAAAGACAGGGTGCCATGATGGTGGGGGGAAACAAGTTAATTTGTCCTATGTAGACAGACCTATAGTTGAAGTTTCTCATTATTACTATATCACTCTTTTGTGCATGGTAATCTGTTTTAGGAAGGTATCATTAGGTCTTCTGTCTATCTTGGAAATCAATAGCAGATTCCATAGTGATGTCACAGTTATTTCACTTGCTTTTAATTTTTATTTGAATGCTCTCAACCTGGCTTGTGTATTTCAAGCCATGATATCCTTATTGGTGAACCTTCTGGCCTCCACATATATTAACTTTTGCTATCTGTCTATCCAGCTAGTTAACTCACATCCAGCCAGTCTGAGGTAAATGAAATCTCAACTCTATTCTTGAATTCAGTAGAAACTACTAAAAAGCAAGATAAACAATGTTAAAGCAAGTGGTACGATAAGTGGAAGGAATGTGCCAGGATGAGTGAAGAGTGGAAAGTTGAGATAAAAAAAAAGGAGATGAGAAGACAAGACCCTTCAGGCTGAAGAAAGGAGGATCAAACCACAGAGAGAGAAATCTGTGTGGGACAACCGATCAAACACAACACAAGAAGTCATGCCTCATCATTTGCTCACAGATTCATACACAAACAGCAATGCAGCTATAATTACAACCTAAGGCAAGAAAACATATAACAGAAATACCCTGTTATGGGATAACATTGTAAATAACCTTTACATTGAGGTGTGTAACTGCTGGCAGTTAGGAGACTGTAATGCTCCCCTCTCCCCCACCCTGCCCTGCCCCAACCTGAGACCCTGGACAGGTGAAGTAAATCAAATCCCTTGGGGGATGTGGGGGGAAATTTACTCCCTTTTGGGCTGTTTAGGTGGAAAGATTTTTTTTTTCTAACAGAAGGTGAACTGGAAGTTCATTTCTAAGTCACTTTCTAGAGGTTATGTACTGAGTTCTTAGACAGGAGGGGAGGTAAATGGGAGGGAACCCCATGCAAACCTCAAGTAGGAGAAAAGTTGAAATAAAATGTACAGACTGGGGGGTACTGCTAAATCCCACTACAATGAGCAACAAACTGGACCAAAAATATTTTAGTAATAACTGGATGCAGGAGTGGCAACAACAGCTACCAACCATGAAATTCTAAAACAGAAAACCACAACATATTAGAACTGTTGGGTAGTCTAGAAGATCCCTCAAAATGAAAGAAAGTGTGGGTTTCAACCATTTAAATTAGGGGTGGGCAAAGTGTTGCCCATGGGCTGCACATAGACCTGAGGGCCTTTTGTGGCACCCAGGGCTCTCCATGGGTAAAAACAAATTTCAAAAAAAAAAAGTTTTGCTGCAAATATCCCAACACCACCCACGCAGAGTGTAGAAGTCATTTCTACCAAGTTTTCAGTCCATCTGCCCCCACTATAAGTTTTAAAAGGTGATTTTTTTTCTTCTTCAGAAAAATGTGTATTTGTGTTTTTAAAAAAGTTACTTCTGTTCAATTCCTGATTTTTTAAAGGCCCAGGAAGATCCAAAAACATGGTGAAAATGCCCTCATGCCCTCTGTAGGACATTTGGAGGCAACCCCCCTACTTTTTGTGGAGGTGGATGCAGTGGGTGGTGTGGCCCTCCAAAGTCTCCTGGGTAACCCTAGTCTTCCACAGGTGCTCACCCCTGGCTTAAATATACACCATCACTACCTATATCAGGTCAAAATTTCCCAATATTGTGAATTTCCCATTCACACCTATATTGGAGAGGTAGGAGGTAGGGAAACTAACAGATATGTGGTCAGACATCCACCATGCTGTGGTCAGTATTCTCTAACTTTGAAGGACAAATTTTAGACATTCTTTTAGGTATAATGGATTGAGCAATGTGTAAAAGAGAGCATTGTATTCACCATCTATTTCTTTTTAACCTGGCAGCAAAGAGAATCTGTCATACAAAGATCTCATGTCTCTGCTCTTTGCCAGGCTGCAAACAGAAGTGGGAAAACATGTGAAGACACCAGATGGCCTTACTCTACATGGTTAGATGAAGTGAGCATAGTCTATTGCATTGCTGGAAAAACTGACATACAGAGAGAGAGAGAGAGCTCTTGTCTACTCTGCAGTGATAAAGTAAGCTAATAGAAACAAAGATATTCAAAAGAAATCCTAAGGAGTCCTGAAAAGGAAGCAGAAAAATCCAAACTTCTTTCATAAATAGAGATGGAAAGAATATTCAAAAATGATTTTTAAAAACTTGTTTTTAGTATTGAGACACTCTTATGAGAAAATTCTGGACTGACTGAAATCTTTGCAGTTCAGGATATCCCACTTAAACATTAGAAAGAATGGCAGCTGTTTGACAGTGGGACACGCTACTTCAGACAGTAGTGGAGTCTCTTCTTTTGGAGGTTTTTAAACAAGAGGCTGGATGGCCATCCATCAGGAGTGCTTTGATTGTTTATTCCTGTGTGGCAGGGGGTTGACTGGGTGGCGCCTGTGGTCTCTTTTTTTTATTTCTGGCACTCTTTCTCTTTCTTCCCATCTCCCCACCTATGTACCAATTAGGCATGCAAGACAGGTCCCATTTGCGTAAATGGGAACTGTGGAATTATTTTGTGTGTGTGAGAAAGTGAGGCTATTTGTTGTGCAGGTGGCAGATCCAAAGGCCCTTCTGGATAAAATAATAAAACTTTTATTTGTATCCTGCTTTTCTACTATAATAGTGGCTTACATGTTAAAACAAACCAGTACAATACATAATAACAATACATGATAATACATCTTACCCCCTTTAAAAAGAATTAAACTTAGCACAGTTTAAAAATTATAGTCTGTTAAAATCTATTAATAGCAAATGGTCTAGAGGGCAGAGAGGCAGCATAATACAAGTGTAAGGGGGTTTGTTTATAGCCAATGAATTCTATTCAGGAAAGGCCTGCTGGAAGAGATCAATCTTGACAGCTTTTTTTGAAGCTAAGTTGGTAAGTTGACGGATCTCGTCCAGCAAGCTGTTCCACAGTCTAGGAGCAGTAGCAGAAAATGTCCTCTGGGAGATTGCAGTTAATCTGGTCTTTATAGGCTTGAATAGATTCCTCCCAGAGGACCTGAGAGTATGGAGTGGATTATATGGAAGCAGGCGATCCCTTAAGTAGGTTGGACCCAAGCTATGTAGGGCTTTAAAAGTGATAACCAATGCCTTGTACTGTGCCCAGAAACCAGTGTGTTTAGCATATGAGCTACCAGTTCTTCATCCATGATTTCAGAATTTTTTCAATCCCAGTCAAGAGATAATGGCATTTCTAATAGAAGAAACTATCACTATAAAAAGTAAAGAGACCTGTGGTAAGAAGATAAGAAGATTCTTGCTGGATCAGATTTAACCAAGCCAATCTAGTCCACAATTTGGTTCACCCAGTGGCTAGCCTATTTTATGAGAAGCCAACCAACAGGACAAAATTACAGACTACACATACACAAACACTCACTTGTGTGTCCCACTAAATGATCTCCAGAGAAGCATATTGCCTCTAATATTGGAAGGAAGACATACCCATCATAGCTAATAGCCGCTGATAAGCCCCAGTCACAGACCTCCATGGATTTATCCAATCCCTCTTTAAAGCCCACCAATGCTACATTTACACTGCAGAATTAATGCATTTTGACACTGATTTAACTGCCATGACTCAATACTACAGAATTCTGGGATTTGTAGTTCTGTGAGCAATTTAGCCTTTTCTGTCAGAGAGCTCTGGTGCCACAACAAACTACAAAAACCAAGATTCCACAGGATGGAGCCAGGATAGTTAAAGCATTAATTCTGCAGTGTGGCAGCAGCCCAAGTGAGTGCTCATTACTATACTTGTGGTATTCTATGCCAATTTAGCAATTTACTGTGTTTAGAAATACATCCTTGCATCTGTCTTGAGTCTCCCACCATTTAGCTTCAATGGATGACCCCAAGTTCAAGTATTCTAAGAGAGAAAAAGAAAAAGCTTCTTCCTAGCTCCTTTCCCTAAACTATATAATTGTATATATCACTATTGTGTTTTCCCCCATACTTGTCTTTTCCTACCTAAATTTAAAAAATTCAAAGATTCAAATTGTAACATTTTGTCATACAGCCATGCCTCTATATTCTTGATTCTTCATTATGTTTGTTGGACTTTTCAATTATATCAGTCACATTGCTATATTAAATTATAGTTATGTTGTTGTTGTTGTTGTTGTTGTGTGCCTTCAAGTTGTTTCCAACTTATGATGAGCTATCACAATGTTTTCTTGGCAAGTTTCTTCAAAAAGAGTTTGTCATCACCATTCTCTGAAACAAACACCATTACCAAAAACATCCAGTGGGTTTATACAACTGAGCCAGGATTCAAACTATGTTCTCCAAAATCATAGTCCAATGCTGAACCTCAGTTATAGCAATATTACCGGTATATATTAATAGCAGTGTTTTGTGGATGAGAGATATTAAGTTTCTTAGGGCTCTCAGTTGTGATCAATACTTAAGTGATATTTGAACAGAGGATTGCTCAGTTCACACTCCTAGCCATCACCAGTTAGATACACTATTCTTAGCTATACCATTTTAAAGAAGAACATTTATTAAAGAAACTACAAGAAAAGAGCTATATAAACTGCAGCATTATTAAACAAAGAGAGAGATACCATGGAATATAGGTGATCAAAGGATGCCATTGTGAAGTATTTGTATTGCTTTCTTCATGCCTGTCTGGAATGTATGTCTAAATAGGCATATGATCAAAGAATTTCTGAACCTTCAGACATTAGTTTCTCCTGATCCTGATATAGAAATTCTAGCAAGCTTTTTATTATTTACATTATAGGCATCTGAGTCACACAGAAGTAGTTGGCAGGTGGGAAAAGAATGGATAGCCAAACTGACTCACACAACCTTTAAGGATTAGAGCCACTAAGTGACTAACATGATTTTCAAAAGAAATCTTCCATTATCTTGCAGCAATTCAATCCTGACCCAGATATTGGCTCCATTCTAGAGGGAAAGAGTCTGAATCATTGCCACATAATGTGAATCACCTCTCAGCAGACACTGGAAAAAAATCAATACCCATTTTAGTACTGTTCAGAAATGCTGCTCACTGCACACAGAAACTGTCTCCAAAATTTAATGATGGTATGCACACATCTACATTTAAAATACTGGGTAATTTAATAAGAAATTATAAGGCCTTGTGCATTGTGTGTGTGTGTGTGTGTGCATATTCATTGAAAAGTATAAAATTATACCTTTATAATAACTGGTACAAATAATAAAAATCCAAATCATAGATGTTGACAGTGAACAAAATAAAATCAAAGCTACATGTTTTCCACTGTCATTGATCTCAGTAAGGCTTCACCCTACTTCAGTGTTACTGTGATTTTGCTCCATTTATAATGAAGCATATATTTAGTAGCCTGTAACTAATGATATTTGGTTTGCTGAAATAATTTTGCAATGAAAATTATCACTGGTTGACATTTCGGTGAGTTTCTAAAGTGTATGAGTTTCTATAAAGTCTCTATTTCCTTCATCTTCTGCTGTATTCGGTTATTTCAGTTTGTTTACAGATTCTAGTAATAGCTAACATGCTTTTGACTTGACATAAAAGCATGCCTCCAGTGTCCTCAATTTCATTATTTCTGGAAAATGGAACCAAGAGAAGACCAAAGTGTGCACTTCAGTCTTTGAATTTTGTTGTACCCAGAATGCAACATGAAAATAAGATAGGACAATATCATTATGATGTATCATTTCCTTCAGACCTTATCTTTAGAATGGCTCCAATGAGAAAACCAAGTCTTCCTCTTCTGCCTAATTATAAAAAAAATTGTTATGAATCAGAAAAGAAAATAAATGCTGAAAGTTTTAACAGGAGCCAAGTCTGTTACAATGCTTCCATCAGAGCATTCAGTTGTCAGATGCAATTACCAATGGTAGACTCCAGAGATTACAAATTGAACTATGATATAAATACATCTCAGTATTGGGACATATTTGGCAACATCCCAAAGTGCTACGCAGAAAAGAAACACAACACAGTCAGACTATCAGCCTGATCATTTGCATGTTTACTTGCACATCTCATTGTGGGACCTTACAGACTGCGAGAAATAATTCAGCTTGAGACCACTTTAACTGTCCTGGCTCAATGCTAGGGAATCATGGGAATTGTAGTTTTTTTCTGAGACATTGAGCCTTCTCTGTCAGAGAGTTCTGGTGCCACAATAAAATACAGTTCCCATGATTCCCTAGCACTGAGCCAGGGCAGTTAAAGTGGCCCCAAGCTGCATTATTTCTGGCAGTCTGTAAAGGCCCTGTGTTGAACAAAGCTTTTCTCCTGGTAAATGGACACAGAATTGAAACTGAAATTATATATATCTAACATGACATTTTTTTCAACAGCTGTTATCAGAATTGCTACACCTATGTAAAATGAATATTTGTAGAAGGCAACTGATATTTAAATGCTGTTTCCTATGCCTTTTCTTTGATTTTTCTTTTGGGGAATCAATATGCATTACCTATAGTTATAACAATAGTTACAGTTGCTTTATGACAAGTTCTCTACTTAATTTTACTGAGCTCTTGGTATTTACCTGCATTTTATCACCACTTCTCTTTCATTTGACTCAATGGGTAAGTAATCTAGGTGATAGAATTGTATTGCATAGGATGGCCAACCTAAGACAGTTTGCTGTCTTAGGCAGAGCAGCAGTTGAAGCCCCATGCCACTTCCCAGGTTAAGATATATAGCACTATAGGATGATAAAGCTATTTGGCAGGTGAGGCAGAAAATTCACAAGCACCTCTCTGCTTCTTCCCAGTTACTTGAGGTGACTGATTCACTTTGGTTCACCATCAGGCAAACTGAGTCAGTTGCCTCAGGCTGCAAAATCTGGGTGTCTCATGAAAATATTGTAGAAACAACCTAGAACAGTTGTCTGGTGGTAGCACCAAGGGAACCAGCATGGTGTACTTGCTTGACTGTTGGATTAGGATTTCAGGAGACCAAAGTTTGAATCTCCATTCAACCATGGAAACCTACTGGTTGACCCTGGGCAAGTCACATTCTCTCAGTCCTAGAGGAAGGCAGTGACAAACCTCCTCTGAATAAATCTTGGTAGGAAAACTCTTTGATAGGGCTGCCATAAATTGGAGTCAAATGCATGTAACAACAGCAGCAGCAACAACAGTAGTAAAGCAAATCCAGTTACTTTTAAGAAGAATGAATATCATAACATATTAAAGCTATCCATAACCAAATAGTGATGATGTTGTTCTGGAACCTTGTGTTTCACTCTATCACTGTTCAATTATGGATGGTTTCAGCATATCTTTATAAACATTCTTCTTAAAAACAACTTTCCATCCTCTTGTCTAAACGTTTGTTCTCTCCTGTTTTGGTTCTGCTACAAATGTGACAGCATGAAGTATGATTTGCATCACTTAAAAAAGTTATTTTTTGGATGAGAAGTTCCAGAATGTCCTAGCCAGCATAGCCAATGGAGATTCAAGGATTTGCACTCCCAAAAGAAGTGTTTCCAATGCAACGTATGTTGATGACAAAGGGGTGAAACAGACATGCAGGAAAAAGTGGCGTAAAGCTGCCTTTTCTGAAACTATATTGAAACCCCACCAACCACACCACTGGCTCCCAAGGCAGCTGGAGTACATATTTCATGACCGCACGGCACAGCTTCAAGCTGCACTTCTGGGTACGTTTTTTTTTTTTTTTTTACTGTCCCCACCACCATCCCTGCGCATCTTCACAAAAGTGAACCGCCAGTGACTGCAATCCCTGTGAACCTGCACACATTCGCAGAGCAGATGTGTGTCCCGGCAGATACCAGCAAGGTACAATCATGCCTCCCTTCATCCTCCCCTTCAACCTATGCCCCCTCTTTGACTGTCTGTTATGTGTATGTTGTACTCATCTCCATGAGAGGTTTCAAGGTTTCTCTTTTGGTCATTGCCACCCCCACCACTTATGTACAGCAGTTCTGTTCCTTTTAAATGCATTCCTGCGAGGGGGCATTTACATGTACAATTAGGGTTAGGGTTTGGAAAGAGTGCCCCTTTAGAGCCACACTGGCATTGGTGCATTTATACACACATACAAAGGTGTGCACTTTCTGAGAAGGAGCGGGGAAAAGCATCTTCTTTTTGAAGTGGCTTTTCTCCCCATAAGATGACTAGAGAGCACTTTCTGTCTGGCTTCAAAGCATGCATCATCTAAATTCCCCAACTTGAAGCCAGCTTGAAACCTGTCTGTTTTGCCCCTAAATTTATTTACTAAGTGTAGGAGCAGTGGCTTACCTTCTATTCTACTCTTTAAAATAAATAGGTTTACCATAATATTAATGCTCCATACCTTTTAGAAACAAACTGCCTTTGCAGACTGCCAGAAATAGTGCAAACTGAGTCCACTTTAACTGCCCTGACTCAGTGCTAGGGAATCATGGGAACTGTAGTTTATTGTGGCACCAGAGCTCTCTGACAGAGAAGGCTCAATGTCTCAGAAAAAAATACAATTCCCATGATTCCCTAGCACTGACCCAGGACAGTTAAAGTGGACTCAATTTGCACTATTTCTAGCAGTCTGCAAAGGCATCTAGAAGACCTTTTCAAGCTTCTTCAAAATTAATTGGCAGAAGTCAGAGAGCAGAGAGTGTTACATTTGTGTCATTGTTCACCGATTGTTTGATTGAAGTTTGCTGTTTATAAACAAGATTTCACCCTCTACATATCTGCATACCTACTTATTGGGAAAATGTAATTATGGGAAATGAAACAAAACGTAAACTTTTTGACAGATGGGAGTATCTGCAGTTTCCTTCCTGTCAACTTGAAGTCATCATAAATATAAAAAATACTGTGCAGACATGATTTTTCTAATTAACATGTTGTCCTTTACAGTTCTTGATCAAGTATTTCAAAGATAGATGAAAATCACATTGATAGGAATTATCATTTCCCACAGGTTTAATCTTTCTGTGCCCTAAACATATTTGTTCAGTTCCAGGAAGTAGGAAATCACTACAAAAATTTGGTGCACCATGCAAGCAAGATGCCAATGTTCCATTTATCTCAGAAGCATTGTTGTAACAATGCTGAAAATTCACAGAAAGTATACATACTGTATCTATATATATTTTTAACAAATATAAAAAGTTATTTATTTTCCACCCTCCATGGTTTCTGCCTCTTAGGACCCAATTCTCAGATTTCAAATTTGTCTCTAGAAATTAATTTGAAATTACTGATATATTCTTTGTTTCCAATGCAATTTTAATCAACACTCATACTGTAAAAGCGAGCAAACCACCTTTAACTAATATTCCAAACGGATTGATTTTATTGTCATTCTTATCCTTCCAAAGGACATAAGGACCAGTTTTCTATAAAATGCTTGGCTTGTTGTTCACTTTCTTGTCCTTAATTAAATCCATGAACTTTACCATAAAGTTGGTGTTTGGTTCCAGGACCCTTCCATGGGTGCACAGGACCACTTATATACAATGGCATAGTAAAATGGTGTCCCCTTATATAAAATGGCAAAGTCAAGGTTTGCTTTTTAGGGAAAAATTCTGGAATATTTTCAAGCTGTGGATGGCTGAATCTGTGGTTACAGAAGGCCAACTGTATAAGCCATATCCCATATATAATTTCTATTTCTCTACAAAGGCAAGATTTTTCCAGTTATTAGAAATGCACATTTATATTGATCTTAATAAGTGCACAATTAATTCTACATCTCCCAATTCTACTATACCTTTTCCATAGAAAAATAATACCACTGATAGCTCCAGTGACAAAGCATCATCTGTCATATTTTCAATTGCCAAACAAAACAGGAGGCTCATCACTGCAACTGATACAATGGGAGAAAAAAAGATAAAAACTAAACTAATAGGTATACTATAAATCACTAAGTACCACTACAAAAAAAAACCAAACAACTGTGACATATCTTATTAAATATATAGTGATTTATAGTATACCTGTTAGTTTACTTTTTATATTTTAAATTGCTTCAAGAGAAAGCCAAACAATTTCTTCTCAGTGAGCAGGATCAGAAGAAATTCTATTGCTTTCTTTCCAATAAACTTTATTCTCACCTATGACTTCAGTTGTTCTGATAATTTTCCTCTTGAAGCCACTGTCTTAGCTAGTAGACAGATGATTTTGTCCAGTCTAGTATTGGATACAGATATGAAGCTGCCAGCTTTCACATGCATCCAACACACAGAGTTCCAAGTTGTTCCAGGACCCCCTTGCAAAGAAGCATTGTCATGTAGATACTGAATGTAGATACTGTAGATGTAGCTACTGTAGATATTGAACTATGCATACATGGTCTAAGCATGGTCATGATACTGAACTATAATCCATTCAGGAGGAAGGCAGGAAGAAGCGTCTCTAAACTTCAGGCTGGCTTCTGTGTGCAATCATGGAGACTCAGGACCTCTACAGATGGCACAAAGCGCTGTCTTGGAGGCAGAGAAGGGGAGGGTAGCCACACGCTGGGCACCCCAACCCCTTCACAAAGACATCATCACAGTGCATCAGGACATTCTCCTGGCACAGCGTTTTTGCATGCTGCACCGGAAGAAGTGCAAAAGAGCCGCATGGCAGCTCTTTGGGCACCCTTTTCACTGTCTGGGAAAGGAGCGGTGTTTTGGCGCTCCTTTCCCAGGCGGCGAAAGGGAAGATCGGGGCCGACGTGTCTGGCAGCCTTGGCCTTGATCCTCTGTTTTCCGGGGCATCCCAGGGCCACCTGTCTGCATCCCCCCTCACTTTGCTCCCTCCCTCTCTCTAGCTGGGGGGGGGGAGTAGCAGGAAGCAACCTTATGAAAATAAGGAAGAAAGTAAAGTCTAATTAAGAGCCCTTTCACTCTAGGCAATTATAGTTCTATGGGGCGGAACAGATGGACAGGAAAAAGCATTTGATTCTGCTTTTTCCAAAAGTGGGCTGTAACCCCACTGACCACATGGTTCACTCTCAAGGCAGGTTGAATAAGAACAGGCCAACTACCCAGTGCAGCATCAAGCCATGCCACAGGGTAATTTCTTTTTGTTGCCTCCCCACCATACATGCACACCATTGCACAAACACACACCTGCGACCTCAAAGTACCTTCCATAACCACTCAGATGCCATCCCAGTGGATGGCCACCTCTTTGATCAGCCACATGGTCACACGTGTAATGCTCTGTCTGTACAAGGCATTGGTGTGCAAGTGATACATTGGCAAAGCCCAATCATGGAGAGCCACCCTACATGCCTCCTTCATCCCCCTTCATCTCATGCCCCCATTGGACTGTCTGGTTTGTGTACATTGTACCTAATTCCATTCAATTACATCCACTTTCATTTCTTTAATTTGCCGCAGCACCACACTTGTGTCGAGGCATTTATATGCAGCCACAAATATGCGCATTTTCTGCCTTCAATCAGACTATCCTGGCTTCTTTTTGCCCTGGTATTTAGCCCTTGAGCATGGCTTCAGTCCAGTTTCTAGCAACTTTCGAGATGTGTGTCATCTAAATGCCCTGCCTTCAAAGTAGTTTGAAACAGCTTTATTTTGGCCATGTGTTTTGGACCTATGATTCCACTTTAACTGCCATGGCAACATCCTTTGGAATCCTGGGGTATGTAGTTTGGTGAGTCACTAGACCTCTATGGCAAAGCATTTTAAATACCCATCCCTAAACTCCCAGAGTCCATAGGACGGAACCATGGCAGTTATAGTGTGGAATCATAGTACTATACTCATTTAGTATGAAAGGGCTCCAATCTACCAATGCATAGACTTAGGGCCTTTACAGAGTGCCAGAACTAATGAAGCTTGAGACCACTTTAACTGCCCTGGCTCAATGCTAGGGAATCATGGGAATTGTAGTTTTTTTTCTGAGACATTGAGCCTTCTATATCAGAGAGCTCTGGTGCCACAATAAACTACAGTTTCCATTATTCCCTAGCACTGAGCCAGGACAGTTAAAGTGGTCTCAAGCTGCATTAGTTCTGGCACTCTGTAAAGGCCCTTAGAGAAGAAGGAGCTATCTATTTATCCCACCTCATCAGGTTCAGGTTACTTGTTACAGTGTTTATGTTTTAATTTCCAAAGGAGATTTTGTTTTAAAAATGGCATTCCACAACACATATTGCTTTGCATGCACCTCAAAGGGCTCTTGAGATCACACTAAAGAGAGAGGAAGATCTGCATTCACTTTAAATACAGTATTTAGGATCTGTTTGTAATAAAATGATCTATTCTTCTGGGAAATTCTCCAACAGTTCCAACTCTATTCTCCAACTGCTTCATCTGGCAAAACATCTTATTTACATGATGAGAGATGCTGTGTTGACAAAACTGCTCCAATGAATAGAGGTGCATGCCAGAAATAAGCTCCTTTCTGTAAAGTTAGTAGCTTAAAAGAGACCACCATGGAAAGTTTTGTCATTAAAAGAATGTGTGGAAATCTGGCAAGGATTGAGAAGTCGCAATAGTGAACAGTTTGTTGTTCCAGGGATGTGCTTGTGTTGGAGAAATAGGCAGAAATCAGTGTTTTCTGGCTCTAGACCAGGGGCAACCTGCCACTGCCGCCTGCCACCGCCATCATGCATTTGGGTTGCCATGCAGCCGCGCCATGCGTGGAGGCCGCTGTGGCAGCGCGCACAGGGGGGTCGCACATGGCGGTGGGGGATCTTCAGGGGATCGACCCCCGACTCAAAAAGGTTGCCTACCCCTGCTCTAGACTCTAAAGAAATCCTGGCTCATTGTGCCTATGATTAAGAATTGTGGCTGTCCCCTTACAACCAACCTTTGTGGTAGAATTCAAAGATATAGCCGTGTTAGTCTGTAGAATCAGTGTGTAAAGAGATCTTGTAGCACCTTTGAGCTTAACAGAAAGAAATTGGCCAATTTCTTTCTGTTAGAGACTTTATACACTGCCAGAAATAATGCAGTTTGAGACCACTTTAACTGTCCTGGCTCAGTGCTAGAGAATCAGGGAAACTGTAGTTTTTTTCTGAGACATTGACCGTTCTCTGACAGAGAAGGCTCAATGTCTCAGAAAAAAAACTACAATTCCCATGATTCCCTAGCACTGAGCCAGGGCAGTTGAAGTGGACTCAATCTGCACTATTTCTAGCAGTCTACAAAGGTACCAGCTCATGCCTGAAGAATTTACAAAAGCCCCCATCAATTTGATTTCTGTAATGCACTCTACATGGGGCTACCCCTGTGCCTAACCTGGAAACTGCAACTGGTACAGAATATGGCAGCCAGGTTGATCACAGGAACATCGAGGAGGGAGCACATAACACCAGTGCTAAAGTCCCTCTACTGGCTGCCAATTAGTTTCCGGGCAAAGTACAAGGTGTTGGTTTTAAGTTGGTTTTAACCTTTAAAGCCCTACATGGCTTGGGTCCATCTTATCTTAGGGACCGCCTCTTCCCATATGATCCCCCCTGCGCACTACGGTCCTCTGGGAGGAACCTGCTGCAGCCAATAAAGACCAGGCTCTCGCAGACCTCCCAGAGGGCCTTCTCCGCAACCGCTCCCAGACTTTGGAATGGCCTGCCGGATGAGATCCGTCTTATTACCACTCTTACTGCCTTTAAAAAAGCAGTAAAGACGGATCTGTTCCAGCAGGCCTTCCCGGAATAACCACCCGGCCTGAAATATTGAAGTGCTAAAATATTTCTATATTTCAATATTGATGTATGGAATATTGATGTTGATATGTTGACATATTGTAATGTTAATATTG
>CM034703.1:68960044-68971189 GCA_020142125.1 Phrynosoma platyrhinos | reverse complement strand
GTGCTGGATTGGGGACACAGAGTGCAGTTGCTACTGCCCCAATCTGGTGCTCCCAGGGGCAGCACAAAGCCACTCCTTAAGGGCCATCTGTATATCCCCTTAGAAGATCATTCATGGGTTAGACTAGAACAGTCTTGAAAACAGTTCAAGAACCAGACAGATCTGGTGGTGGGATTATCAATTTATTAAGATGCCAAATGGCTAAAAGCCCTAAGCTATAATAATAATTTATCCTGCCCCTCTGCATAACGCAACCGAGGCAGCTTACAACATTAAAATATACATTTCATATCCCACAATCCTGTCCACCCCTTAAAATACTATTAAACAACAACAATTTAAAACACACTTAAAATAAAATACAAAATAACCAAATAACAATAAGCTATGAATTTTAGGCTCTGCTTGAGAAAAAAAATCTAATTCTCCAGGCAATTATTTCTGAAATCCCATTCCTTTCTGAATGATGGTTGTTCTTCAGCTTTAGTTTCTGGATATTATCAGCTGTTCCTGTTCCATTTGTTGACAGTGTCAGCCATCATGAACTGCAAACTACTGTCACAATACAGAGAATGAGATGTTTTATTACTTTATTTCCAGCACCCAGAAAGCCATCCAGAAAGTACATCTGTGTCTGATGGAAGAAGGCTGATGAAATCAATCTTCTTATGAACACCGCAAATGGATTATGTTTGCTAAATGAAACAGACGTTAGGAAACATGCATTTTAACACCCCAATGTTTCCCTGCGCATACTCTCTCATTCTGTGTGTGCTTTCTCCAAGCTTTTGTGCCTAATTGGGTGCCTCCAAACAGTGAAGCTGAAATCAATTCTAGCTGGCAACCAGCATTTGCCCTGTTGCTTTGGATGAACCATGTTGAAAGAAATTTGTTTTGCTAGCAATGTGGATTTTGACACCTTATCTAAGCACGTCAGTGATGTTTGTTCATCTGCATGTTAATTTGTCCTGAGCCAGTTGAACTATTGTTGTTCTAGGCAGCTATTTCCACATTTGCTTTACCCTTGTATTTGCAGGGATGCTTTGGTTAATGAAAAATGACCAGACATGTCAGTTTGCATGGGGAACAGCACATTTACACTAGTTAACTGGCTGTTCTCAGATTTCAAAGCTGATGCTTACTGCTAGCTTTCTTCATTAAGCCATGTCAGAGCAATACAACCAAAAGGAAGCCATACAATTTCATGCAATCTTGTAATACTTTATATTAAGATTTGGATAATATGGATGTTGCTAATATTGATCACATTAAAGTCTGGCAGATTGTGAAAACAGACCGTGTGGTGGCTTAACTCTCATATTGCACTAGAGAACAGGGAAACACTGTCATTGTTTATTCATACTGTAACTTTTCTTTTAAAATTCTAGAATTTCAGTGTGGTGCTATAAGATAGATGTGGGGAAGAATGGTTGTGATAGTATTAATTGAGTAAAAAGTTCCACTTCAAGTTGGTCAGTACAGAATTCCTCCTGCTGATACCTTCTGAAATGGCCAGGAAAAGTTTTCGAATGGCTGGAAAATACCTAGCAGACCCTAAGAGGGAGCATTCCTTTGTCTCCTCACCCCCCAAAAAAGGATGCTGTAATTTTGGGGTGATTCCAGATGAGGTATTTCTTATGTGATCATTTTCTCTCATTTCATAGACATTTACATAACAATAAGTTGTGTAGATAATCTTATATTGTTAGCCCCATCCAATCTTCTCGTTGTTTATTTTGTCTTTGTTCTTAAAACAGAAAATCCATTAAGGAAAAACGCCCACACAATGCCTTTTGACTGTCAGAGAGTAAGAACTCTCTGCCTGGAAGGAGCCAAGGTCTCTGTGCACACAAGTGAACATGCATAATGATAGAAGACTGAAGCAAAGAAATCTTAGTGCAGTCATGCATATTATCACATCAAAACTGTGGTGTGTGCTTTTACATTGTGCTATACATGCACATTTGCATCAGCAACAAAGAGGGGTGCTGCAAAAGAATGGAACAATCTCAAAACTATGGCAATGTACACAGTCTCGCTGCTGGAATTGTTAATTTTGGAATTCATGCTAGTTTAAATTTATTTTAGGAGGACAGCAGCAAAAGGCAAACTCAGCCATGAGGTAAAACAATAACAGAACAAGGAACAGGCCTATGTTTCTCAATGCTACAAGCATGCTAAAGTTTAACAGGTTTCAACTCTTGCTAAGTGGAACTGCTAGCAATGTACAAATCATCACTCTACTCAAGCCCTCACTGGAATAAACAGAGCATGCACAGCAGTTGTGCTTAGTGTTAATATTTCTTTAAGTTGTCAGTTACATAATATACTGCAAACCTGGTCAGTTCACAACCTTGCTTCTTTTTTGCAGCATATTTCACATGCTGTGGAGCAGCCAAGGAGATTTTCATCTGTTCTTGGTGGCTGTTAGCCGACAGCTTGTGTCCCTGTCAGAAAGATGGATGCTTGAGAAAAGCTGAGTCTGATCTCAGCAGATTAACCAAAGGTCCTATGTGCATTTATTATATTTATTCAAAGCCTCTTGCTTTTTCCTTTATCAGGCAAAGTTAATTCTCAGTAACTGGATAAATAATTTCTTTTTTTTTAAAAAAAAATCTTATGATTTAAGACTTTTAGCTGACCCATGGCACAGAATTGTTCATCTTCTCCTTACTAGAGAAACTATTTATTTAGACTGAACCAATTAGTAGTCATTTCAGCAACATGACCCCATGTAATTCATAAAACAAGTAGAAGCCACTGGAACAGTATCACCTATCATGTCATGCACCCACATACAGGGATCAATATGCTTTCTTCAACTGCACTGCAATTCCACCTTCAAGTGAACTGTCTTGGGAATAAGATGGTTGGGACTCTGGAACAATTCCCAAAATAGCACACACTCACTCTGAGCACAAGTATGAGCTATTCTATGAGGGGTAGCATAGAAATTAAATAGTACCAAAGACAACAACTCAAAAATATTCACATGTGAGACTATTTTTGTCCTTCAAAGAGATTAATTCAAGTAACACACAAAATATTGTGATAACAGGAACATTGGAAGAAACATGAAGTGACTTCTGAGAAACAGGAATCAATACATACATTTTCATTTCAGCACTGGGCCCCAAACCTTTGACAGTCCTGGAAAAATTGCACCAACTGAAGCACTAAGATGCAGAAGCAGGAAATGCAACGACATTGACCCATTTTGAACTAAAGAAGCCATTTCTAGAAGGGAAGTTAGGAATGAAGAAACACCTGGGTTATGTGTACATTTTACCCTTTGCTGCTGTTTCCTCACCCCTCCAAATGACTTCTTTGTAACTGGATTTCTTATCATGGATTACAAATATGTATTTTTTGAAAGCCTCAAGGCTGCTAATTCTCCCTGGGGGGAGTACTGAGTCTTAAGGGGTTATCCATCACTGGCCATCTGTCCAACTGAACAACAGTGCATCAAGGGATTCAAATATTTCTTTGTCACTATTCAAATAGTCACAAAGGGTTTTAAGATTCCTACCATATGTATCAATTAGCTCCCCAACGAAAAATGACTAGGTTATCACTGACATCTCTTTTGCAAATGGACTCTATTAGTTAGTCCCCATTCAAACTTCCTGTGTTTTAATACTTTCCTCACTGTTTTCAGTCAAATTCACTACCCTATCTCACCCCATCTATCTCTTTGTGTATATGTGGTGTGTGTACATGTGTGGGTGCACACACACTCACATACATACATACATATACATCCACACAGAATTTGCAGTCTTGGGGCTTTCACAAATATACATTTGTTATCTATTGAGAGAGAGAGAGAGCGAGCAACAGAGAGAGATGGGGCAGGATGACCAGGGAGACCAGGGTTTGTTTCTGCACTTGAGCATAATATTCACTGGGTGACCCTCAGCAAGTCACACTCTTTCAGCCTCAGAGGATGGCAATGGCAAGTCCCCTCTGAAGAAGTTTGCCAAGAAAATCCAGTTATAGCTTTGCCTTAGGATCACCACAAGTTGGAAACAACTTGAAGCCAAACAACACACTCTTTAAAATATACATGCATGTGCACACATATGCATACACACATATACCAACCACACTGGAGTATATGGTAGGGTCTTGATTTGTACCACTTATGAGTGAGTCTTTTAAAAAGTTGTCTGGGGCTCAGAGCAGAAAATGAAAAGTTACAGAACAATGCTGGAGACAACAATGTAAATGATGGAGGGAAAATTGGAACAGGAGTATGTAAATCCACTAATGGACAGGACAAAAATAGTGAAGAAGCTGGTGATGATTTAAGAGGAATGTGTAATAAAATAAGAAATGGAAGAAGGGGCAAGGCACTAAAGGAAAAGTACAAACAAGTAGCCAGTATTTGTAGGGACAAGGTTAGGAGGGCAAAAGCTCAGAATGAGCTCAGGCGTGCAAGCCTTGTCAAACTTGATACTGATACCAGGAAAGGGTTCTGGAAAGGATCATTAAGCAACTGGCCTGTGAGCACTTAAAAAAAGAATGCTCTGATTGTTAAGATCTAGCATGGATTTCTCAAAAAGTCAACCAGATGCTTTCTCTCTTCTTTCTCGGCTCTCTCTTATGTTTTTGTTTTTTTTGTTTTTTCAATAGTTACAGGCTTGGTGGATCAGGGAAATTCTATGGATGCTGTGTACCTTGATTTCTGTAAGACATTTGACAAGGTCCATCATGATATCTTATTATCAGACAAGCTAGTAAAATGTGGGCAAGATGATGCTTCTGTTAGATAGATTTGTATCTGGTTGATATATCAAACACAAAGGATGCTCACCAGTGTTCCCTCTTCATCCTGGAAAGAAGTAAAAAATGGGCTCTCCAAAAACCATTTCTGTTCAACATCTTTATAAATCTTATAGGCAAGGATGTGTTGCATTGTTTTTGGCCTAACACACATGCAATCAAATGGGAAAATGAAAAAGAAACATTATTTATGAAATTGGTGAAACTTCATTTTAGTACCCAAAGAACCTGTAGAATCTTTTGGGGGGGGGAGAGGTTGCAAACATTTGAGTTGCTTTGGCCATCTTCTTTGACTGTAAACAAAAAACAGCCACTGAACTCAGCTTGGCATTCCTCTGAGTTTGCACCTTGGGTGACCATCCAGTTCACCCATTTACCCCTAAACCCCCCCTAAGTTCTGCTTTCTGTAGGAAGCAGAATAGGACAGCATGTGTGAGATAGAGAGCGTTTGGCAGGGAGGGAGGGAGACATTTATGCAAGTGGTAGAAGAAAAGTATAATTAGGAGAGAACCAAAGTGAGTGGCAATGGTTAGGGAAGAAGAAAATGAACAAGACCATAAGAATATTGTTATTATCAGGGGACTGGGAAGCAAGATGGCTATGAAGAAAATGGTTATGGCAAAGGGTAATTTCTTTTCTTTGCAATCAATTTCTTCCCTTGTCTCAGTTAACGGAAGTCTCACTCATTTATATTTTGTTCCATATGTTTACAACTAGAGCTCAGGGAGTCCCTCCTGATGGCCATTGAGATCCTCTCCAGATAAGGAGGGGGGAAGTTTCTAGAAGTCCCTTGCTTTGTTCCTATACAAACCAATTTTATTTTGGAGATATACATTGCATTTTCCCCATCCTGAAGTATCCCCAGGGAACTCCCAACATTACCAAGGACTTTTCATTTCCATTCCACAGCTCAGTTTAAATTAACCTAGTATTTCCCAAAATGAAATGTACCTTTCCATGGCTGTCTGTTTGTGTTATCCTTGAACTACTGGTAGCTAAGGTGGCCACAGCCAAAAAATGCAGCAGTTGTTGGACCCAGACTGAACAAAGATCAAGCAAAGGAAAGAGAAGTGCTAGCAATAACAGAAAAAGATCCTAATACTTAACCAGTACAATATTGCTAAAGCACTTTAACCTTTTTATAACTCCTGAAAAATAATTACATTGATGAATGTTAACTTCTGAAAAGTTGCCTGAGTCTACATGTGGCATAAGATCAGTAGAAAGGACAGGAGGAAGAACACAAGGCAGTGAGGGAAACCTGAGATATTTCAAGAAAGGATTTAGATGAATATGCAAATAATATCAAAACAAAAAGAATGGGAAAGTCTCAATACCTCTGGGGACTTTTTAAAAACCTCTTTCTAGTTTAGCCCTGACTAAAAAAATAACAAAGTAAAGAATATGAAAGTGGTAGAATGTGGGAATAGGGGAAGAGAGATTGAGAAAGGTCTCAACATCCTTTGTAAAGAAGATGTTAAATTTTTGGGTGAGGAAAGAGTTTCCTTAGTGATATTATGCAGTATGGGCAAGGGATGTCACAGGCTTCTGTGCTAAAAGGGCAGAACTGTGAGGTGAACACTGAAGATTAGTGTGTTTAGACTGGAAAAGTGCTTCCAGATTGGCTTCAGTGTCCTCAAGATATTACATGGACCTTCATTCAAACAGTCTCAGCAGTGGTAGTAGACTGCCTTGTCTTTTCAGCTCTGTGGTTCCATTTCAGTGCCTACTGGTGATGGAGCTTTAGGAGATTATCACATGGAGGCTTACTGTCCATAAAACATCCCTAAATCATCCATGAAAGTATGATAGTTGGCAGTGCTTGTCACCGTAATTAAATCATCTTGGAGGCATCCCCTTGCCTCTCCTATCATTAAAACGTTTGCAGAGGCACCATTTGTTAATAATGGAAATTCCCATTATTAACAAATGGCAGGCTCCATGAATGCTTTAAGTTTTAACTTTTAGTGTTGTCTTCATTCAACAACCTATATATCAATGACAGAGGGGAGCTATTTTCATCCTGAGGAGCAAATTCATTTTCAGCTAATTTATCAGAAGTGTCGTGGGGGTGGGTGGGAAGCAGGTCTATTGATCAAAGGTGAAATCATAAATATCAACATATCATACATACCCCCCCCCAACTGTCTCTGTTTCAGAGGGACAGTCCTAATAAATCTTCTGCTGTTCCAACTTTTCAGCTACTTTTAAAATGTCCCAGTTTCTGTCTCCTCCTCCAACTTTCCCTGTTTGAGACCAGCTTACTTCAGTTACTACTAATTACATTCAAAGTGCAAAAGCAGTTTGCACTTAACTCAGTATGGGGGAGAGTCTTGCCCTTTCCACAGGCTCAGGCATAAACAGACTGCTGCAGCCTCTCCTGGCTTGTGTGTTCTTTCTGATTAATAACTTTTGCTGTCTTGACCACACTCTAATAATGGTTGGCAACATGTGACCCAATTGTTATATGTGAAATGTTCTACAATATGTTCCTAGCTCTCTGGCTTTGTCCCTAAAACCTTATGAACTGAGATGTTTCTTTATTTTTCTTTTCCTTTTAACATATTATATGAGTTTATTAATATAAACATTTACCTTACAAGTCAACAAATTAATTACATCCTATTTCAAAAGTCTTCTCCAGGGGTAGGCAACCTTTTTTGGTCCTGGGCCAGTCCCCCGAAGTCCTTGCCTCCACTGGACCGAGGGGGGGGGAATGGCGGCACGCGCGCATCCCCCCACTGCTGTGTGTGACCCCCCCATGCACGCTGCCGCCGCCACCGCCACTGCCGCCGCCACCACGGCGCATGCGGCCGCCGTCGCCTCCGCACGCACCGCAGCTGCCATTTTGAAATCAAAATGGCGGCACGATGCGTTTGTGCATGCACAGGAATACTGCGTATGCACAAACGAGTCACGGCAGCCATTTTGGAGAACAAAATGGTGGCCGCCACTCATGGCCGCCATTTTGTTTTCCAAAATGGTGGCCTCAACTCGTTTGCGCATGTGCAGTATTCCTGCGCATGCGCAAACAAGTCACGCCACCATTTTGATTTTCAAAATGGTGGCCATGGCGTGCGCGGCCACACAGAGGAGAAAAAGTGCCGCCGCCACTGCGGCGGCGGCAGGGATCAGCCTGGGCCAGTAAGTCCGGCGACCTGGGCCGGAACTGGCCCAGGGGCTGTAGGTTGCCAACCCCTGGTCTTCTCAGCTCTTTTTATTTCCTCTTTTTATTTATTTTTACCCCTCCCCCACCCTCCCCAGGAACAGTGTTTCCTTTTTAATTTCTTTTTCCTCCCATGTGAAAAATCATTTTAACTGTTTCTTTAACAATTTCATGAACCTTCTTCTCTTTCAGAACTTGGATGTTTCTGATCTTGCAATCCTAAATTGGGAGTGAGTTATTGGTGTACTTTTTTTCAAAAAAATGAGCAGACTAGTATTGAATGATTCTAGGCCACACATTACAATAGCTACACCTATATCTAGGAGGAGCTAGGAGCCACATCAGTTTGGGTGGTATGAAAGGGGAAAAAAGAAAAAAGTGTTCTTATGTATTATTTTTATTTTCAGCAAAGTGTAATAAAAAAAGACTATGAACCCCTTCAATGAAATATCTTTACTGAAACACAAACATTATTTAGAGTCCTGCTATGGGCTTTCACATATTCAGCTAAGCAATTTCCATGCAATTACATAGTATTTTGCTGGGCAGTCTTATATATTTGTGTGGCCCCATTAGCCAACCTTCAGGTCTCTGTTTTGGAAGATAAATTAGTAGCTGCTGATGCTAAAGGTGCCATTTTATGAGCTGTTCTTCTTTCCCATCATGAATTTTGTTTTCTCCCTGCATGAAGAGTGCAGACTTAGGGGGGAAGCAGACGAGAGGCTCTGGGACGCCGCGAGACGGTGCGCCGCAGGACCAAGGCAATCTCACTGCGGCGCACCATCGGCATCCCTGAAAGGAGCGCTAAATCAGCGCTCCTTTCAGAAGTCAGCGAAAGTGCGCCCCAAAAGCGTGAGGCACACTTT
This sequence comes from Phrynosoma platyrhinos, assembly GCA_020142125.1. Classification (NCBI taxonomy): domain Eukaryota; kingdom Metazoa; phylum Chordata; class Lepidosauria; order Squamata; family Phrynosomatidae; genus Phrynosoma; species Phrynosoma platyrhinos. The sequence goes on along the minus strand of CM034703.1, from coordinate 68,962,372 downwards.
CGCTGACTTATCAGCCGCAGTGTGTGCGGATGCTGCAGCGGGAGGTTGCCCTCGGAGCGCCGGCTGTACGGAGGGCCGGCGGCTCCGAGGGCAACCTTGGGAGGAGGAAGGGGTGCTGAGCGTGCGGCTGCCCCTCCTCTTCCCTGCCTCGGAGACAGCTCAATTAGCCGTCTGCCGAGGCCCATAGTCCTCTACAATCCAACACTGCCACTGCAGCAGTGTATGCAGTTTCTACTGAAACCGTAATAATGAACAGGTATTTCTGTTCTTGAGATATGTTGTTGAATGGAGCCTAGCTTTTTAATATTCCTGCTCTGTAGCTAACTACTTCCAAGCCTATTTATTACCTCCTTATCTTACGGGAGTTTCCAAAAGGCCTCCAATTTCAAATTCCACAAAGTTTCATTAAAATCCTGCTCATCCCTTCGTGCTGTGCATTAATGAAGATATTAAATAATATTGCCCCCAGTTCAAATCATGTGTACTTCACAACATCAGTTTTGTGTGTGTTTTTAATTCTTCCTATTTCTGGCCTTTTGAAAATAGTCACTGGATACAGTTCTTTTATAGTTCTCAGGTTAGTTGGAATTTTTGTTTAATTAGATCCAAATGAAAAGTATTCATGCTTTGATTGTGCATTCCTGCATGGCAGGGGGTTGGCCTGGATGGCCCTTCCAACACTATGCTTTTATGATTCTATGAAAACTAAAACTGGGGTTAATGATGAGTCCCAAAGGTGGTGGTGGTGGTGGTGGTGGTAGTGAGTCTTACAATCTCTTACCAGGCTCTTTGCACAGCAACTCCTAAAACCAATTTGCAAAAATGTGGAAAAGGGGGAAAATCCAACTTTTTCAAAACAGCAAATTATCAGTGAACATATGTAGACATGAACTATTTCCCTGTTAGTTAGACATGGCTCTTTTGTGATCAGTACTGTGCATCATGTAATGTGTGATTAACATCATTGATCATTTCAGTTTTACTTATGTGAATGTTCAAATCAAGATTAACTAGGTCAGACAATTGAAAAAAAAATGTGGGATTTGATAGTCATTGGCCTATACCTATTGTCAGTCTTTACTACAGTAACCCTTTGTATGAATTGGATTGACCTGTGTGTTGACACATGATTCAATAGGTTGCTCTAGTCTGGCCCAAATCCTGTTGGTTAACTCCAACTAGAGCAGACCTATGGAACTGGACTTGAATTAGACTTGGGATGGACCTTAAAGGTCATCTGTTCAAACTCCTTGCCCATTTTGTAGGGAAGTAATTTATTATCTTGACTCACTTTTATTTCTTCTCTTTCTTTTCCTCAGCACTGGGATAATTTGGCCACAATTTCATTGTAGTTCTATGGACTGCTGAAGAGGTTAGGGCCAGGGTTGTGTTGCACTCCCCAGAAAGGGATATAACCTGGCATTGACCTATTTTTCTTCTCAGTTGGCCTCACATTCCCATCCTGTAGATCACTTCAGGCTTCAAGGGATGGCCTAGTTATCTAGAAATGAAAGAAAAATGTGTCTAGAAATTATTTGTCTACCGTGCACTGTCAGACTATGAGACTTTGGGAAACTGTCTAGTTATGATTGTTAAATATGGCACACTATTTGAGTGTTGGAATATAACTCTGGAGATGAGGGTTCAATTTTTTTTTTTTAAAAAAATTATTATAACATAAATAATTTTACAAATCTATATAACAAGATCCACAACATTGATATTTATCAAGTATACAAATTACTGTATTACCAATACATCTCTGTTTTCGGCTAATTAAACAATTCACTGTTGTTGACATATCCCGTCTATAAGGTGTTAATTAGATTTATCATTCAGTACTTCTTATTTTACAAGATTCTCTTGTCGTCTCTAACTTTAACTCTTCTTTTTAAGTATCTTTCCCCAAATAATATTTTTGCTAATGCAAATCCTTTTAAGCTGTTAAGCGGTTATATTCCCCATCTTTTTTTTACAATAAATGAGTAATGAATTATGAGGGTTCAAATTCCAGCTCAGCAATAGCAAACTACTGAGTGACCATGTGTAAGTCACACTCTCTCAGTCTCAGAAGAAAGCAAAGACAACCTTCCTCTGAACAAATCTTAACAGCTGCATCATCAAAGAACTACAACCTATTCTGGACAATAATGCCACTCTTTTCAAGAGCTCTTGGTGGCAGAGCTTTACTTGCCTACAGACAGCCTCCAAACCTCAGGTACTCATCTACAGGACAACACACAACACAGATGGCAACACAGGTACTAGGCTTTGCTACAAACCAAGGACGTTATCACACGGGGGCAAATCTGCTGGTTAATCCACACA
>CM034703.1:68930464-68947971 GCA_020142125.1 Phrynosoma platyrhinos | reverse complement strand
TAGGAGAAATCAACATCTTCATATGCCTTGGAGGTTAAAGGATTGCCTTTTGGGGCTGGTAGCAAGTGATAACTAGAACCATTGTTGATTTTTCATCTTTGATGCTAAAATGTAAGTGGAAACCTTTAACATACAAGCCATGGGAAGTGCATTGACTCCAGGCTCTCACACAGGAGATCTTGATGGGGGGCTGCCATTTTTGTCAACTGAAAAATGTATACAGAGCTTTGAAATGATTTTAGCTATTGTTACAAACAAATGCATTAAAGGCTCTCAGTCATTCCGCAAAGGATTTCCTGTTCAGTTCCACACTGCACTCAGGTACGCTACCTGCTGGGCTTGTCAAATGAATATCTCTTGCACCTTGCTGAAAAGAATATCAATAATTATTGTGGCAGACATATCCCTGCCAACTTTTGCATTCATTATTATGATAGAGGCTTACTCTGGGTTATTATATTGTAAAGCTGCTTTTCATTACCACAGGACTTAATTATATATTCCAAGCCTAGGATAGAATTGTTGTTTGCCTTCAAGTCATTTCTGACTTATGGCAGCCCTTAGGCGAATGTATCATTGGATTTTCTTGGCAAGATTTATTCAGAGGAAGCTTGCCCTTGTTTTCCTCTGAGGTTAGGGCTGCATCTGGACTGCAGAAATAATGCTGTTTGACACCTCTTTAACTACCATGGCTCAATGCTATGAAATTCTGGGATTCGTAGTTTGTCAGAGCTCTCTGACAGAGAAGGCTAAATATTTCACAAGACTACACATCCCAGAATTCTATAGCATTGAGTCATGGCAGTCAATGTTATGTCAATTGGTATCAAACTGCATTATTTCTGCAGTGCAGATGCAGCAAGTGAGATAAAATTTGGTCTCCATGGCTAAGCATAGATTCAAACCCTGGTCTCCAAAGGCCTAGTCCTACCCCCAAACCACTGCACCAAACTGGCTCATTGTTATGCCTCAATTTAGGCATTAACATGTACAGGGTATTCCTCTGTCCCTGCACACCTTCCCTTGTTTCTCATTTTCTGGCATTCATGTACATTTTTACATGCTACACATGATTAAGGATTATCTTCTATATAAGTCCTTTGGGTTTATATCCTTCAAAGCCATTATTTGTAACAAGAGCTGCAAATCCTTCCAAAACACTGTCAGAGAGCTTTCACTACTGGTAATCTGATGTAGAATAAAATTGTTTTAACTTGTACATGGTAGCATTTCCTTCACCCTTAATCCTAGGTTTAGCAAACCCAATCTGAAATAGATTAAAATAGAATTTTATTTAACTTCTGAAGATCTTTTCAGGAGTATTTGCAACTGACCTGATTGTCACTGATCTTTCTTTAGACATTTATCTTGTTTGGTAGCAGAACAGAATTCATAGATGGGATAGGCAAAGCCAGTGTTATCACTAGGCCAACTAGGGATCTAGCTAGGGTGCCAACTTCAGAGGGGTGTGATATTGACTTTGGAGGGGGCACAGTGCTGACTATGGAGGAAGCATATTCTCTTTTTTATTTATTCCCTTCCCATGTATTTTTATTTTTTGAAATTATGTGGAATTCTTGATCAAGATGCAATCTCTTATTCTTAATTTGCAACATATGTTGTTTACAGGTGTATATATAATGCTTTAATAGAGAACTTTGATGATACAAGCCTAAAGGTTAGAATTCAGGTACTATTTATTTACTTATTTATTTATTCATATTCTGCCTTTCTCCCTGGAGGGACCCAAGGCAGCTCATAGATAAAACCTTTAAAATTACAATAAAATTCAAAACAATTAAAATGTATAAATCCAATATAAAATCACATAAAAGATACATAGTTTGTTAAAAACAGACTAAGGGGGGTTGCAGACTGCCAGAAATAGTGCAAATTGAGTCCACTTTTAGGGTTAGGGTTAGTGCTAGGGAATCATGGGAATTGTTTTTTTTTTCTGAGACATTGAGCCTTCTCTGTCAGAGAGCTCTGGTGTCACAATAAAATACAGTTCCCATGATTCCCTAACCCTAACCCTAACCCTAAAAGTGGACTCAATTTGCACTATCTCTGGCAGTCTGCAACCCCCCTAAAACCCTACCTGCTCCATAAAACCATCCTGCTATGCATTATGTACAGAAAGCCTACTTGCATAAAAATGTTTCTACTTGCTGGCTAAAGGCCAACAATGGGGAGGCCAGGCTAGCCTCCCAAGGAAGGGCATTCCAGAGGGCGGGAGCAGCCACTGAGAAGGCTCTCTCGTGTCCTCATCAAGTGAGCCTGGGATCTTGGTGAGACTGAGAGAAAGCCTTCTCCTGAAGATCTTAGGGCTCTCGTAGGTTCATATGGGGAAATAGGGTCTCTCAAATAGTCTGGACTCAAGGCATGGAGGGCCTTATAGGTCAAACATAGTCATGTTACTCTGGAATATCAGTATGCAAAGGGTCTTGCAGCACTGTGATGGAGAACCTATGGCATGCATGCCAGAGATGGCATGCAAACCATTTTCCCAGGCACGTGGAGGGCAGGGAGGAGGAGGAAGAGGCACACACTTGTTCCTCCTTCTTCCTCACCCTCCCTGGTCTTCAGCTACCTCTCCGGAGGCAGCTGAAGGCCGATGACAGTGCAGGGAAGAAGGGGGAAGAGGTGCGCGCCTGTTCCTCCTCCTTCCCAACCCTCCCTGGCCTTCATTTGCCTCTTCAAAGGCAGATGAAAGCCAGGGACAGCATGAGGAGGAGGAGAAAGAGGCATGCGCCTGTTCCTCCTCCTTCCTGACCCTCCCTAGCTTTCAGGCACACCCATTCCTCTTCTCCCCTCACCCTCTCTGGACCTTCAGCTGTCTCTGGAGAGGCAGTTGAGGCCTAGGAGGGTGGGGGAAGGAAGTCCCGCCCTGGAAGCCCTGCCCCCTGAGAACTGAAGTCCTGTCCCAACAATGGGTAACACCCAGTGCCGGAATGCCTTTTCGTTTGGGCACTCGGCCCCTAAAAGGTTTCCATCACTGCTGCAGCATCTTTGACACTAACCATTCAAAACAAGTTGTAACATAAGCTTTCATAAACTTGGTCTACTTCCTCAGATGCACAGTATGATCACAGTGTGTTCTTGGTAATATTTGTTCAGAGTGGGTTTGCCTTTGCTTTCCTTTGAAGCTGAGTGTGTGCATCTTGCCTAAGGTCTAGTGGGTTTCTGTAGTGGAGCAGGGAATTGAATTCTATTCTCCAGAGTCATAGTTCAACACTCAAACCATAACACCACGCTAGCTCTCAATACTTGCGGCATTGTGCTGAAACCTGGTGTTTTGATTTTTATAGTCTTGGAGATAAGCATGCATGGTGGGGATGCTGCTCAAGCAACATCTTTTAAGGTGGCCCATTAGACAAATGGAAAAATGTTTGTGAAAGGTTATCATATATCTTTTTATGCAAGCAAATATATCCCTATGGTTGGACATGACTTGACAACCTTCTCAATGGGGAATACCGTATTTTCCGGCATATAAGACGACCTTTTAACCTGCAAAATCTGTGGCTAAAGTGGGGGGGTCGTCTTATACGCCGGGTATAAGGATAATGAAGATAGAGGTGCTAAAACTCTATATTTTGACTGGAAAAATGGGGGGTCATCTTATACGCTGGTTGTCTTATGCGCCGGAAAATATGGGTACTTTTATACTCACTCCTTAGTATTTATGATTAACAACTGACACCTTTTGAATATCAACAGAGGGTAATTCCACTTCAAGCCTTTATAATCCTGTCTTACTCAGACAATTTTAGGGAGTGGGGTGCAATTTTTCTTTGTTTTCCCATTGTTTCTTCCACCTTTTTTCTTGCCAGAAAAAAATATGTTAGAGAAGGGTTGATGGAACTGCTTCACAATATTTTTTGAGTGGTAGTACCAGGACAAAGCTGTATGGAAACTAGTAAGACTGACAGTAAGAATATACTGCTGCTATTCAAATGTTCTTTTGCTAAAATGTATTTTAAAAGGTATTCATATTTCAGTGCATACAAGAAGAAAGTGTATTACCTGAAACTTGTAAACCATCACTCTTTCTCCTTTTTAACCATTAAAGTATACTGACTTTCCATAGCCTTCCAGACTCATTGAAGAAATTTGTTTTAGGCCTTAATCCAAGTTTGGAAAACTTAATTATTGTTTTTTAATAGCTCGCAGAGTCCCCCTCCCTACTGTCATGCTAGCTTGAGAATGCTGTAAATTGTAGTACCAAAAATAAGTTTTGGTGTTAACAGATTAGAATCTACATTATTTTTTTGAGAATGTCTTTCTGCATGCTCTATTGCCAAATGAAATGGAGCAAGGCCGCAGTAGTGTGCTTGCCTGAGCTTACTGGGAAAGCCAAGATCTCCCCACCACTACCAGTTGAGATATCTGAATGAAAAATACTTTGTATTTTGAACGCAATTTGTAGCAACTGAAGTAAGACAAATGGGGAAGTGAGAGGAAGACAGAGGCATTTTAAAAACAACTGAAAAATGGGATGACAGAGTATTAATCAGGATTGTTCCTACCCAATTGAGATGCTTGGAGAATATGTCCCATCAGCCTTGGAATAACCATCCTTCAAAGGGCCATTAAATTCCAGATAGCTGCTTGCAGAAGCTAACAAGATTGACAAAATATGGCCTATGTGATTACCATATAAGTCAACCAGACTACCATGTAAAATTTCAATACACAATACACACAACATATTGGCAAAATGAACTGAATCCAAATCTTGAGCTAAAACTAAGATGAGGATAGCCTGTTACTGCTAGTTCACAACCTCTCTTCTCTTTCTTGTAAATGAATTGATTGATTTCAAAAGACAGAATTTTGGTCAAGATTTTCTCTTCATTTTGCACTGGTGGCTTTAAGGCAGTTAATCTGATACACCATTCGCATCCCCTGTGCCAAATTGGGCATAAAAAGTTTGTACCTAAGACATTCTACTCACACCATAATGTGAGAGATTGCACTCTTAAGATAGCTCTTATTTCTGTAGGAAGGAAAAATCAAAAGTGACACCTTGTGTGCTGCTTTTGCTTTGGCCAGCAGTCACCCTTAAGTGACCAAGTGAGCCATGGTAGCTGTAAATTGGTGTCTGGAGTCAGTGTTTGACTAGATGAGGGTGTATAAATGCCAGTCATGTTGTTAGTAGTGAACATTTTGAATGGGTTAAGAGTTGTTGGGAATTCTCTTGTTTTTGGTGGTGAAATGCTAAAATGATGTTTCAGTTCTACAATTTTTGGGAAATGGCATGTGCTACAGCAAGGTCTCCCAACTTGGTGCCTTCCAGATAATGTTTTTAAAATTCCTATCATCCCCAACTGTCAGGGATGTGGGTAAGAGGCACTGTAGTCCAATATCTCTGACTGTTAATAACTGCACAATAGTCTATCCCAAACTGCACCATCTTAGATTATAATTTAATCTTCCTCAGGCTGGTGTCCTTCAGATGTATAGGATTACCACTTTCAGCATCTCTGGCTGGTCAGGAATCATGAGAGCTGTGGTCCAACATGTCTGGACAGCACCAGGTTAGGGATGGCTATTGCGGATTGCAGATTGCCTGAATGCTGCTTCATATTAGGGGAGAAAAATGATTGTGCACATACACAGTATACACAACATGCTGCTTATACTCTTAAAACTGGACCAGTTTTGTGTCACTTCATTCTTATGATTTAGAAGAGTGTGCTGTCGAAAGGAACTCTCAGTACTGTTCTTTCTCTTGGTGCATATATAAAATTATACATAAATAGAGAACTCTGGAAAAAGGAAAAAATATATATTTATTCAAAAGAACTCTAGCATCAAAGGAATCTATGAACTGATAATAACAAAATTCTGCATTGAATGGATACAGTGACTCTTCCTGTTTGCAGATTGTGGATAAGATTATCAGATAATTTATCATTTTTTGACTCTCCAGGTTGCAACAGATCCAGCAATGACATCTTTAACAGCACCATGTGTTACAATTTGAAAATAGATCCCTGCTACACAAGAGTCATATGACAGCACATGTAATTTAGGAATTAGGCCATAATGACAATTATTTTATTTTCTAAGATCTAAAGCCAAGATGATGCAGGGAGTCCACATTATGGTTTTGTAAATAGTGAAGGCTTGTTAGAATCCTGAGATTCTCATATTTCACATAAAAACTAATTAAGCTTCTAGCCCTCATTGTTGTGAAGAGAAGACTGTACTGGCAATCAGTATTAAAGGCTCAAAAACATGTATTTAAAACAATAAAGTACATGTACAAAGAATAATGTTTTGTATCAAAATTAACTTCTGAGGAAATTGGATTCTAGAACTTGTATTTGAACTATATATGTCCATAAATCAAATGAAAGCCCCACATTGATCTTGACTTTAAAATGACTCTCTTCCAATTTCTAGATTGCACTGATGACAATCAGGAGTGACACAAAACAAAAAGAAGTGTCACTTGTGAACATACCCATAGCAATATTCAAAAGGTTTGAATTATGCTTTTAGCAAGCATTCCAAAATAAGAGCACTCAGTACAACAGGTCCACTACATATTCATCAGCACTGACGCTATTCATGAAAATAACATGCAGACCATACACCTGATCTAGCCCTTCTCTGTGTAGGTGGCAGGGAGCATAGATGTGCATTTGCCACTTTACCTTGTACTAATCACACCAATTTGATCACACACTATCATGAGTCAAAGCTGTAGATCTAGCTGGGGGCTGAATTGCCCCAAAAGTATTCTGGAGGCTAGGGAAGAGCAGTGTTGGGAAAGTTAAATTTTGGACTACAGCTGCTAAAATCTAGTATCCATAAAGGCTTGCAGCTTCTAAAAACTGTAGTCCAAAAACGTCATTTTTGTAAGTTGTAAAAGGAATGGGGTAGATCAGTCAGTACTTGTAAGTTGGGTCAGGCCAACATGCAGTATGCAGGTACTGGATCCATGAAGCTACTGCACTTTCTACTACCCATCACTTTCCACATCCATCCTAGCCTCTAGTGTAGTATGGACAGAAATGGACTATGCACTATGAATGGCACAGATGACTAGATGCTTTACTGAAATACACTGGAAGAAAGTCTCCCACTGCACACAATGTCCTGCTGTACAGATTCAATCCTAGCATGTAGTTGGATCATATGTGTATTGCTCTTCCAGCCTGTTTATTAGTACAACTGCAGTATGTACAGGCACACTAGAGTCCTTTGAAACATGCAGAGGCCTAGTGTTGGATTGTGACCTGTGTTATGTACATGCAGTCTCATGATTTCTGATGTGGTTGTTATTGTTGAAAATTTGTAAACACCTGAATCAAGATCCTCTGATACAATTTTTAAGCCAACTACATTAACTAAATATTTCTGGGAGAATATTAAAAATAACCTATGTATTGAAATTAAAGATTAAAATACAGCCTTTCTGGGTTTCCTTACATATTTTCCAGTAGAAATATATTTTATAATTCTACAAACAACATCTTATATTAAAGCTTTCAGTCTGAAAATCATTATGATTTAATGTGGCAAAACAAATGTTTTGGTTCTTGTCTCAAAACCTCCATTTTTAGTGAAGGAGAGTGAAGGGGCATAAAATGGGCTCACAATGAAAATTAGCAAAATTAAGTGATTGCAAATAATACAAATATCACATTTATTTAGAAAAATAAAATGAAAATGCCTGTTTAGCTGGTACATTTCCCATGAAGGACAGATTACTGACTATAAAAATGTTATGTGCCAAATATGTAGTACAAATGTTTTTTCCCTTCCTTATATTAACTGGTAGGACATTATCAATGTCTATTAGGAACATGTGAGTTATTAGGCTCAATTTCTTTGTTGTTACAATGATACAAAAATGTATTAAAAATTAGATCCACTCTAAAATCCAGGATGGCCTGTGGATGTTTTTTTTTTCTTTTTAAAAAAATAGTCTTAAGGAGCAACACTTTTTTTTTCGTGAGAAAGATTTCAACTGTGAAAGGGTAGAAGGGCCTTTTTCATTTTTGTTGATGGATTCTATTCAATTTCTTCTAGAAGCCCATTAAAATACATTTTCTTGTGGGCTAAAATTTCATGTGGCCATCTGTGCAAATGATGGCCTACATCATTCCCCTGAATGGAAGTGAGAGTGCAAATATTACAAATTCATTGAGATGCAATCTATCAGAGCTGAATTATTTTGGCAGAAGACAGGAAACAACCTCTTTCCAAGCATTTTAGAACCATTGGTCCTCTCTTCTTCTATGGCTTTGAATTTACAAAAGGGACAACAGTGATCTTCTCTCTTCATCCAAAATGATAACCTTTTTGAAGGGGAGTAAATGTATTGATTTTCCTGCAGTGATTTAAGTGCTTCGAACTTTCATTTAGCTAGATGTATTTATTTTGGACACTGGCTCGGCCACACGGTTTTCACAGGCTTTCGATTTTTTAAAGCAGTGAGCTCCTTTAATGGCAAGCTTTGGAGATGGCTGTTACTGTGATGGAGCAAGAAAATAACTCTTCTTTCTTCTTCTGTCAGAATGAATGGTACTTAAGGCTGTGGCTTTTATCAGGCCTTGGCTCATATGTTGGATATGAAGCTGGTTGTTTAATGCAGATTACACCAGCGATCAGCTGTGCTCTGGCTCAAGAGCTTCCAAACTCTGAGGAAGATTCCTGTTATTATAAATAAAATATGGCCTGAAAAAAGTTGCAGTGTCGAATCTTTCATGAGGGAAACTAGTTAATATGCCTCCAAATGTTGGCATGCCTTCCAGCTTGAAGGAACTGCAGGACAGAAAGGAAAAAGAGAGGGAGAAGTTATTGCACACATCTATGCATATATTTCCTTTGTGGTAGTTTTCAAAGAAATAGTCATGTTAGTCTCTTGCAGCAAAAAAAAAAAAAAAAAAAGGAAGGGAGATGAATACAAAAAAATGTGGCAGCACCTTCAAGTCTATCTGGTTTTTATTTTATTTTAGCATGACTATTGCATCTGAAGACGTGGATTTATAGCCATGAAACTCATGCTAAAATAAAAACCAGGTAGTCTTGAAGGTAATGTGCCAGCACATTATGTGCAACAAATTACTATATGAGCAACAATTTATAAAGCAATGAACTTTTGTAAGTGGAATGGACTACTAATTCTTTAGGTGATAAAATCTTTGTTAAATAGTAAATTCTGCTTGCATACTTGTCACACACTTATGGAGAGAATAGATTTCACAAAATATGTCTAATTACCCTGGTCTAATTGACCTGTTGCATGAACTGTCCCGCAATTCTACTAGAGACTCATTTAAATGCACTGTGACTGTTCCAGTGTTACCTTCAGATACTGAAAAAATATGTTAAGCTTACATTACTCTATATAAGGGAAAATACCAACTTCAATACTTCACAGAGCATTTGGAAAGTCAAATTTAACTCAAAAAGGAGGCAGTCATGTTAGTATGCTTCAGCAAAAAAAAGGAAAAGAGAAGGGTGGAAAGAATCTAATAGCAACTTGGATATGAACTTATTTTAGCATGAGCTTTCATGAATTTCAATCAACTTTTTCAGATGATTCTTCAGTGCCCCTACTTCAATAAATTAGTCTCAAAGATGCTGGTAGATCCATTCCTTTCCATTTTTAATGTTCATTTTTTAAAAAGTGCAACTCTTATCTCAAATAGAAGTCTTCGTACAATGTTAAATATAAATATTTCAAAAATTCCTCCTATTAAATAATCCATCATTGCAATCCACTATTTCCCTCAGCCTGTTTATCTGGTAATGCTCTGCTGCACATGTCACAAGAAAGATTCTAAGTTGCTGAGACAGTAGAGTCTGCACTTACATCTTAATCTTTAGAAACCACGTGATCCCTAGTACTAAATAATCAGTATCTGACAATCCAGATCAATTGGAAGATTGAAACGAATTCTACCCAAGGGCATCCAAACTCTGGGCATTTAACCCTTAATTGCAATCCCAAAGAGATTTTTATAGGAAATTTTAAAGGGAGCACAGCAAGGAATGAACATTATCCTCATGCCATCCTTATGTATCTCCCAATGACAAATGACGTGGTATATCTCCTATATTGGTATTGGGGAAAGACTATCTCTTTCCAACCAACATGAAATGTCAGCTGAAAATGCTTGTTGTTTTACCATTAAGAAGATAAAGAGATAAATGACAAAATGGAAACAATATCAGTGAAATGTCATCAATGGTTTAATAGTAACTCTGACATTAAAAGCTAACATTTATTCTATAAATACTTCAAAGAAGCAAGAGCCCTGCTGTTAACCCCAAGACACAGGTAAATCAGGAAGCTGGCAAATGATACCAAGGTAAAATGTAACTGAGCCAGCCTTATTGGATACATCACAGAGTAACTGATGATGCATAAATAAACATAAATGCACAGAAAAATAAGAGAACAAAATCCAAGCACACAGACATCATAAAGAGAAAAGGTGGAGGGGGCACACAAAAATCCTTAATTATCACATAGTCAACTAAGCAGGCACCTGCTAGACAAGGAATAAATCTAAGGTCCTACTAACTGGGATCCAAACAACCCCCTAAACATCTGGATTATAGACATCCAAACCTTGTTTTGTGTAATACAAGAGAACACTAATAATAATTTCAGAGACTGTTAAGTGTTAACACTCTGCCTTAGAAGTTTGGGGGAAAGATAATTTTTATGAGAAATAAAATCCTTTATAAAGGTGAAAATGAGAAACAACCAGCTTTCCAAACTAGAAAGCTCCACAGGGCCTATGCCGTTAGACCTGGTAATCAGAGTACTTATATGAAAACATCTTATGTTTGTAATTCTGCTCATTCTTGTGCTCTGACTGCATTTCTGTTTCATAGGACTTTATCACACCAGCCTGCTGTCCCGCCACAATCACGCTAGTTTAGGAAGGCAAGTATACTAATTTGGCATTATTTTTATCACATCTTCTCCCATAGTAGTTCCTTTGCAATCCATGGTCATGTGATTTGTTTTCCCCACTGACAAACACCACCTTTCAGCAATCATGGCTACCAACTATCTTCCAAAGGCAGCTGTTGTATGAATGTGCTGCTCCTCTCTTTCCTGAAGCATGCACATTTACACAGCAACCTTGCAATTTGGGAGGGGATGGGGGGAAAAGCAATCCTGGCTGCCAGCTGCCTCATAAAGCCAGCTGCTATGTGAATGTGCACACAGCAGTGAGCTTCAAGAAGGCATTGGTGACCGGGATCATTCCTCTCCCCACCCACGCCCAAGGGCAGTGCTGCTATGTGCACAATGACACAGCAGACCCACACTTTGGAAGGAAGGGGGTAACAAATAATCCTGGCTGCCACCTGTCTCTCAAAGGTGGCTGTTGTGTGCTCTTCCCCACTTCCCAAAATGCAGAACCGCTTTGTGTACATTCACACAGTAGCCTGTGTATGCAATTGCAGCCACCAACTGGCTCCCAAAGCTGGATGCTGTGTGAATGTGCACAGTGCAGCCAGATTCAGGAAGGTGTTGGTGGCTGCAATCAATGTGAAGGGAAGAGGGGAGAGAAGCAGGATCATGCCCACTTACACCTTGTGTCTTCCCGAGAAGCAGTACTGCAGCAAAAGGGACCTACTGCAAGAAGGCAGTAATAGAATAACAGTGAGATTAAGAGCCTATTGATGGGTTTTGCCCATCAATGAAAAAGTATAGTACAGTAACAAAGGGAATGTAAGGCAGCTGCAGGACGGACATGATGTTATGTGATAAGTACCGACAAAATATGTTTTTTTATCCTGTTAAAATTCTGCTTTTTAGCCCCATGTGACAACATCCTTCAACACTTACTTTAATCTTGTTTATATTATAAAGCCTTTTTTAAAATAAAAGTAATGTATAAGTTACACTCTTTCAGCTTAGGAAGATGACAGTAGCAAACTTCCTCTGAATAAACTTGCCAAGGAAACCCTATGATAGAGTCACATAAGTTAGATTTAAAGACATGTGACAACAACAGTAACTGTGGTTAAGAAGTTGTCCCAGATACTTATTAAACTGTGTGTCTATATTCTGGCAGACTGCATTTTGCCAGGAGTAACTTTTGGTCTGGGGACAGCTGGACATGTTTAGTTATTCATCCACCCACAGAAGGCAGGCTCACAGAGAATGCTACAAAAAGGTATATAGTTGTTCCTCCGTTTTCATGGTCTTGAAGTCCACAACCTGCGCTTATCCACGAGGGATGACTAGAGGGACATAAAATGCCCCCCCACAGGCATGCACCTCCATTCAAACCAATAGGACTTGAATATTTGCATTTTCTGTTTTTTGCAGGGTGTATGTGTGTGTGTGGAACAGATCCCCTGAGAAAAAGGAGGGGAAACTGTAATTTGCTGTAACAGTAATGCTGGACTAGCTAGGCCTTTGGTCAGATCCAGCAGGGTTATTCTTAAATTTTTAAGCTGCATGTTTTGGTAAAGTCACACATCATGTGGATATTAAAGCCTTGAACACATCTTGTTTATTTCTAATATGAGAGGAGGAGGGCTTTAGTCTGCTGAGAAACTGAACTTTTTGACTGCTGCCCAAGCCTTGACCAGCTAGGCCAGCTAAACATAAAACCTACCAAGACAAATGAAGGCCAACTGGCTTTTTATAGCAGTTCATGAGAGCTCCAGAATACTCTTGGTTCTGGTGCCTCTTTGGGATTGCAAAAACAGGACTGTCATGTCAGTAGATTGTGGCTACTGATTGGCAACAGAAATGTTTACAGTCTGGTAGGTTGCTCAGAAACAATGTGTTCCAGGACTGCAACCTACCTTCCAGGAAAGTGCCCATTAGGAAAGGCAGCACACATATCTGCCCCTTTCTCATAAGATTATAATGAAAACAATGCAAATAAACAATTTCAGGGGAGGTACTCCCAAGAATAGTTTTTTTGTGGATTTTTTTCGGGCTGTGTGGCCATGTTCTAGAAGAGTTTCTTTCTGACGTTTCGCCAGAAGCCTACGACTTCACATTACTCCCAAGAAGTTAGAATTTTGTAATGCAATTTCTGCCAGCTGCAGAAGGTAACTCAATGATTCCCTGAACCATAAGAATAAACTGCAAATTATATTTATTCTGTTCACACTTCAGCCATAGAATATTTCACCCTGATATCTTCCCTCAATATGCACTAAGAGCCAGTGTGATGTAGTGTACAGACTGTCAGATTTTGGATAGTCTAATTTAAATAGACCTGCAGCCAGGAATCTCAATGAGTACCTATTCTTCTCAGTTAGTACATAATACAACCAATTACTATCTCTCAAGCTACAGTAACCTATCTCACAGAACATATGGATCTATTTAACTCAGTATGATCTATTCAGACTCAGCAGTAACTTTTCAAGGAACCAGGTAAAGGACAGCATCTTATATTTTCATGTAGCACAGTCAGGCAGGGGGAGAGCAAATAATTTTGTACTAGGGGGCATCTGCTAAATTGATGGCAGATTTATATCAGATATACTTATCAATTTGGAGAAAGGAGATAGGCTAACAGAGGCAGAACAAAGCATGTTCTCATCTAGTAATCCAAGTATGCTGTTCTTAGCTGCTTGTTTACTATGCTTATAGCCTTTAAAATCATTTGTATTATTTACAGTGTTATAAATTTGATCAAGTTGATTTTACTGCATGGCAACCTGAAATCTTTAGATAGAGGACAGGATATAAATATTTAAAATAAATAAATAAAACAATGAATGAAAGATTGGCAGGATAAAATGAAACACTCCCACCCCTCTTTCATACACACATCATCACCACCACCACAACTATACTTTTGGTCTCTTGAAAACAACCTGGAAACCTGGTTGCACTCTAGATTGATTTGAAAGGTGCTGAGTTTACAAGTTTAAAAAGGTTGCTGAAACTCCCAACTGCCTAGGCTCAGAAAGTAAATGTCTGTTTTTTACAACTCACTTATTATCATCAATAATGAATATTCTGTAATTGGATCTTAGTTAAAAATTCTGTTGATGCAGGGAGCCAAGAGAGAATCCATAGCATTTCCCTGCAGCTATTTTGGTTCTTTGTCTCTACCAGGGTGTTAAGAAACAACATTCTTCTTCTGTTGTAAAGCAGGTAAAGCAGTAACAGTAGCTCTAAAATTTTTAGTCCAACAGCATCTGTGGAACCAGATGACTGGGAACCACTGAGCTAATTATTTTATTATTATTGTGTGCCTTCAAGTCATTTCTGTCTAGCAACCCTAAGATAATTTTTTTCATATCGTTTTCTTGACAAGATTTGTTCAGAGGGGGGTTGCCATTGCTTACCTCTGTGGCTGAGAGAGTGTCACTTGCCCAATGTCACCCAGTGGGTTTCAATGGCCAAGCATGGATTCAAACCATGGTCTTCAAATTCATAGTCCCACACTCAAACCACTACACCATGCTGGCTCTCAAACTACTTATTAAACTAAGGGTTTATACAGGCAGTAGTTATACAGAGTCATTGGATTCCTCACTGAGCTTTGGAAGCAGAGTAGGTAGTTTTGCATATATGCCATGTTTCTGAGAACTGGTTTAATGTATTTTTATTATATTGAGAAAATCCAGTAATAACTTCCCTATTTTCATGAAAGTTTTTTGGGGGGGAGCATGCTTCTTTTAAGTAACTGAGAAAAGAAGAGCTGAAAAAAGAAGAGAAGATCCATCTTGCACAATGCACTGGATGTTGTGATTTGCTATACTGGTGTGTGTGTGCTAATGATATAATGTTTTAACCTGTATTTTTTCTCTGATGGTTTGTGTTTTAACTTTTGTGTTTTGTGGCTTTTTAACAATGTTTTTTAATCATTATAAACCACTTTGGGTCATAATATGCAGAAAAGGCAGAAAAGAAATAATAATAATCATAATAATAAGGTGAGCGTAGCAATAGAGAACAGTGGCTCTGATGTTAGCAGGGCATGAATCCAACTTAGGTTTTAGTCAAAACCTTAAAGTAGTTATTTTAGGTGCTATATCTCCAAAATTCAGAAATTCACAAATTTCCAAATTCAGAATCCTGGATAGATTGTTTAAAATCTGGGCTAAATCTAAGAGTTGATTCTGCAAGCTGCAAGAAAAGAGATTCCACCTCAACATTAGGAGGAACTTCCTGAAAGTAAGGGCGGTTCGACAGTGGAACACACTCCCTTGGAGAGTAGTGGAGTCTCCTTCCTGGGAGGTCTTTAAGCAGAGGCTGGATGGCCATCTGTCAGGGATGCTTTGATTGGGAGTTCCTGCATGGCAGGGGGTTGGACTGGATGGCCCTTGTTGTCTCTTCCAACTCTATGATTCTCACTGACACCAGATCCCATCAGCCTCCATGGAGGATGGTGTTTTCAGGTCAACACAATGAAATAAAATTCATTGTACTGCAATTCATTGTATATGAACTGTATTCATTTTAATGTGTAAGCTGTCTTGAATCTCAGTTTGGGGGAAAAGTGGGGGAAGTAACAGTATTGAAGACCTACCATGGTATATTCATTATTCAAAAGGAAGGATATTAAAATGACCGGATGACCTTAGGTAAGTCACATGCTCTCAGCCTCAGTGGAAGGCAATGCAAACCTCCTCTCAACAAATTTGCAAAGAAAATCCCATGATTTTCCTTAGGGTCACTATAAGTTGGAAATGACTTGAAGGTACACAACAACAACAAAGCATTGTGTTATATATATGTTAAGATATGCAACTCATTGCTAGAAAGTCAAGTTGGATGAAACCACACCTTGCTTGTCTCCATTCAGATAAATCACTGACATCTCTAAAGTCTTTTTCATTCAGTGGAATAGAGTTTGGATAATTTCAGTGGAAAGGATGACTTTCTGCACAACATTGATTCTGTTTCCTCTGGTATAACCCCTCTTTTTTGCCACAAATATGTGTTTGGCAACCCAGGACAATGCATTGTTCTGCTTTTTATTTCTTGGGCCTGAAAAAAAGGTCCAAAAGAAGTGGCTTCCAGCCACTTCAGGGGTGTGGCATTCAGATGAGGTAGCAGGAGCCAGATTTTGCAGGAGCAGATTTAGCTCATTTGGGTTCAATTGGGAAAGGAGGGAGAAAGAGCATCAGATCAGAAGTTTGAGTGGGGGACTGAAGTGGGGAGGCAGATCTTTGATGAGGGAGTATGATTGTATTCCTGTTGGTTTCGTTTGTTCCTTTGATGGGTGAAAGCAGTTGTACAATTACAAAAATGTAGTTTTTTTAAAAAAATGACAATGTGGAGCAGTGATAACTTTTAAGGCTATAGCTACATATAGATGAGTGGCAGTAAAATGTGTAGGGGTGATACTAGGAAGGTATTGGGTGGGCAACAGAATTAGTTCCCACTGTTAGAGAAGTAAACCACTAAGGATAAGTATCATTATGGGAACAAAACCAAAGTGTGGTGGGTGACATTACAACCCTGCTAGCATAAACAATGTATAAACCCTGCTTCTGTAGTGGAACAAGGCACCAGTGTGGAAAATACCTAGGAGAATAGAACAGGAACATAGGATCAGTAGTCAGACTGGTCCAATTTTGTTGGCGGGAGCTTTCCAAGAATTCACACTGGAGTTTTTCCAGATCCATCTGGAGATAATATGAATTGAATCTTGGATCTTCCATAAGCAGAGCATGAGTTACACTCCCTCCTCCCAATATAAGTATCTTTCACCTCACATCATCCAGTGTTGGATCAACCAGACTATTTACTCAGCAGAGCAGAGTAAAGAACATGATCCAGTTCCTGTAACTATGACTTGTCCATAATAATACTTTAGTAAAATAACCTTGTATTTCACTTGTTAATATATGACTTCATGTACAGGTGCCATTTCCTTTCTAATATCCTTCATTGTACCTCCATTTTAAAATAAAAATTTCAGGCCCTTCTGGTCCATTTTTTAGTTTCTGGTTTCAAAAGTATCCATTAAAACATTATAAAGTTATAATCATAATTTTAATGATACTACTACAAAAACAAGAGATTTGAAGTTCAATATAAACAGTATTTTTCAGTTTATTGTATATAATACTTTATGAATATTAATAATTTTATTAAATAACTTAAAAATAAACAAATGTAATTTCTAGGACTTAATCATTACAGATATTTTGGGCCTATGAAAACAGTGGTTGTGTTGGCTGAGGCCTCAGTATACATTATCAAAAATATGGCTCACCCTTTTAATTAAAAAAATAAATAAAAATAGGCTGCCTACAGAGGGACAATTTTCTGCCATATACGATGCCTCTTGAAACCATATGGGCCTACTTGGATGTCCAAGATCTGCATAAAAACATGAGGAAGAAGGGGCACCAGGACTGTCCCTTCTTTATATATTTCCAGTGGTCTCCTCATGAGGAGGCTGACTTTCTGAAGAGAAGAGACCTATGGACCAATATCCTCTTCAGACATACATAATGGAAGCTATGGAAATGTTGGGGGAGAGTGGTTGAAGCTACCATTGTACCTTTCATGGATGTTTACCCTACCTGGC
>CM034703.1:68879266-68891078 GCA_020142125.1 Phrynosoma platyrhinos | reverse complement strand
TTTCCACTTTATTTTCGCTTTCTGGCCCACGTGTGATAACATCCATAAATAAATCAAAAATAATGATCACAGAAGAAATACAAAAATTCAATCCAGACAACAAGGAAACTGAAATAGTCAAAGAATTCCCATATCTAGGATCAAACACTGACCAGAATGGAGACTGTAGTCAAGAAATAAGATGACTAGGAATGGGAAGGGCAGCTATGAAGGGCAGCTATGAAAGAAATGGAAAAGATACTGAAGAGCAAAGACATATACAATTGAGCACTAAAGTCAGAATCGCATTGTATTCCCAATTACCATGTACAGATGCGAGAGCTGGACAGTGAAGAAAGCAGCCAGAAAGAAAAGCAACCCATTTGAAATGTGGTACTGGGGAAGAGTATTTAGGATACCATGGACAGCCACAAAGGCAAACAAATGGGTTTTTGAACAGATCAGACCAGAGTTCTCATTGGAGGCCATGATGATCAAGTTGAGACTATTGTACTTTGGCCACATAATGAGAAGGCATGGATCACTAGAAAAAACAATAATGCGAGGAATGGTAGAGAGTAGAAAAAAGAGAGGAAGATCACAGAGCAGAGGGATGGGGGGGGGGTTATGAGCAAGGGCTTGCAGGATGTGAGCAAGGCAGTGGAGGATGGGGATTCTTGGAGATGTCTCATCCACAAGGTTACCATGAGTTGGAAACAACTCGAGGGCAGCTAACAACCACAATTACCTTTGAGTTCATTCTAATTCTATATCATACTCACAATTACAGGAACACAGCCATCCTCCATGGTTTATATAATGACTGCATGCAAAATGTACAATAATACATCATTATATCTTACATTCCCATTCTGTGTACTATGGCTGCAATCCAAACAATTCTTCAATTCTCTATACATGAGAATACTGAGACGTCCATTCCCTTTTAACTCTCCCATGTTACCTTTTCTTTTTGTTTGTTTTTTGTTTTTGTTTTTTTAGAGAATCATTTCAAAAATAGCTTGTAATATGGCTGGTTAATGTGTGTAAATGCCATACTGTTAATCATGTATATGCCATGCTATTTATGCCATGCTATTAATTATGATGGCTCTTTCAAATTAGATAGTGAAATTATGTTTCACACTTGCACACAAATAATACCATGCATTCAACACATATGAGTTTTGATATGGTACTGTGCTCGACATGCAAACTCTATGTCATTTCTCTATGTAACATCTCAAGCTTCCAGAAGTGTTTGGTAAAAATCTAATCACCAATCCATACAAACCATCACTAACCATTACATGTCATGACAGTACAATAAAAATACAAGTAGTTTGTATTATAAATCACAGTAGATAGCATTTGGAAAGGTGTATGTGAAAGAGGGGAGGATAGAAAAACTATAGGAGACTTTAGATGACATCCCATACCTTGAAAGCATGGGCATTATATGATGTAACAGCCGGTGGCTTCCATTAAAGAAGGGTTGTACTTCTCCTCCAGGTTTTAATCTAAGAACCATCAAAAGTATTTACTCTATTTTGTGGACTGTGTAGGTACTTTAATATTTGCAAAAAAAAGCCCCAGTGGATCAAGTGCACCACTGATACAGAAGATACCAGCTGCCACAGCTTCCAGGCTTCACTTCCTACATTTTGCCTCACTTGGCAACCACACCATGCACCCAGAGGTACATCTTGAGGTTTTTATAGACATACAGAGTTGTTATACACACATAGGGCTCTCTCTATCATCATTGTAACTTGTCCCCAAATTCTAAGAAATAAGCCGCTTTGAAAGTCTTTGCAGCTGAAGAGTGAGATATAAATACAATAAACAAACAAACAAATAATTTTATAGCACAGGCAGGACCAATGTATGTACTATATGAATGCAAAAGCTCCAAAATGCAGTGTTCTTTTGCTAAGCTCTTTTTAAAAAAAATTTTGAGGAATGCAGTGCTAAATGAACAAAAGCTGGTAGACTATCTTAGCCCTACCATTGCAGCATCCATTTTTGCCACAATTTTAATTATGCTAGCAGAAATTCACATATTTGTACAAAACTTATGACATAGGAGAAAACTCTTGGAAAACAGATGAGCTTTTTCTGTAGGCTTGCTAACAAAGCTCTTAAACACTGAGCTGATTCTAAATCAAGCCAACAGAGATTGCCTGTCATTATCAGATACACAGTGAGGATAAAAATGTTACTGAAATTTTTATGAGCTACATCGTTGTGCACTTCTGTCGCTCTGACAGTCTGGCCTCTACATTAAATTATGCAACTGCAAATTCTATTCTAATTGATTCTGAAAATGGGTGACACCAATATATAATGGAAGATTGCAATTCATTCAGGTCCCCATACAGAGAAACATCATTTCCCCCCAGACGTTATGTGTTCTTTTTGGGAAAATACCGGGTGAGTCAAAAAGAATGATGTAAAAGTAATGCTGTTCTTACTCAGTTTTACACTATTCTTTTTGAATCACCATGTATTGCTACACAATTTGTTCCATTCATTTAAACTCTCTTATATTTTAAAGAAAATGTTATAGGACTAAAAAAACTACTTAAGTTAGTTTTTCATTCTGCATCTAAAACATCATCCAAATATGAATTTATGCCATACATTCAGAACTATGAATATTGTTATTGTTGTGAGCTTTCAAATCATTTCTGTCTTATGGGGGACCTTAAGGCAAATCTAGCATGGGATTTTCTTCACAAAAGTTGTTCAGAGGGAGCTTATCATTGCCTTTCTCTGAGACTGAGGGCCTAAGCAGACTGGCAGAAATAGTGCACATTAAATTGAGGCACTGCCCTGGCTCAGTGCTCGGGAATTATGGGAATTGTATTATTTTCTAGGACACTGAGCCTTCTCTGTCAGAGAGCTCTGGTGCCACAATAAATTACAGTTCCCATGATTCCCTAGCACTGAGCCAGGGCAGTGCCTCAATTTAATGTGCACTATTTCTGCCAGTCTGCTTAGGCCCTGAGAGAGTATGCCTTTCCCTAGGTCACCTAGGATGTGTCTCATAGGCCTATCAGAAAGCAGAGAACCTCTCAGAAGTATTTACTCATCATCACTGGGCCCCAGGTGTTTGCTCATTTTTTTATTATTCTTATTATTTTACCATTTAGGGACAAACCCACAAACAATGCAGCCACATCTGAGGTCCAGGGGCAGGACACAGGAGTAGTCTGGTAGCCAGTCTTGTAGCCAGTTCCTGGGTCTGAAAAGCTGGCCAGTGCCTGCCCTCACCAGGGAAAATTCAAGACATATGAACAAGGCTTCCTAACCAAGATGGCTTCAGGGGAATTCCTGCAGTTGGCTACTGTGTGAGGCAAACTTCTACATCTCCTTTTGGAGAGATAAGGGTGGGCAAAGCCCCTTGCTGTTATTGCTATAGTAAATAAAATAAATCTCTAGTCAGCCAAGATTCCTCTGTACTTTCCACCTAGGACAAATATCCCATCCCCTCTCACAGGCACAATTTGGGGGTGAGCAAGTAGAATGGAAGGAAGACCTAGAAGATGCAGGTCTGAGGAGAAAGAAGGAATTGGGAAAACCATATGAGTAACCACAATGTACTGCCCCATACATTCCATAATGGGTTAGTCATAATCATAATCTTTACTAATCATAATCTCAATCTTGTTATAAATTTAAGATATCAGAGGAACTGGCAAATGAAATTCATAAACTGATGAATGTAAAAGGTAGACATAGGGCCTAAGCAGACGGCTCTTTGCACCGTCTTCAAGGCAAGGAGGTGGAGGGACAGCCTCACACTGGGCGCCCCAACCCCTTCCTGAATACGTCATCGGAGCGCCCGTCGCTCCGCACAACCGGCGCTCTGACAACGTACTTCCGCTGCAGCGTCTGCACACGCTGTGGCGGAAGAGATGCCAAAGGTGTGCCCAAGGCCTCTTGCGGCACACCTTCAGCATCTTGTGGAAGGAATACTATTTTAGCGCTCCTTCCAGGGCCTACGAAGCTGCGGGTTGGGCTGAGGAGTGAGGATACCTTGGCCCCAATCCGCAGCTTCCCAGGGCGGCACATGGCCGCTCATTTGCTTAGGCCCATAGGCTGCATCTGTACTTCAGAAATAATCCAGTCTGACATCATTTTAACTGCCATGGCTCAATGCTATGAATCCTGGGATCTGTACTTAGTTTTGGCACCAGAGCTGTCTGACAAAGAAGGCTTAATGCCTCACAAAACTGCAAATCCCAAAATTCCACAGCATTGAGCCATGGCAGTTAAAGTGGTTTCAGACTGGATTCTTTTTACAGTGTGGATGGAACCTCAATCATATGTCACAAACAGATCAAATACTTAAGAAGAAATACTCCCATTAAGTCAAAAAACAACAACAAAACAACACCCACCAAGCAATCACATTTTTTTAAAAAAATGAAAAATCAAAGTGGTAAGATTCATTTAAAAACTAATATTATATGTGCTGGAAGCATATGAACCAAAAATTAAACATCAGGACTAATTGCCCAGCATCCAATTGCCCATTGGTTATACTGGCTACAACTGACAGAAGTTATAAGCTACTAATATCTGACAAGTTACATTTGGTCACCCTCAGATAAAATGTTCATTTAGCTTATGGAGCTGCAAAGGCCAACACTGTTAGACTAGAATATAGCACAGCTAGCTGAGAAACTCCATCAATTTCTAATGGATTTGTACATATACAGAATTGTTGCCTTATCATTTAATTTTAGCTCTTTGGATGCTACTAAAGGCTTATGTTTGAACATATGTTATCATGAAAGCTATTTTAATATAAATATCTGCAAAGTTATTATTATTCAAGCTGCACACACGCACACGCACACGCACACACAATATCCACCAGTGACTAGAGCTTAGTCTTCATTTCCATTAAGTCTTTAAGACCAAAATTATATTCTCTTTTACTGATAATAGTGCTCACATTTTCATATTATTCTGTTCAATATTCTTCTAGTTTCCATTTAGGGAATTCTGTATATGTCACTGGTCTTAAGTACATTTCTGCACACCCAGTGAAGTAGAAAACAAACTCAGGTGCTTCAACTACAGATGAGCAAGCCTGCTTCAGAAATAAATTGAACTTGTTTCTAAAGGAGGGGGGGGGAATCCAAATTTAATTGAATCTATTTTTCAGAACGCAAAGCTGAGCTGGAGAAGAATTTCAGGTATTTTTTTAAAAAGAAACTTGTGTGTCTACAGGTGCCTTCAAAGTTGCCTGTTGATTTATAGTGACCCCATGAATTTCATACAGTTTTCCTAGGCAAGTACAGCACCTTTTACTCATTAGAGTCCTAACTGGGCCAACCCTGCTTAGCCAAAAACCTTTTAAGAGCTCTCAAAACTTGCCTCCAAGATTATCTTGTGAAAACTTTGCTGACATCCCTAGATTCAACTCACCCCATTAGTTGCACTATGAATACTGAGATAGTTAAATGAGCATTTGTTTTTAAAAATCAGTTGACAACTTGAAAATATTAATCACTGCACTGGCACAATTTTTCATACAACTGGGATTAGGCACCATCATTTTAATAGAAGCATTTTTGTGCATTCAGTCAGGACTGGAGATGTTATACCATATTTTCTGCTACTATAGCAACGTCTAATTTGTGTCATTACATTAAGTCATTCCAGAACCAAAAATGCCATACCAAAGGCACTAAAACGGCAGTATCCCAACAGGATCCATGTATCCAAACAGGATGCATGAGGCACATAGGAGTAGCTGGAGGGTGGGGGAGACTAATGTGCATTTGCAAGCCAATTAATAGACACAGCTTTCCCACCCCGAGAAGCCATGGATTGGGACCAAGGCTGACCCACGCCTCGGCCCCAATCCACTCCTTTTCTGGCCCTGGAAGGAGCGCTAAAATAGCACTCCTTCCGCAAGGTGCAGAAAGGGCGCCAGAAGAGGGGGCGCTTGCCTCTTTGGCATCTCTTCTGGCTCAGCATGTCTGCACGCTGAGCCGGAAGGACGTAATTGGAGCGCCCGCTGTGTGGAATGGCAGGTGCTCCAATGATGTCCTCAGGAAGGGGTTGGGGTGCCCGCCGTGAGCCTTCCCCTCCCCTTCCTTGCCTCCAAGATGGCGCTTTGCTCCGTCTGCAAAGGCCCTTAGTTTAAGAGCGAGTTCCTATGTTATGTCTACTCAAAAATATAACTGATTACACTCAACGGAATGTAGTAATTGTAGAAGCAGCAGCAATAGCAGCTTCATTCTATTCGACCTTTCCTCCCAAAACTAAACACTCAAGGTAGCCTGCAAATTAAAACAAATACAATATATCTTAAACATACAAATAGTTAATTAAAATGTCACTAAAACATAAAATTACTTTTAAAACAATACAATTAAAAAAAGGGACACCACTCTGTTATAGAAACTTTCTTTAAAAGCATTCATTTCTTGAAACTGACCATTTTGATTCTTTCCCTGCCAATAAGAGAGCAAGTAGGAGGCCATTCTGGTTTTCATTAAAAGCGAGTTGCAGGCCCTGAGAATAGCTATGAAGTAACTCTGTACTCCAAAGTCATAGGATTATAGCTCAACTGTTAGTTTGTTTTAATGGAAATTGGGTAAATCTGAAAAACCTGATCCTCTTGTGAAAGGACATATGACTTGTTTTAGCTGCTAAGGTTTAAAATAAAATAATGAACACAGTGTTGATATGAAACAAGTTTTACTTGACAGAATATCAGCGTAAAATATATGTTTCTTTTCAAATCAAGATTCTGAATAAAAGTACTTTGGCCTATCAAACACTGAATTACAAATACAATATTCCAGAACATTTATTTCCTTCTGTTATACATTTCCTTTCAATCCAATATCTCTGCAGCTTCCATTCCTACAGACATTACATTCCTACAAACTATATTTAAAAACATATGTTATAGTATAAAAACTGATCTTATTGAACAAATTATTATATTTTGAAAAAGATTTCCCTTCATTAATAATCACTACTGAACAACTATGATTTCCCACCTCAATAATTACTAATAGCTAGGGGTGCTTTGCCTACAGCTCAATAGTTTATATCGGGGTAGGCAACCTAAGGCCCGGGGGCCGGATGCGGCCCACTGAGGCCTTTGGACCAGACCCAGGCCAGTCCTGCTGCCGCCCCCCGCCCCCTGCCATGATGATATTGATTATTGTTGTTATTACTTGTTCTTAGGGTTTTCTTGGGAAAATCTCCACAGGGGTTTTGCCATGGCTTTTCTGGGGCTGAGAGAGTGTGCATGCATATTTATTTATTTATTTATTTATTTATTTATTTATTTATTGTGCTTCAGCCCCCCAATTGTCTGAGGGACAGCAACCCGGCCCCCGGCTCAAAAAGGTTGCCTAGCCCTGGTTTATATTGTCTTCCAAAAATGAAATTTTGTAACATGTGCGTCAATCAACATTAAACGAGATTCTTTCTACTTACCATGTGATTTTATGCCACTTCATAGAAGAAAGGGTGCAATATATTTGGGCTTTTTATTGCTTGAGTAGAAAGTGCTCATTACCTTTTTTATACGTAAAAGAAAAAAAGCAGTTTTCCAAATGGGTTAACATCACACTGTTGTAGTGGTTGATTTTCTCAAGATAGTCTTCTGGGGTTTTGGTGCAGTTTGTGGAGGCACAGTTGCAGGTCTGAGGGGGGGAAAGCTACTACTGGGACTTATCCCCATCCCACCATTTTCTAATGGAAAAGGAGGAAGTGGAGGTGGTAATGGTGGTAAGGGAGGACATTGGTGAGGAAGCTTTCCCGACGTGTGGGTAGGTTCACTGTGCAAGTGGACCTCCCTGTTTTTAATATTATATCGAACATCACAATCCGCACAATAGCCATGGTACTGCACCTTTTCATTAAATCGTACCCGTTCCCTTGTTCCAGGCTGAGGACACCTGTCTTTTTCTGATCTGTGCATCAGAGGTTGCATTGGAACTTTGTCCAAGTTACTGTTAGGTATACAACATATATCTCCATTTGGAATTTTATTTGGTCCACTGGGTAATCCTCCATTTCGTAGTAGAGTCCCATTAGTCTTTACAGGGTTGGGAGGGATCACTGGCCGGTGAGAATCTTCACACTTCACAGGAGTCAACCGTGGAGGAGGGGGTGGTGGATTGGGTTTCCTCAGTACCGTGAGAATGGCAGATGGGTGGGCTGGGGGCTTGATGAGTGGTGCATTGGCTCTCACCTTGACTTTTTCCAAACTTGATGCTGTTGTGCTACTTGAGCTGCTGTTTAATGTGTCTGTTTTTGAACTGTCAGTCATCTCATCCTCCAACTGCAGGTCAGAAGTCAGTGTATCAATCTGGTCAACCACCTGCATGAAAACCAAAAACAAACTGTAATAAAGATTGATGACAATGAAAGGGAGAGTGGGGTTTCCATGCAGTAACTTGCAGGAACCAAGTTGTTTCTGTATTATGGCCTAAGGCAAATTAATCACAGGGTTTTCTTGTCAAGTTTCATCAGAGGGGGTTTGCTATTGCTATCCTCTGATGCTGAGTGACTGTGACTTGCCTAAGATCACCCAGTGGGTTTCCATGGACAAGCCAGGATTTGAACACTGATCTCCACATTCACAGTCCAAAGCTCAAATCACCACATCACGCTAGTTCAATTGTTAGTAAGTATAAAATATACAGTTTTGCACATAACAGTTTATATCTTCCCTCACTATTCTATTTAATATAGTAATATTAAGTCCACTTTACCATTCTAAAAATAACTGGCCTTTTAGATGTTCACAGCAATTAAATTTTTAATTTATTTTCCTGGAGATTTCTTTTTATACTCAATGTACAAGAGATATATGTACAAATAAGTAATGCATATTTATATATTGTATACATTGTATAATGCATGTAAACACTAATTATAAAAAATAATTTTTGTGTATAAATCCATGTAGCACACATCCACTTATATAAACTGGCAGGTAGTATTTATATTTCTTTTCTCTAAAGTTGCACTTGGAGAGTTTTGTTATATTCTTTCTTCCTGGGGTCAAATCTTTATGGAACCATTGCTATTTCTGGAGGGGCAAAAAGGTTATGCATTTTAAAATTGTATACATGGAAACAGGGAGGGAAAATGATAAACAATAGAGTCAAGTAGAAGTGTTACAGAAGGCAGTTTATGTGTTTTATTGTCCTCTGACCCTAGCAACCGGACAGATTTTATGGTGTTTTTTTCTTTTACACCCAATTTTAGGCTTCAGTCTTCTCAAAGTGAGCCTCACTCTAAAGATGTTAGGTTACTAAAATGGTTACCTTAATAATTTTTCCATGTTAATCATTTTATTTATTTAACTAGTTATTTGTTTTTTAAAAAAATGTATATAATAATAATAATAATAATAATAATAATAATAATAATAATAATAATGTTTATTTATATACCGCCCTGTGGCGAGCCAATCCGGGCAGTGTACATCGATAAAACATACAGCTTAAAAACAGAATAATTCCCTCCTCCCCCCTTAAAACATTATTAAATCAGAGTCAATATAAAACAATTCCTACTAGGTAAAACAACATAAATCTAAAAATGGAACAAAGCACACCTTTATTCAAAAGAGGACTTTAAGTAGTGAACACAAGGATTAAACATTCAGTACAATAAAACTATTGATAAGTTAAAACATCTGTAAAATAAATCTAAAATAAACAACAAAATCACACAAGTTAAAAATGCAAGTTTAAATTTAAAATGCTTAGGCAAACAAAAAGATTTTAACCTGTACCAAAGTCTATCTACACATCACCAGAGAACATTTCAGACAAGGCTTTCTGTTTTCTATATGATAACTTACTTTTTGGACTAAGTAATTTAAATTACTTACATGTGGTTTAGTTCACCCACACATTCTAAATCTTATCTGCCTAACTAATGTATATATCAGATCTGTTCAATGACTGACCCATCAAGCCAAAGACAACACATCAGTAAATTATTGTAGCCTGCTAGGTCCTTGATAAACCTTATATTTGACATTTGATGCACATAAATCACAGTAGCAACTAGAACAGCAGTGCCACTACATTGACCTGGTAGATCCTTAAATTCTTGGACACCGGAGGTTATCCTTGGACCTTTGAGGTTACAGCACAATCTTGGAACATGGGAGTTTTGAACCTTGTTCAAAGCAGACTATGAAATTCTCAGAAACACCATCTCTGCTGTCACATGAAGCTTCAAGGAGTAAAATGCTATGAGTCAGACATACGGAGCTGGTTTTCATCATCGTTATTTTTATTATTCCATTAGAAAACTAGCCAAGGGTTGTTTACTCAGATAGCAGGCACTTTCTAAAACTGGGGAGGTTACATTCTGCATGCTAAAAGGATCTTAGAATGTAACCTGCCTTTTATCAAGTCAAATCACTGATTCACTACTTACACTAACATTGTACAGTTCTTGTAAACCTAAATGTTTCCACTTAATCCATAGTTTGAAAAAGTTAGGGAGGGTGCAGCCAGCCAGCTGTGGGCCGCCCTGGGAAGTGGAGGATTGGAGCCCCAATCCTCCCTTTTGGCGCCTGAGGAAGGAGAGCCAAAATAGCACTCCTTTCCCAGGAGGTGAAAAGGACGCCCGAAGAGCTGCCATGCGGCTCTTTTTAGCCTCTTCCGGTGCAGCACGTCCGGATGCTGTGCTGGGAGGATGTCATCAGAACACTTGCTGTGTGCAATGGTGTGCACTCTGATGACATTCTTGGGAAGGGGTTGGGGCATCCGGTTGCTCCTCCCCTTCCCTGGCTCCAAAATGGCGCTTTGTGCCATCTGCAGAGCCCCTTACTCTTTGGACTACAACTCAAATAATCATCCAGCCACCATGACTATTAGCAAGGTAGACTGGCAGATCTTTTGACTGTAGCTTATAATTCTAATGCTTACCCCAATGTACCTCACATATGGTGAGGTACTTCTAAAATCTTTGTTTGTAATAGCTTCAGAATTTGCTCTTTAAATAAAGCTGAAATATAAGTTCACAATACTAAGGAAGATCAGTTCCTCTAGATCACTGGGACTCTTTCTGGCTAGTCAATGAATGAGCACCCATGAATATGTGATTTCCATTCTCACTTTCACTGCATGTACAAACACATCTATGATAAAAATAAATTTTCTAGCAATACGTTTAAAAATATACTTTGTCTATAAGATTTGGGGCACTCATTTTAATAGTCACCTTGTTCTATCTATTTTAATCCCACAGGGTATTTAACATATTATTTTGCTTTACATCTTAATTGTTGCCCATTAAATTTTCTTGCACAACAGCAGTACATCACTTCTAACAATTGCCTGCCTGCCGGATACGTAAGCTACAACCACCATTAACCCTAGTGAACGTGGCCAATGTGAGGCATTATGAGAGTTATAAACCATAACATATGCCAGGAAGTATCAAGTGTGGTTGTTGTTGTTGTTATGTGCCTTCAAGTCATTTCCGACTTATGGTGACCCTTTAGATTTTAATAAACTCTGAAATAAAGATAAAAATTCCACAAGATGTATGAATTCTCCAAGCTTCATCTTTAACAAAAAACAAAACAAAACATAAATAATGTATGCTTTTCATGTAAAACAACCTGAACATAAAAATGCAGTGGAAGCAAGGTAGAATAATTTTACCTAAGGATAGATACCAAAGGTCAACCATAGTCAGAGAATATCAAATTGACCTCTGTGCTGGCATACAACTTGATTTCAAACATCTTACCTTGTTGAAAGAAACACATACATACACACACACACCCTTCTAGGATGGAGCAGCTCAATAGTCT
>CM034703.1:68838458-68870788 GCA_020142125.1 Phrynosoma platyrhinos | reverse complement strand
AAAAAGTTGTAGCATTTCACTGTTAGTCTCACAGGTACAACAAGATCCCTTTGCCTATTGAGATTCCAGACCAACACAGTTATGTCTCTGAATTCTATCCTGCCAAGTATTTATGGAAAACTGTCCCTGCCATGAGCTCAGGTATGGGATGTAAGCATAGTAACAGGCTAGGACACAAACAAAGCAAAGTTAAGGAGCCCTGGTTGTGCAGTGGTTAACTGCTGGTACTGCAGCCACAAGGTTGTGAGTTCAATCCTTCAGGGCTCCAAAGTCCACTCAGCATTCCATCCTTTCGTAGGTCAGTAAAATAAATACCCGTCTTGTTGGGGCAATTGGCTTACACATTATAAACCGCTTAGGGAGTGCCAGTTCACTATTAAGTGATACAGAAATCTACTTGTTATTGCTATTGCTATTGCTCTTTAAATATTTGAAGGGATGTCATATTGAGGACGGTGTTAGCTTGTTTTCTGCTGCTCCAGAGTACAGGACCCAGAACAATGAATGCAAGCTACAGGAAAAGAGATTCCACCTCAACATTGGGAAGAACTTCCTGACAGTGAGAGCTGTTCGACAGTGGAACACAATCCCTCGAAGTGTGATGGAGTCTTCTTCTTTGGAGGTCTTTAAACAGAGGTTGGATGGCCATCTGTCGGGGATGCATTGTTTTTGAGTTCCTGCATGGCTAGGGGTAGGACTGGATGGTTGTTGTGGTCTCTTCCAACTTTATGATTCTATTATTCTATTGCTAAAGTATACCATATGGAATCAAAACGGGCAGTAGGACACAGGCATAATGAAGACAGCAATAGCTACTGAGAAGCAGAAAGGAAATTACTAGCTCCAGTATATCACTTGTCAAATAGCTGCTAATCTGGTATTTACTGCTGGAAAGTACATTTTTAAGGTAATCAGTGGAACAGACCATTTTTAATTGCTTGAAAAACTTTATTAGATCCTAACTATATTTTGCATACAAATACATATGACAAATCCTACAGCTGCTAAAGCAATTTTGCTTCTTAAACATTTTTTTCCATTTTAGTTCAACACTGTGCCCACTATTCTCTTACATATGTTTGTGGGATATATCCTGCCAGTGGTGTCACTAGGGTTGGCATCTCCCAGTGCATGGTGTCATACACCCCCATCGACCTCTTCCCATACCACACCATACAGAATCTTCTGTAATGTTTTTGCACTAATGTTACTTATACCGGTAAATCATAATTTTCATATATCACTGAATGTAATGGCAATAGTTGTGATATAAACAACTAGAAAAATTAAAATTATATCTTTAAATTATAATATCATATGCACAGCCCAAATGTATAGATATTTACATAGCTTCATGTGGTTAAAGTGAAAATTTGGTAAGATGTGCTGTTTTTAAAGAAAATTTAAAAAGAATAATTTTCTCATTTCCAAAAATAATTTTAATTTTAAAATTTAAAATTTATTTTAAAAAACCCTAATGCCTCTTCTTTCTCCTTTCACTGAGTCTCACCCCACTCACATCATCTCTTCTGCTGAGCTCCAGCATTTTAAAGGGACACAGGCTAATGCCACATCCCATTTCTGCCAAGTAAAGTCTTATGTTGCCATTTTTTATAAGTTACACCATTTTGCTACACCATTGTATATAATGGGACTTGAGTATCCAAGGACTTTGGTATCAATAGGGGGTCCAGGAACCAAACTCTAGCAGATACCAAGGGATCACCCACCATACAAGTATCCATACACAGAGAAACAAAGGATATTTCCCATTACCACATTAGCCTTTCCATCAGAGTTGGGTGTGATACAAACCAAATGCAATGAAATAAAAACATGAACCACAGCACCACTGGAATCCAGATAATATTTCAGAAACACCTTAATAGATGTATTTAATGAAATTTGGACATATCATTGATCATTACTCAGACAGAAAGATTTTTTTTCAAAAAAAAAAAAAACTTCTCAGATCCCATGGATTATTTCTATCTTGCTCTACCTTTAATTTCAACTTGAGATTTTAATTAGAACTGCAAATAGAACAAATCCCATCCCCTTGTTTAAAAAACGTATATATGATTATTTATCTATCTTTTTTCTGTATAATTTTTTGTTATTAATGTTTTCCCAATACTTTTTCTTGTAGTACCAAGTGCTACATTTCTATATTTCAGAGGAAGGAACTGGAAAAACCACTTCTGAGTATTCCTCTCCTAGGAAAACCCTATGAATTTCATAGGGTAGCCATAAGTCAACAGGCCACACACAGACAGACACAGACACAAACACATTTCTGGGAGTAAAAACCCAGAAATACTTATTTTAAAATAGTGCCCTCTCCTTTAAAAGCTGTAAAAGCATGTTACTTCATTTTTTTCTATGTCATTTACAACAAAATGAGCTCCAGAGCAGCAATAATAAAAATCATTTCCTGAGCATGCATTAACAGAAGAAAATTAATTTCCTTTTCATGGAGCTTCTCCCCTGCTGCCCAAAACTGGTTGCAGCCAAAAAGATTTAAACCTATCTATTTGCATTTAACTCTAATATCCACAGTATTCACATTAACAGTTTCTTCTCTCATTGTGATGGAGCAAAAGAACTATATTGCTTACCCTAAAATGACATAACAACTTTTCATATTGTACAATAAAATACATCATCAGCATTCATGCCAGTAAGGAAAAGGATGATGAGAATCCAGACTTCTAAGAACTTCAAAATTATTCTCAGTTTCATGCTCTGAAAGCAGATATAATGTATTATTTGCTATTATTTGCATAACTTCAAAGCTATGCAATGCTTTTCTTCTAAGAACAGAGAGTGTGAGCTATTACAGATAATTGTATTGCTGTCTAATGTTATGCAGATAGAACAATGTCACTGTGCATAACTGATTTAGTTTGTGAAAGCACTATCGGCTCCATTCCTACTGAAAAGTGATTATTGAAAACTATTGAAATTTGATTAGTTTAAAGAGGGGAGCAAGTGTTTTCATGAAGACTAACCCCCTAAGCAGACGGCTTAAAGGGCCGTCTTGGGGGCAGGGAAGAGGAGAGACAGCCACACGATCAGTGCCCCAACCCCCTCCCCAGGTCGTCCTCAGAGCAGCCAGCCCTCCATATGGCCAGCGCTCCGAGGAGGACCTTCCACCGCAGCATTTGCACGCGCTGCGGCGGAAGAGTCAATGAAGGTGCGCCGCAGCCTTTTGCTGCGCACTTTCGTCGACTTGTGAAAGGAGCGCTGATTTAGTGCTCCTTTCAGGGGCAGCGAACCTGCGTTGCAGGACTGAGGCATGGGGATGCATCGGTCCCACGGTGCAGCTTCCTGGGGCGGCCCACAGCCGCCCGTCTGCTTCCCCCCTAAGTTGGGGATGCCAGCCTTCTTAAAGAACT
This sequence comes from Phrynosoma platyrhinos, assembly GCA_020142125.1. Lineage (NCBI taxonomy): Eukaryota > Metazoa > Chordata > Lepidosauria > Squamata > Phrynosomatidae > Phrynosoma > Phrynosoma platyrhinos. The sequence goes on along the minus strand of CM034703.1, from coordinate 68,867,390 downwards.
ATCAGAACTTTGCTTTTATCTTGGCTTCACTACTAGGAAGTCCTAAAATAACAGCAGCAATAATAATAATAATAATAAAATTTATTTGTATCCTGCCCATTGGTGATCCAATCCGGGCGGCTTACAGTTAAAACATACAGTTCACAATAAAAAATACAATATGAACAAACCCCCTCAAAAAAGGGTGAATGAAAACTTGTTTTTAAGATGAAAGGGCCACAAACAGTATAAAATATTGAAATAGCAGAAGGCTAAAAATAGTGATTGATTTTGTATGTGTTTGAAAGACAGAAAAATTGCTGACAAGGTGATGAAAATGGTTAATTAAAGCAAAACTCTAGTGGAAAGGTGATGCAACTTACAAGTTTCACAAGTCAGCTATTGACTGCAGAGATATTTCATCTGTAAATCACATTAATGTTTTGATGTCTCCCTTTGGAACGGCAGTGCAAACCATCCTTGCACCTCTCTTCAATAGCATGACAAGGGGCATTTGGTGCCATTGATGACCCCCACTCACTCCCTTCTTCGTTCCCCCTTAACCTCACATTCCTGCCCTATGGCCTACCCAGAATGACTTTCTTTTACTTCTCTTTTTTTCATTAATTTCTAGTGCAATTCCAGAATTATAGGAATGTGATTTAGTAAAAAAGAAGAAAAGAAAAAGAAAATAAAGTTTAAAAAGAAAGAAAATAGGTTGTCTGGGAATAGCAAGGGAGGGACGGAAAAGGGTAAGGAGGAGACTAACACCACATAACTGTTCAATATCGGGACTACTACCAACCGTCACTTAGCACACTGGTGGAGTAACAGGGTGGTAGCATGACTGGCTACAGGCTTCCCCATTAATGAAAGGATGTCCTCTAACAATTCTTCAGCAACACAGCAGGAATAGATTAGGGGCAACATTGTACAACAGGTATTGCCAAAGGCACTATTCTCTTGCTAGAATTGCAGTTTAAAATTGGCATGTGATAAAGTCCTATGTCTCCCCATATGAGTTTGCCAGATCCTTCTTTCAGACCCACCACCTTTACAGGCTCAGCTAGTGGGCACACAAGATAGGGCTTTCTCTGCCCCTAGGTTCTGGAACTTCCTTCCTAGGGCAGCTAGAATGGCCTCCTCCAGGAACAGGGGTTTTTTTTCCCAATAGGCTTTTAAAATAGAAGGTTTTTAAGGAAAGAAATTTTAAGGAAGACACTGTATTTTTTAATTGTACAATCTTTAATTGCTTTTTTATCATTTTAAAGTGTATGTTTTGAATTCTTTAAATATTGTTAATAATTTTAGTTTATAGTAACATTTATCTTTTGTGTTTTTTAAACTATATTGTAATTTTAATTCACAAGCTACCTTGAGTATCAATATTGGGGGAAAGGCAGGATATGAAGAAGAAGAAGAAGAAGAAGAAGAAGAAGAAGAAGAAGAAGAAGAAGAAGAAGAATGCTACTGTGATGGTAACATTGCTTTAAAAAATCATCTCTTGGTTGTCATCTATTATCAACTTACTATCTCTCAGAAACAGATTTATTATATTTCTGTCTTGCCTATTAAAGAAGGAGTGGAGGTATGATTGACATCAAGGTCTAGCTGGAATGATAGCTTTTGTTGGTCAGTCTTGAGTCAGCCAGTTAGAAAGTAGAAGAAGAGACATATACTGGAGTTAGCGAGAGCAGAGATATCACATTAGGTTAGGTTACTACAACCATTAATAATCAGAAAACCACTTTTTCTGGCTCTTTTGTTTCATAACTAAATAGAGCTTTACAAAAAAGCTAAGGTGGTAGAGGACTGGTTTGAATAGTGTATAGCAGATCCTCTTTGAGCCCAACTACCTCCATAAATCTTCTATAGAAGACTGCTCTCTTAAGCTGCAGTTCTAAAGATTTCTTCCTGATTGATTCCAGAGCTAAAACTAAAGTCTGACATAAAATCCATGTTAAACCCATTAATGTAATTTAACTATATGCATTCTATAGAAAGTTCACATTCCAGCTATGACTAAGTAATGCTTATCATCCACAAAGGCGTGTTGCTAATGAGATTGCTACACGACATTGTAAATTCACTACAGTAAAGCTAATTTCATAACTGCAGCTGTACTTCACTGACAAAGCAAAGGGACATTACAAGGAAAGCTCTCATACAGCTATAGATTATTTTTTATTGATGGTCAATTATTTAGATTTCTTTTAATCCACCCTCAAAAGATACTGCAGTGATTAAATAGAAATAATGGGTCTGTGTGAAAAATATATTTGAATATATATTGATATAAATAATATGCTTAATCAGCTCTAGAGCAGTTGTGGATAAAACCCTGCAATGATTTGTCTGAAATTTAACAGGGGCCATCTCTTTCTATGAGGTTACTATGGGGCTCTGCAGACAGTGCAAAGCACCTTCTTGGAGCCAGGGAAGGGGAGAGGCAGCCACATGCTGGGAGCCCCAACCCCTTCCTGAGGATGTCAGAGCATGCACCACTGCACACGGCAAGCGCTCTGTTGATGTCCTTCTGGCACAGTGTCTGGACACGCTGCACCGGAAGAGGCAAAAAAGAGCTGCATGGCAGCTCTTCAGGCGCCCTTTTCGCCACCTGGGAATGGAGTGCTATTTTGGTGCTCCTTTCCTAGGTGCCAAAAGGGAAGATTGGGGCCGAGGCGTGGGTCAGCCTTAGCCCCAACCCTCTGCTTCCCAGGGCAGCCCACAGCTGCCCATCTGCATCCCCCCTATGTCTCTGAATTCCAATCAGTTCTGGTGGAAATAATTATAGATATTTGTGGGATTTTTCTAATTAAAAAAAGAATATTAGTCAATGAGGCACAAAGATTTAAATTTCAAAACTGAGATTCAGATTTGGATCCATATCTAATCAGAAATCCTCTAAATCTGTCCAAACTGAATCAGCTGCTTTCTAAAGTGAGATAAAGTGGGGCCTTGTTATCTGCTGGGGTTTGGTCCCAAGATCCCCTGTGGATACCAAAATCCATGGATGCTCAAGTCCTATTAAATATAAATGGCATTCCTTATATAAAATGGAAAATCAAGGTTTGCTATTTGGAATTTATACCTTTTTTAAAAATATTTTCAAGCTGTGGATGCGTGAATTCGTGGATAAAAAAATCTGTGGATAAGGAGGGCTGACCATACTCAAAATTTTGTTTAGTGTATGCCCCTACAAATTACACCCTGTATCAAAAGAAAGTCACATACAGAAATAGTATAATAGAAAAACTGAGGAAGTCTAATGCTTCCTTTGACCAAACAAGAAAATATATACTGGATGGCCTATGAAAACAAGAAGCTGGATTTGCTTCCAGCCCTATAGGAAACCTGTAGCTCCAATGAAATTGTATACATATGTCTGACTAGCAAACATGAAGTGTGGAATTACACTTCTTGTAGCAATAGCCCATCCTCTCAAGGTACACTAGGCCAATACTTCTCAAGCTATCTGATGTAGCGACCAACATTTTTTTTAATGTGCTAGGAACTGGAATATTTGTGCCCTTTGACTACAAGTGTTTCTTTATTTTCTGCATCTCCCCATGGGCCAGCAAACAATGCCTTATGGACCAGCAACAGTCAGCAGACCACAGTTTTGAGTAGCACAGCACTAAATGACAGCAGACCCAGAAAGACTCTGCTTCAAATCTCACTCGATAAATTCATCAAATGATTTAGACAAGACCTCAAAAAGTTACTTTCTAAAAGCTGTAAGCTCCACTTATAATTCCAAGCATCCCCAAAGTACAAAGTACTCGTGGATTTGAAGACTGTGGTTTTGCATATTCACAGACAGGCAACCTCTATTTAAATCAATGGGGTGTGCCCCATTCAAGCCTATGGGGCTTGAATATTTGCAAATCTGTTTTCCTGGGGGAGGGGTCTGGAACAGATCCTCACAAAAATGGAGGCAAATGTACTTAGTTTCTATTGTAGATACAATTTTAAAAATGCTTAGCCTTAGATTACTTTTTTTTAAAAAATGAATGCTACGAACTAGCATTTCATGTCTATTTTGTCATCATTTCAAGATGATGAAGAGAGCATCGGGCAGTTGTACAAGGAGTACCAAACGACAGCAATTGAACCACATGGTATTCATCTTCTACCATTTGGTGATATCACATGCCCTTAAATTATCAGAACAGTTTAAAAGTTACAATAACATTGCAAAAAGGATGAACTTACTTCACATTAGCAAGCAACTAGTTAAAAAGTAACTATTAATTTATTATTAGTTATAACTAGTTGTTTACACATTCCAAGCAAGTCACTCCTTCCTCTTTCCTCTATCAGCAATTGTCAATTGGGCAGGACTGTTGTGATTTTATCACTCCTGTGAGCATTAAATGATTTCTGTCAAAAAGTGTTATAAAGATATAATAAATAAATATTATTATTGGTTGTCCACACCCACATCTGGACATATATCTCCCACAGTTCCGACCTCCACCCCTATATTGAAGGTACCTTCAATTTCAGTGCCTTAGGAACTTACCACAAGTCTATGAGCTATGGGTATGTATGTACATATTTATTTGTTTTTCACACATAAGGGCCTGTACAGACTGCCAGAAATAATCCAGCCTGAGACCAATTTAACTGTGCTGGCTCAGTGCTAGGGAATCATGGGAACTGTAGTTTATTGTGGCACCAGAGCTCTCTGACAGAGAAAGCTCAATGTCTCTGCAGCCTCGGCCTTGATCTTCCACTTTCAGGGGCGGGCCAGGGCTGCCTGTCTGCTTCCCCCCTAAGTTGTCCATATACTTCAGAAATCCTCCATGGTTACCTTCACGGCCACCTTAAGGAAATATAAACTGTCAAAGGTTTACCATTAAGCTGTTGAATCACGGTGTGAATTTAACCATAAGCATTAAAGCCTGTGCGGTATCTTAGGCTGCATCTATACTGCACAATGAATGCAGTTTCACACTGTTTCAATGGCTATGACTCAATGCTGGGATTTATAGTTTTGTGAGACATTTAGCCTTCTCTTTCAGACAGCTCTGGTGGCCAAAACAAACTACAAATCCCGAGATTCCATAGCATTTAGCCATGGCAGTTAAAGTCATATCAAACTGCATTCTTTCTGCAGTGTGGCAGCAACCTCAGACCTTCATCACAGTTTTTCTTTGAATATCTCCATTTTATTCCATATCAGCAATTATTTGAGAGCATATTTATGGACAGGCCACAATTCATTGAGGACCTAGGTGATTTCCTCTGAAGAAAAAATGAACTACTGTAGTTTGTTACATAATAACACACTCACAGGCTAAGAAGGATGCAGCTACTGGTTGCACAAAATCAGGCAAGAGACAAAGCAATAACAAGAAAAAGTTAAAATCTATCTCTTGCAAACACAGACTCCAGTTTGTACCATTGCTTTGAAAATATGCAAGGACAGCTACAACATGCCTAAAAGCAGCTGTGCTCCTTACTTTAAAACTTCTGGTAACTTTATAAGCAAATGACTTTAACATAAAATGTTCTATGTGAGAAGACTGAACTAATATCACAGGAAGAAAATGTAAAGTTATTCATATTCTTCCGAATTTCTCTGGGGGCCTAGCTCTCATGCTGCCACTCTATATATTGCTGAATGTCAAGACAACCATCAGAGCATAGGGAAGAGGCAAAATTAAAACAGAATGAGCTCTCACATTTGCAGGTCAAGTTTGAAGTGAACTGTTAGCTTTGAAAAGGGTAAGAGCAAAGAATCCATAACAGCAGCCAAAGCAATTAATTACAAAAGATAGGATGACAAAATTCAATTGGTATTTGACAGATATATTCATGAAGAATGAAATATAATAAGCCCACCAGCTATAACAAATGATATATAAAGTCTTATTAATGACAAAAAGAACAATGAGATTGGCATATTTGGAGCTCAGAATTATAGGAGGAGGGGGGGACTTAGCAGTGTACAATATATACAAGACCTGCAAACTGTATAGACAGGAGTCATTGGTTGTGTGTGTGCTCTGTGCCTTTCAGTCATTTCTGACTTATTGCGACCCTAAAATGAAGCTATTATGGTGTTTTCTTAGCAAGATTTGTTTAGAGGTTTGCCATTGCCTTCTTCTGAGACTGAGAGCATGTGACTTGCCCAAGGTCACTCAGTGGGTTTCATGATGGGGTTGGGAATTGAACCCTCATCTCCAGAGTTGAACCCTCATCTCCTGAGACAATACTACGTAGTCCAACACTCAAGCAAAATCCAAGCAAGTAATGCATCTGTCAAACCTATTCATTCTGGGAGCAAAGTTAGGCAACTACTCAAATATCTTCCATGTGTTTGATGAGTGCTGGACTTGTGTTATTTGTTTTCCAAATTGCCAAAGGTGAAAAAGTTCAATTCAGGAGTGAGGGGGGAAACAGATGGGATGGAACAGGTGGTTTGTAGACGGATTGGGGCCATGGCAAATGCATGCTTTGTTGCCAATCTGCCTTGAACCTGGCTGAAAAAGGAGCGGATAAGAGCTGCTTCTTTTTCTGTCGGGGAAAAGTTGGCTTTGCTGGCCCCGCTGTGGCCCCATGGTGGCTTTATAATGCTCCAGCAGTGTGGGTGTTTAAATGCTGCACCACTGGAGCATCATGAAGCTGGCCATGTTTGGAAGCTGGCTTCCCAGTGTCGTGAGGATGTGAGGCTTCTAAACACCATGTGGAATTTTTGGGGGGCTATCTGTTCCATCCCTAAATATTCTTTTGAACACAATCTGTGCCAGAATTTAGTACAAAAACATCCCAAATATACAACACAGTGATACTGTTATTGGGACAATCAAAATGCACAAAGTACATGATGCAACCTTTCAAAGTGCCACTGTCTTCTTCATTCAGCAAAGGTGTTAAAAATCAATGCACCCCCTGAAATTCCATCGCGCACCCCCTGGGCATGTGGGCACTCCAGGTTGGGAACCCCTACTTTACAATATTTTTTCCTACACACACACACGAGGGTGTATCGTGAAGTTTTAATTATAAACTTTTTAAAAATTGACAGAAATTTATCTCTATGTAGTCACCATCCATATTTACACATTTTTCCCAGCATTTCTTGACCCTCCAAATACTGTTACTGTAGAAGTCTGCAGATTGTGATTTAAACCACTCTTCCATCATCTGTGTTGTCAAGTCAGCAACCCTGCAATAGATTTTTCATTTTTTGGGGAAAGAAAAAGTCACTTGATGATGATAACATTGACAAAATTTCATCAATATACCATAGTAATTTCCAGATGATAATTATTACTTTACGATAACCCCTCATACTTCTCCATCTTACACTTCAGTCACTTCTGGCACAGCCTGTAATAAAACTAAAGAATACAATGAGCTGATTTTCTCAACATCATGCACTTAGGGACCAATGATGAGACTGACAAAATTTCATCAATATACCATAATAACATCCAGGTGATAATTATTACTTTACAATACCCTCTCTTGTGTGTGTGTGTGTGTGTGTGTGTCAGTGTGTGTGTGTGCACATATGTGCATGTGTATGAGCTAAAAGATTTTGAAAATAATTGACAACTCTACAAATGGCAAGTTAACGAACATATTTTTTTAATCTTTCTAGCCTGAATTTATAATATAATGGAATAATAATGTCTATTATACAGTTTATTCTAACATTACAGCATATGTTACAATACTGACATAGTAATCCTATATATATTTACTTGAAAGTAAATGTATTTACAGTTACAGCTGTGGCCAATAAACCAATTAAATACACTTCAAAGTAGTGTGTTCACTCACCTGGGTATATTCAATGAAGTCCAGTCTATATAGCACCTGTTCTTTCACATTTTTACACACACTCCTCCTCAGCAGCAACAGGGCAAAACAGCAGTGACTAAGGAGCGCTCAAAACTGTAACTCATTATAAATAATTTGCATGCTGAGTTTTAACCAAGGAATAAAAATGAAGCCCCAAAGTACTGTTTACTGATCACTGCTTAACTTATATTGCTGTCCTATAGAAACAAAAGCATGATGAGAGAGCCATGAGACATGATTAGGGTGCACAGTTTGTAACTAATTTCTTTGGCTATGAATTCACTTGCTATTACTTCAGAAAGTTCTGTTTTTATGACACAAATACACTGTGTAATTCTCAGGCTTGTAAAGACTAGCAAGCAGAGACTGCTGTTCAGAATATATCCCTAGAGCTATGACTGTCTTTCTGCAGACTCTGCCATCAAATCTCCTTAATGAATACATTTTAATGCATTTTAGAGCATGCTACATCACATCTTGTTGTGACACATGATACTGAACATGAACAGTTACCTTTAGACTAATGAAAGTTAAAATCCAAAAAGTGTTATATTTGGGGGGGGAGGATTGTGCAGACAATGCAAAGGTGTTTCTGCGGTGTTCTCCAGTCATCTTTTCCATTTCTACTCCTTTATGGCCTTCATATCTTGTCAATTTCTGTTTATCTACTCTGTTTTCATTAGTGGTAGCTGGTACTTTATAGTACAATGTGTGGAAGGAGGGGAGATGAACAAAGGTGGGGTCACCTTTGTTCCAAGTCACCAACATCCAAATGTTTTGGTGAGGGCATCAAGGAAACTTGTACAACTTGTAAGAAGAGGTCAGTGGATGCACATGACCCTGATGAAAGAACTAAAGCCTGCTAGTTTAGGCAATTCATGAACTTTGTGAAATCATAGATATAACAAAACATCAACTCATAGAATTGGAAGGGACACCAAGGGCCATCTGAGGATGTGGACAGGAACTTTGGAGGCCTGAAAGCCCCACTTGCAGAGTGGACCTGTGATATTCTTGGCTCTTAAAAGCAGAAGGGGGGAATTGGTCATAATTGGTGTGCTTTCATTTTAAAATAAAATGAAATATATTTTATTTTAATCATGTTTTAAATGTGTTGTACATTGTTTTAACTGCATTTTAAACAGAATTGTTTGATTGTTTCTATCTTTTGAACGCCATACAAAACTTTTAACTGTTACAAGCTGCTTTGAATCGCATGACCGGAAAAAGGTATTAAACTACTTCATACCCTGCTGTGGAAGTAGATAATCCACGGCTGAACATCCCTATAGGTAGCCATCTAACCTTTGTTTAAATAAAGAAGGACTCTACCATACTGAAGGATCTTCAGTGAAACAACAGAGAGAGGAGGGAAGGGATTCTAATCTCCTCAAACATCCCAAAGGAGCTTCAGTGAAACAACAGGGAGAGGAGGGAAAGGACTCCATCTTACCTTCTCCCCTCATTCTGAAGGAGCTTCAGTGAAACAACAGAGAAGGTGAGAAGGGACTCCATCTAATCCCCTCCCACATCCTGAAGGAAGAAGTCCACCTCATGGCTATTCTCCTTTCCCTGCCAGACTCCCTTCTGTCTCCACATTTTGAGACATTGCAGATAGTCTCAGCATGTGTATGACTTGAACATGCTAAGAAGCTATTATGAAGGTATTATAACAAAACTGTCTTCATAATGGCTTCTGAGAAATCTGTAAATCACACTCAAAATGTCCTCAAAACCCTCAAATGACCAGAAACAGAGAAGGGAAAGAAAATGTTTTCATATGGGTAGTTGTTCCTGCCTGGTGTATTGGGGAAGGGGGTAGTCTGTCTTGACAATATAATTCCTGTTCCTGATTTTCACCCAAGAATTTCACCCAATTGTTGTTGTTCTCTCTGGTAGCTTGAAGGAAGGCTAGGGTCTCTAGAGTGTTGTTTGTGAGTTTGTGAGCTGCTGGGAAAAGAGGCAACAGCTCTGAACTAGCCAACAGAACAGAGACAGACTGCTGCTATTCTTGAGGCTTAACAGTGGTGGTCCCACACATTATATTCCAATTTCATAGTTGTCTCTATGGATTCACTGACTTCCCATTTGTGGTTTTGAATTTCTGCTGACAGGAAGCCAAAAAGAACGAAATGGCATGCGGGAGCATGTCATCATTATTTTCAATGGGGCTCAAAGATTTGTGGTTTTCCATTTACTGGGGGGGGGGGGTCCAAAACAGATCCCCCATGAATTGGGAGAGGTGACTGTATATCAAACTCTCTCATCCCAGCAGTTCCAAATGATTTGTAACCAATTTGCCTGGTGGTGACTGCTACATCTCTATCACATCTTCCCCACACCTCTTTAGTGGCCCTTACCCCTTCCTTTCTCCTTGGTAGTTCTCCTTTGTCTTCTGTCAAGGGACTGGGTTTCCCAAGTCATGATTCCAAAGACCTTCTCCCCACCAAATATGTAATGCTACTATGGCATGTGGCACATACTAGGAGTGCAAGAATATATAGTTCTGGCAAGGGCAGCTAATGTCATAAAACTTAAAAGAAGTAAATGTTTTCAAACTTTGATCAACACTGTATGATCAGGCTAAGAATATCCATAGAGGTCATCAATATGCATTTGTATATGCCCTCATGTTGCTTGTTGACCTATGGCAACCCCATGAATTTCAGAGATTTTTTTTTTTTTTGGCAAAGAGTATTCAGAGGTGGCGTTGCCAGTTCTTTCCTCTGAAATATAGCCTATAGCATCTGGTATTCATTGGCAATCTCTCATCTAATTACTAACCAGAGCTGACCTTGCCTAGCATCCAGAATCAGATGGGATCTGGTGCCTTCAGGTTATACATGTCAAAATATTGACCAAACATTTATATTCTGTCTCTTGCAATATTAGTAATCTCAAAGAAAGATGTTATCTATACATAAGTAATCTTCTACCATAGATTCTCAAGTTTTTATCTTGACATTTTTTTTTGACAAAAACTACATTTGTCCCATAGCTTTCTAAACTTAGCAGCTAAAATCAAGCCACTGATCATGTTGGTTTCCATCCCCCCAAGAAAAAAATATGAAGTTTTCTACAAACAAATCTATATTTTTCCTTCAGTTTGCCACCTCAAGGCAACCAAATATTGGCTAAGTTGGACAAATATTGACTGAATTGAAATACAGATGTAGAAAATGCTTTCATTCTAGCATTTTTACACACATAAAAATATCTCTATTTAGTATTCAAACTGTGGAATAAAGATATATCTAAATTTTTATGGAAAAATAAGAAACCTAGAACTAAATTAATAAATTTGATGGATTCGGTTGACCGGTGTGGAATGTCGCTTCCTAACATATTATGGTACTATGAAGCTTGTATATTTGATTGGTTAAATGAATGGTTTTAAGTTAGATAACAGAAGGATGCTGGATTTGGAAGGATCAGATCTTCAATTTGGATTTCATGCATATTTATTTTATGAAAAATTTAAAAATGATTCTAAATTTAAAAATCATTATGTACGTAAAGCGTGTTTATGGGTTTGGACAAAATATAAAAAAAATGTTGTAATAAAGTCCCTTATTGGGCTTCACCCGCGGAAGCAATCATGATAAAAGGTCTTTATGATGAAGGCATGTGGTTAAGATATAAGGACTTGATTAAAGGGAAAGGAACTAAAATTATATTTAAATCTCAGGAAGATCTACAACAGGCAGGTTACAAAATTAATTGGTTTGTATATAGGCAGCTATTTGAACAGTTTAGAGTGGACCGCGAACAGGACCGAATTGGAACCATTGAGAAAAAATTGAGAAAATTGTAACTGGAGACGCTAAAAAAAATGATATCTAAATATTATAATTTAATAAGAGAATGGGAGTTAGAAGAAAATACAATAAAAGATTATATGGTTAAATGGGCCCAAGACTTAAATCAAGGGATAAATCTAGATGCGTGGGAAAAAATTTGGAAAACGACTTTAAAATATACAGTAAATATGGACCTAAGAGAGAACTTATACAAGTCCATGTATCGCTGGTATTTAACACCTTTCAAATTATCTAAAATGAGCAAAGGGTATAGCCCAAAATGTTGGAAGTGTGACTCTGAGATAGGTTCTTACCTTCATATATGGTGGAAGTGTAAAATAGTTAAAGAATTTTGGCATGAAATTCATAAAGAAATTAAAGATATTTTAGCAGTACAATTGTGGTATGACCCAAAGCTCTATCTTTTAAATATTGTTGAACATGACGATTTAGACAAAAATAGTGAAAAATTACTTTTCTTCCTAGTCACTGCAGCCAGAACAGTGTTCGCAAAGTATTGGAGGGGGAAAGTAACTCCTACAGTTGAAGAATGGAGACTAAAAATATTTGAAATATATGTGATGGAGAAATTTACATGTTTAATTCATCATAAATCACTGAGTGAGTTTCATAAGAACTGGGCTTGGTGGTATCAATATCTGAAAAGGACGGACTCAGAAGCTAAACTTCATTGTGTTATTTTTTAAGTGACTGGCATAAATTCCATTCGAATAAGTAAAATATGTTTTAGGTTATATTATATTAAATAAAGGATAAAAATTTTTGAGGTATAGTAAGTAACTATAGAATAATGAATTATACTTAGACGCTTTAATTTTCTTTGGGGTTTTTTATGCCTTTTAAAGTTATTGTTATTATTGTTAAAAGTTTGGTAACAATCTAATCAACAAGTGTATCCCAATTGTTGGGGGCTCCCTCTTTTGACCTCTTCAAAAGAAGGCGAGACAGCTAGCTTTAGCTCGAGATTCTGCACTGAGTAGGTGATTAGACTCTAAGGCCCATGAGCTCCCTTTCAATTCTATGATTCTATGACTCTACTGTTTATAAACAGCTATTTGAAGCACAAAAGCATTAATCTCATAAAGCATGAAACAGTGATGTCTACACACATCAACGTTTTCTCTCTCTCTCTCTTGTATCTACACATAAACCAGTAATAATAAAATAAATATCTAACAAGTTAATGGAACTCCAAGTCTTTGAGTTAGTTTAATCCTGTTAGTAGAATACTATTAAAAACTATATAGAAATCCCAGATCTTAACAGGACTTTACAGAATCACAAAACAGATATTTTTTTTCTCACAAGTGAGAAAGATGATCTCCTTTGTTCGATAATTAATAAAGTTTCTGAACATCAGGGAAGTTTATCAAAAACCAAGCACAAAAAATCCTCAAGCTACTTATTTCTGAGTACTAAAAGAGTGATGTTTACAGCCTAAATATAATATTTTAGTTTCTCTATAATTCTACTGCTTTTAATTGAGTAGCTGTGGTCAGGGATTGGATGCAAGTGAACTGCCTGAAGCTGAATCTAGTCAAGGCTGAAATAATTATGGTTAGCAGGTCTTGTTTATGACCTCTAGATATTGTGCCATCACAAACTATGAGGTCAACCAGGGATATTGTCTTAATTGAACCACAGAATAGTTGTGTGTGGGGTTGTAGTTTGCTTTGTTTTTGCTGGACTATATAGATGTACAATTCTCTCTTTACCTTAATCTTCTTTACTGTAGTTACAGAGACCATATAAGCTTTGCTTTTAGTCATGGGAAAGAAATTTGCATTAACTAAAATTGTTTACAAAATTATTCATTTGTGGTCTATGGGACAATTAACAAAGTGTATGCCTATTTTTTGGTTCCCCATCACCAAAAAGAAATTACAAACTGCAAATCACTCTTCTTTTCCAATGTATACATAAATAAAATACACACATTTCAAAAAGTATATCTTTGAAAGATGAGGATAAGTATATTTCAATCAACAGAGCAAATGCATATAAAATGCTCCCAATAAGAAATTATGCATAAAAACTAGATAATTAGGAAAATACAAAATAGATAATTAGCAAAACAAAATCGACAGGAATTTGCATGCCATCATACACACAAAATACAAAACATCTTACAATCCGATAAGAAGAAAGATGAAAAAGAAGCAGGTATGACTGCAAGAAATGCAACAAAACTGAGAATGGGAGACTCTTCACATCCCTGTTTGCTTTCCATGATAACAGATGTGAATGTCTTCATGAAGCTTGAGCCCTTTAAAAAGCTGGTCAGAGGCCACCTTTCCTAGATATGAAGCAATGATGAAGCAATGACTTCCAGCATATTTTTAAACAATTGTTTTGAACATAATAAAAAGCTAAAGTGCTTATACTAGCTTTTTGGCTACAATTATCTCTAGCAGCCACCACAACTACTTTTTCTTTCTTTTAAAAAAATCTTTATAAAAACTAAATCTTAACAATTATACAGAAATCACAATAGGCTGCTCTAATGCTGCTCTGGAAAGGAGAGTAATCATGCAACAGGGGAAAATATAAGAGGTCTCATTTGAAATAAACAAGAAATACACAGGGTTTGTGTATTTCTTGTGAAATAATAACAGCATATTTATCAATGTCATCTTAATGTACTTTTTGTTTATACCAGGAAAGAAAGTTACTGAATAATTATAAAAAATCTCCCACAGCAAATTCTGAGCCTTCTTTTAATTATTCAGGATATTTTCCCCCCTTCTAATATATTTTTATGGCCACCCCCCCCATGATAATTTATTTTCTCAAAAAAGCTGATCTCAGACACTAGTTTGCAGAATAGCTCTATTTTTATTAGTAAAGTCCAGCTTTCCCACTCTAACTGTATACTGCAATTAATACTCAGAAATGGATTAGAATATAATCTCTCTGAAATAGTCATTTTTGGGGGGATAATACCTAACAGGAACTTCTCATACTAACATCAGATATTAAGTATTTCTCAGAATCCATCAAGTTGGAAGAGACCACAAGGGCCAATCAAAGCATACCCGACAGCCATCCAGCCTCTGTATAAAGACCTCTAAGGAAGGAGACTCCACCACAGTCCGAGGGAGTGTGTTCCACTGTCAAACAGCCCTTATTGTCAGGAAGTTCCTCCTAATGTTTAGGTGGAATCTCTTTTTCTATAGCTTGCATCCATTGTTTCGGGTCCTGTTCTCTGGAGCAGTGGAAAACAAGCTTTCTCCCTCCTCAATATGATGTCCCTTCAAATATTAAACAGATATCATATCACCTCTTAACCACCTCTTCTCCAGGCTAAACATACCCAGTTCCCTAAGTCGTTCCTCATAGGGCATGATTTCCAAACCTTTCACCATTTCACCTTTGGACACACTCCAGTTTCTCAACATCATTTTTGAATTGTGGTGCCCAGAAGGAGCTATTTAGTTATGTTTGAGAGATAGCATATACACACCCTCCAAACAACAGATGCACTAAACTCCTTAGAGCAGGAGAGTGTTAAAATATCAGTACAAAACTACCTTCCTTTTCATGCTTCATGTCCCTCTAAAATTTTCATAAATGCTCCATGTACAACAACAGTATGAAAGTCAGATTCTGTGCTGGCTCCTGAGAAAAATGCAGCAAACCCTACTATAAAATAAAATCTCTATTTATTCATAAAAGGATGCCACTCAATGAATCTGCACACACCAGGGGCTCTTTCACTATGCCTCTGAAAACAGGTTGCTTCACCCTGCTACATGGCAAGACCAGCACTGTGTATGAATACAATTGGATAGCCCTAAGCAAGTCACTACTTATTGGCCTTTTGAATGCTTCAGTGAATTCCAAAGGAGGAGGAGGATTAGAGTTTTTATTCATTGCTCCCTACCACAAAAAGAAGTCTCAAAGTGACTTTCAGTGCCCTCACAAATGCAGTAACCCATAATTAATAAATAAAAGGCAAAATATAATTTATAATAGAGTCACTGTATCTATGGAACTTGGGAAAATATTCATTTACTAAGCTCCCTGGGATTCAATGAATCTGCTCTAGTTGGGACTAGAGGATTCGCTTTAGAACACAGGAAACAAAATCAGTATGAATAATAAACAACTCAAAAATAAAAATATGCATCATAAATACATAATATAAGCAATACAACATGGAAAAATACCCTTCACAGTGCATGTGAATCTAAAATGAACACCATAAAAACAGCAACCAAATGCATAACCAAAATCTAAATTTGGGAAGGGGGGAGGGAGCATGTCTTTGGTCAATGCTGACAAGATGGCAATAGCAATAGCAGCTTCATTTATATACCGCTTCATACCATGTTATGCAGTCTCTAAGCAGTTTACAACTGTAAGCTAATTGCCCCCAACAAGCTGGGTACTCATTTTAGCGACCTCAGATGGATGCAAGCCTGAGTCGAGCCTGAGCCCCTGGCTGGCACTGAACTCACTTGTGGTTTGTGAGTGAGTGACTGCAGTACAGGCATTTAACCACTGTGCCACCAGGCATTTAACCAACACCACTCTTGCTTTCCCATGTTTCTTTTGAAGTTGGCAAATAAAGATGTGTCTTGATGCCAATTCCATACACTGGGTACTCTCATATGGAAACATTGAGATCCTGAGCCATGTAGACTTTACAGCTTAGCCAGAACTTTGAATCAGTTTGGAAATAAACTGATAATTAGCACAGACAATTGGGACTAGACTTTTACATCATCTTACCCCAGACAACAGCATACAGTTTTAAAACCAGCTTCACAGGCAGTCCAATGTTTAACACATTTGCAGTGATCCAGCTAAAGGTTACCAGAGCACAGACTATTAGTACTATGTTATCTGCACCCAGTTAAGACTATAGCTGAGCTACCAATCAAAGCTGGTAGAAGGAGCTCCTTGATACAGAAGTTACCTAAGCACCAGTAACAAAGACAGATCCAGGAATAAACATCCTCCATCAGAGGGAATATGATCACATGTGATCTCAATTACATCATCTGGACAAAAGAAACATCTCTACACCATCATTACTGAATAACAGAGAGATATTCAACAACAGACTCAATCCCTGAAGTAGCCACATTGGAATTTCTATAGAAATAATCCCTCAACAATACCAGTCACTGGAACACAGCTACACCAGTATGGACAGAACCACCACAAATCAGTATTCCTAACCTGGGTGGTTCATCGAATGCCATCAAGAGATCATGTACTGTTAAGGCTGACACATTTATTCTATATAGCTTTTCATTATAGAGGGCAACCAAGTCAGTTTCCCCACCCAAAACCATGTTTGAACCCAACTGAAATGGATCCAGAAATAATAATAATAATAATATAGTTTATTTATATACCACCCCAGTGGAAAACCAATCTAGGCGGTGAACAGTAAAATCAGTAAAATACAAGCAAGTTAAGATAACAACTATCCCTCCTCCCCCCCTTAAAAAGTTATTAAATCAAGTACAATTAAAACAGCTGCAATTAAGCAGTAATTAATCTAAAACTAACATTAATTAACGACAACCAACAACAAGACACGAAACAGCTACAATACAACAGTCCCGTGCAGATCTACTTTAAGGGAATTAAATGAGTCCTATAAAGATACCCAAATTCAGAATACCCAAATTCAGAAAAGCAGTTTGTCACAAGAGTGACTGGAACTTGTGTAGGAAAGGCATTTAGACAAATGCAGAAGTTTACATTTTTTTTTCAGTTCTTGTAGACAGTGGGTGGACAATTGCATGGGGTAATTTTTCATTCCCAGACTTCCTACAGGTTGCACGACCAACACACACAACAAAGTCAAAATGCCTCCATTTTCTTCTGCAGACACTTTCAAAATGGTGACAAGAAATGACATTGTGTACTTCCTATCAATATTTTGAGAGAGATTGGAGAGGAAAACACAGGTATTTGGAGGTAGTAGAAGTTCTGGTGTACTTGTAGGAGTATTTTTGGATGTTTTAATGCATTGGAGAGCTTTCTATGTAGATCTAGGGCAAAATTGCTCAAACATTGTGCTGTTTTAAATTGGGGATCTTGGGAGACTGGTGGAGGGCTTCAGGGCTGTCAAAGCCATGTTCAGCCCATAGACCACACATCATACAATCCTGTTGTAGATCCAAAAAGAGCTTTTTAAGTCCCTTTCACTGAGCCTGGGAGTATTTTATTTTCATAAACAAGACCCATCACCTTCCCAAGCCAGCTAGTTGTCACTCTCTTCCTAAATCTCATCAATCATGAAAGGAAACTTCTAGCATACAAGTGGTTGTGCAAACATGTCCATGTCACCAAGCCATACTAACTGAAACTCATCTAATCAAACTATGCTAGACAGCACTTTGTAAACCATATTAGATCTGCTAAAACAGTTGAGTCAAGATTCCAACAGATGCAACCATACCTATCCCCAAAATGCCTACATTAAATCACTGTCTTCCTGCCCTGCCAACAGAATCAATTCCAAAGTATTCCAGTTTCATGCATTGCTGACATGTTGGGACAGCTCTGCTCTGATGCTGCACTGAGGACATAGGTGGGCCCAAATGGGAGATAATTCCTTCCTCTGACTCACCTACCCAGGTCTTGGCTATACAGTTGGCCCTTCATATCCATGGATTTTTTTATCCACAGATTCAATTGAAAATTTTCCAAAAAATACAAATTCCAAAAAGCAAACTTTTGATTTTGCCATTTTATCTACAGGACACTATTTTACAACGCCATTGTATTGAATGGGACTTGAGCATCCACAAATTTGGCATCCATGGGGAGGGGGAGTCTGGAACCAAACCCCAGCAGACACCAAGGTCCCACTGTATATGCTGTGTTTGCATCCTCATTTATTTCAAATCACTGAATAAAGAACATATTATGAGATCCAACATGGCTAAATATTTGGATGGTAGGAGGTGCTTCCCATTTCAGTCATTATTAGACCAGCCACACAGGAGCATAGAAAGCAGAGGTAGTCTTGACACAAAACAATGATGGTACTGGGCTGTTCACAGAACAGCCAGTCCCATGAAGTACCTCCTGACTGGACTTTACTAGTGCCTATTAGACTGGCATCAGGAAAAACCTTCACCTTTATGAGGGCTTCATAAAGATGAAATTATATAATGATATATAGCAGGGGTCGGCATACCTTTTGGGGCCGGTTCCGCTGTCCCCCAATCGTCGGCGGGCTGAAGGGGGGGATGGCGGTGGAGGTGCGCTCACGCTCACGCACGCATGCGCACGACTCCCACTGTCATGCACATGCGTGGGCAAATGTGGGTCGCCATTTTGCATTCCAAAATGGCACCCATGCTCATGCATGCATGCGCACGATGGCAGCCTCCAGTTTGGAATGCAAACGAGTGCATGCGCACAACACTGACACCGTTTTGTGGTCCAAAATGGCGCCCACATTGTACACGTGGCAGGGCGGTGGTGGCATGCACACGGTGATGACAGTGACGGCAGAACCGGCCACGGGCCGGTTACAAGGCATCAACGGGCCGGGTTCGGCCCCCAGGCTGTAGTTTGCCGAACGCTGATATATAGGATTTCAAAGTATTATCAACAAGCCTTAATAATAAATAATAAATAAAGTTAGCTTCCTTTTAGTCATATTGTTTAGTTTTTTTAATCCTTATATAATTGAGGAGGAAACAAAGTGAGGTCTTCTTGTCTACTCAATGCCATGAACAGCAGGAAATTGTGCAGCTGAATTACCACAATAGAATTCTGATAAAATAGCTAGGTCTTATGTTGACAGAGCACTTTTACGATTAACAATGGACAATGAAAAAATAACATATATTTTTTAAAAGCCAGGAAATAGGCCACAAAGTTTGGTTGCATAAACAATAATATTTGTACTTAAATATTTGAGGAGACTTATTAAACTGTAATTTACAGTTTCCTTCAGTTTTAAGAACATATTACCACAATGCCTCAAATATTCTGATCCATTATTATCACTTTGTTGAAGTACAACTGCTTGCCATTTTTCACCTATAATAGGCAATCTATCTCCATAACATTCTTACTTGAATTGGACATTGATATCTGATGATAAAACATGAGTTATATTGGTTGGCATAGACAGATACTAATGACATTTATAGGTATAAACGATTGTAAATTAAAGAAGCAGAGCAAAACAGTACAGAAGAATACAAGCAAAGCAAAATCATTGTATTTTTAGCAATACTGAGATTATGACCTTGTCTATTCAACATTTGCTTATATCAGAACATCAGTGGAAACTGTCTTATCTGTGTGATTTTCTAGTTCTTCTACTGAAATCTTGCCTTCTTTTCACAATTGTTTACAGAAGCAAAAGTGCCACATTGCCATTAACCACTTGGTTCACCAACAACTGCTGTTTTTGCACATCTCTCAAAGTAAGATAATAAGGTTTCAACTCAGCTTTCTAAAACATTAGGCCATGCACACTCAACAATGATTGTGCTCCCAAATGGTCAACACTCAACTGTAAAAGAGGTAGCTAATATATTCTGTAATTTTATACTCCTGCTAACACAGTATGTATCTCAATCACCATTTCTACTCACTGTACGTACCTGATGAAATGAACACTTGCTTCCAAATGTCCATAAAACAAATTAATTATATGAAAATGCAGTTCTATGCAAGACTATACAGAAATAAGTTTCAACAAGTTCAATGGTATACATAGGACTGTAACCCAAACATAAGGCAATGTGCCTTTCCAACACAAGATGTTTGTTTGTTTGTTTCATTTATATCCTGCCTTTCTCCCCAGAGGGACCCAAGGTGGCTCACAAATTGCAATAAAATTCAAAACAATTAAAATGTCTATATATAAAATCACATATAAAATCACACAAGAGATACACAATATAAAATATATTATAAAATCACATAAAATATATACAAGTTAAAAACAGACTAAAAACCCACCTGCTCCATAAAAACCCCTGCTATGCATTATATACAGAAAGCCTGCTGGCATAAAAATGTTTTTACTTGCCAGCAAAACCTTAGTTTATAAGGATTAAAGAAGCAAAGAAGAAGTGTCATGTTCAAACTAGGTGTGTGAACAAAACAAAACAATCTCTGTGTACAGCTGGAGAAATGAGCCACAAACTAAACAGTTTGCTAATGAACTTTGTATCAGATAAGCAAGATCCTAGCTCTATAAAGGGTTTATCCCCTACACAAAGTCTTCATTTATATGTACCTGGTTTGTATACATTAATAAAAATCAGGTTCCAGGTTTCATTATGAGTGACCTAAATGCTAGGTGTGGAAGCAGGGTCTTGCATCGTACAAATCTCATATTAATAATAAAAAAAATTGAACTGCATCCAGGCCATTCATATAAAGGAAGTTAACAATAACAGCTACAAACGCCCTCAAACAATACCTATGGAGGCACTGAAATCTGATAATTAGCACTACAGAAGCTGCCTTGATAAACTTTATGGT
This sequence comes from Phrynosoma platyrhinos, assembly GCA_020142125.1. Classification (NCBI taxonomy): domain Eukaryota; kingdom Metazoa; phylum Chordata; class Lepidosauria; order Squamata; family Phrynosomatidae; genus Phrynosoma; species Phrynosoma platyrhinos. Next base: position 68,846,292 of record CM034703.1, on the reverse strand, counting down.
GGACTCATCTTCACACACCCCAAATGGCCTATATTTTCTGACTCTCATTAATTATATTGTGTCTTCCCATGAATTGAAGCTATATAATATACATGCCATCTCTTCTCTTGTGCCCACAAAATCTTTTTTTAGTTATGTTTAAATGTAAAACAAGTTAATTGTATGTTTATAGAAGTGTCATGTTTCTTTGTAGATGTCACCCAGCCTGGTGCTATTTCAATACTGAAATGTTTTAAGGCTCCAGAAACAGAGCAAAGTAAATATATTTGCTTTAAAAAAAGATGCCACACCAAAATAAGATCCAGCATTTCAAAAGTTGCCATTTCTTTTTATGTCTTGCAAAATGTCAACTTTCCTGAGAAACCAGCAATCTCTTAACTTGTGCAGTAAATGAAAGCCTAATAGATCTTTCCCAGAAATGAGCCTTCAGCGATTAATGCATATTCAGATGAATAGAACATGCAGCAAAAGGTTGATGGAAAATGTCCTTGAGCCCAAACTGAACTGCTCCTATTTCTTCAGGCATCAGACTTTGCAGAGCGAAAGACTAGTGAAAGGCTAGGGTGTGTTTGTGTGTTGCAAGAAAACAGGGAGGGTTTTATGGTTTGTTTGTTTGTTTTTATTTTAAAAAATCTTTCTGCTTACGCAGTTAATCACATAACTGTATATTTGTACAGCATGTTTATTACCAAAAAAAAAAACCAAAACCTCTGTGAATACACCATAAATTCAAGTAGTATGCAATTTTCAGTGAGAAAATAATCTGACCTTAAAATAGTTGGAAACTATTTAAAAATTTACCAATGTCATATAAAAGCCAATTTACAGAATTTTCTATTTGATGTGCAGTCATAAAGACATAGGTTCAGTGGCAAGTGTGGGACCCAGATCTGTTCCTAATTCTATCAAAGAAAAAACTCTACACAAAAAAGAACAAGAAAAGTTTATTTTAGGGAAAGCAAAATACATAAGAGGAGCAATTCTTCAGCATCTCAACTCATTCCAATGAGTAATTAATGCGTGGGAGATGTGTTAATTATACATCTGTAACACCAGATTGAGAACAATGGTATGTCATTAGACTAAACCATGGGTAGGATCTAAAAGGGCACTGAACATGGAATCTCCATTTTCTTGATCATCTTTAACTATAGCGTAACCCACAGATTCAACCATCCCAGTTTGAAAATATTCAAAAAATATGAACTATACATTTTTAAAAAATCAAAAACATCATTTGTGTATGTGTGTGCGCGCGCGCGCACGTGTGTGCTGTGCACCTTCAAGTTATTTCCAACATATGACAACCCTAAGGTGAACCTATCATAGGGGTTGCCTGGCAAGATTTATTTAAAGGAGGTTGGCCTTTGCCTTCCTCTGAGGCTGAGAAAGTGTGACGAGTCGGTTTCATGGCCAAGCTGGGAATCAAACTCTGGTCTCCAGAGCCATATTTCAGAACTCAAACCACTATGCCATGCTTGCTATCATATTTTTATACACACAAAAATTATATATATATATATTCCAAAAACTAAACCTTGTTTTTACCATTTTATATAAGTGACACCATTCTACTATGGGACTTGAGCATATAATGGGACTTGAGCATTTACGGATCTTAATATCCTCAGAGAGACCACTGTTTGTAATTTATAAATGAAAACAGTTCTTCTTTCTGGTGGGGAATATTGAAGCGTTGCTTAATTTCCTTTTTTTCTGCAACAAGATTTGAGAGGGAAAAGTTTATTTACAAGACCAGGGGTAGGCAACCTTTCCCCTTTAAGGGCCGAGGGACTTCAGCTCCCAGAAACCTCAGCCATGTTGGCCAATAGTCCTATGTTGGCCAATAGCTCCTGGGATTCTGGGAGCTGAAGTCCCTCGGCCCTTAAAGGGGAAAGGTTGCCTATCCCTGTACAAAAGTCAAGCTAAAAAAGCAAAAGCAGAAACTTAATAGGGGCTGCATCCACACTGCAGAAATAATCTACTTTGAAACCACTTTAAGTGCCATGGCTCAATGCTATGGAATTCTGGGAATTGTAGTTTGTGAGATATTTTGCCTTCCCTATCAATGAGCTCTGGTGCCATAGCAAACCACAATTCCCAGAATTCCATAGCATTGAGCTATGATAGTTTAAGTGGTGTCAAATTGGATTATTTCTGCAGTACAGATGAAGCCAAAGTGTGGTTTAAGAAAGTTAAGTAATCTTTAGTTAAGTAATCCATACATAAGAAAGTTATGTAATCCATAGAAAGGACAGTAGTTTTAAAAGATAAAAGATTTCTTATTTTGACATTGAATTTTCTTGAGAATGATTAATCTAATTGAGTAATAAGTTCATTCCTCCATGGGAAAGTGAACGACTTTGAAGATATGACTGAGAACAATTAGCATCAGGTTGTAAAATTCCAAAGATATGCCTTCTGCCTTTAACACTGTAATTTCTGGATCTATGGAAGATACAGTAGCATCACTCAGGGGTGCAGCCTGCATCGGGTGACACCCCCCACCATGCCCCATGCTCCATCTCCCACATGCGCTGCTTTCTCCCCTGTGCACACTATTCTGCTCCCTGTGTGTGCCACTCCATCCCAACGTGTGTACTGTTCCATCCCCCCCTTGCTTGTTCCACACCCGTGTGTGTTCCATCTTGCACACTCCATCCCTTTCCAGGGGACAGAGCAGTGCATGCTTCCTCTCCCCGTATGCCTGCTTGCATGCCACTCCATCCCCCACATGCACTTCATCTCCTGCGCATGTTCCCTTCTTTTCCAGGGGCAGACCAGCATGCGCGGTGGGAGATAGAGTGGCGCATTTGGGGGGCATATGGGGAGAGGAAAGCCCCATCCACCAGAAGCCTCCAGAAGTCTCGCCCCTGCTAGCCCTGCCCCTTGCACCGACTGACACCTGGTGTGAGAACATCGCTGGGAAAATGGAGCTTTCTTCAGAAATGTTACAGCTGGTGTTGGAAGAGATGACTTTTGAGAAATTAATTCATGGATTTGAAAAAGGACTGAAGGAAGACTGGAAAAATGAGGTTAAGGAACATAAGCAGTGAACCAACTGATTGAGGATATAAAACAAATTAAAGAAAAAGTGGAAAGTTTGAATGTAACCAAAGAGAAAGAAAATTAACTGGCCAGTCTGATTTTGTTAAATGAAGAAATGGAAATGACTAAGGAAGCTGAATAGATGGATCAGCTTTTAAACTTGATTTTAAAAAGTTGAATATGGGATGATGTTAAGATAACAATGGAAGGATGCAATGTTAGTTTACACATTATAAACTGCTTAGGCAGTGCTTAAGTGCACTGATAAGCCGTAAAGAAATGTACTTGCCATTGCTAATGTTGTTTAAGAATATCTATATTAAGATTTGGATTGAAATTGAGAAAAGTCTGTTTGGACGGCAAAGACTGAATCTGTTACTGATGGGGCAGAAATCATGGAGTGGAAAATAAGCTTATGCTTAGAGTGAGTTTCTATCTCAGACAATGTCTATTCTGATAATTTATGTTCCACTTTAAGCAAAGGCATAGGGAAAACCAAGAATTAAATATAAATTGAAAATAAAATTAAAGATTAAGTGGAAAACTGGATAAGAACTCTGGTTATAATGTATTGCTGTGTTAATGGGGCTATATAGAATTAGGGAATCATAGAGTCAGAAAAGACCACAAGGGCCATCCAGTCCAACTCCCCTGCCATACAGGAACTCACAATCAAACCACCCTCAAAAAATGGCCACCCAGGCTCTGTTTAAAACCTCCAAAGAAGATGACTCCACCACACTCCAAGGAAGTGTGTTCCATTGTCCAACTGTGTTTAAAGAGGTTGAGATTTGAATTACAGTATGATGTTAAAGAGAAAGTTCATTAAACAATTTTTATAAAACCATGTATAGTTGCTATAGAGCATCCTGAATATAGCATATGGATGGATTAATGGAAATATATGTAGTTAAAGAGATTGAAACTTAGATTATGTTACAGTTCAGTTTAATAATCTATCGTTGTTAGAAAATTGTTGAAAGCTATTACAGATGTTTGTGGGAAAAGAGTGTAGAGATGTTTTATCTCAGGGGTAGGCAACCTTTTTGAGCTGGGGGCCAGGTTGCTGTCCCTCAGACAATTGGGGGGATGAAGCTCCAAAAATAATTAATTAAATTAATTAATTAAAATTAAAATTAAAAAAATTAAAAAATATATATGCATGCACACTCTCTCAGCCCCAGAAAAGTCATGGCAAAACCCCTGTGGAGATTTTGCAAAGAAAACCCCAAGAACAAGTAATAACAACAATAATCAATATCATCATGGCAGGTGGCGGTGGGGGGGTGGCGGCGGTGGCAGGACTGGCCTAGGGCCGGTCCAAAGGTCTCGGTTGGCCGCATCCAGCCCCCGGGCCTTGGGTTGCCTACCCCTGTTTTATCTAATCTAATCTACTTTTCCAGGAGGTCTCTAGGTAATTTGTTTTTTTTTCAAGTTTTTTTTTTATTTTATAAAACAACATAATACAAAAACATTATGACATGTTTAACACAAACAACACACAACATAACATTTACATAAACAAAATACATCTATCTAATTCACATAAAATGACTTCCCTCCTTTACTTGAAATATTCAACAGTCTTGTAACTTTAACTTTCAGATATTCCCTTTTTCTCCTGTTAAAAGCCCAGTTATCAATATAATTTGTTACATAACACTCTAAATATCACATTTTACATTCCAGAATTCACCTTGATACATCAGTTATTGTGAATCTTTATAATAGACTGGAACTAACATATATGTGTTACAATTTTTTATATTTACTGACCACCGTAAATCATTTATCACCAATCTCTTAGGGCAGTGGTAGGCAACCTTTCCCCTTTAAGGGCCGAGGGACTTCATCTCCCAGAAGCCTCAGCCATGTTGGCCAACAGTCCCATGTTGGCCAATAGCTCCTGGGATTCTGGGAGCTGAAGTCCCTTGGCCCTTAAAGGGGAAAGGTTGCCTACCCCTGTCTTAGGGCAATCACCCCATTTCCTCCCCATATTGTACATGAATAGTTTGTGATCGGCTCCCAATCTCTCTCATATTTATTTCTAGATTGTCCTTTCAAAAGACATGTTAATTTGTCTACTTCTATTATATCATATAATTTATGTTGCCATTCTCTCAGTGTAGGGTAATCTTTGCTTTTCCATTTTTTTGCTAGTAGATTTATTGCAGCATAAAACATATAAAACATTATCTTTCCAAATCTTCGTTCTAAATTATCGTCTATTATTCCTAATAAAAAGGTTATCGGGTGTTTATTTATTGTAATATTTAAAATTTTCTCCATTTCTCCATGTATTAAAGTCCAAAAATTTTATGCCCTTTCACATTCCCACCACATATGTAAATATGTACCTGTAGCTTTTGTACATATCCAGCAAAGACCATCTTTTTTCTTATAAATCTTGGATATCGGGTGTTAGATACCATCTGTATTGAGATTTTAAATAATTTTCTTTCACCTCATAACTTAAGGTGTGTTTTAATCTCTTATTCCAGTTTTTTCCCCCATTCTTCGAGCATAATTGGTCTTTTAACATCTTGTGCCCAACTTATCATATATTGCTTAATTGTCTCAGGCTCCATCTCAGCTTTCAATAATAACTTATAAGACTTAGAAATGATGTGTTACTTTCACTTTGTAGAGGAGACAGGAGCATGAAAGTGTTTGGAGCTATATGCAGCCTATGGATCACACTTTTCTGGTCACTGAGCTAAATATGCAAAAAAAAAAAAACTGGTATTCTTTTGCCACAGATTCCACAGAACACTCTCTTTCTCTTTTATTATGCTTTGATTGTATTTTCTGTTTCCAATGTCGACTACATGCAAAGCACAGGAAGAGCTTTCTGATTATTTAATAAGTATTTTTATTTTATTTTATTTTATTTGGAAATTTGTATAGGATGCATTATAAGCATCCCTTGTCAAGAATCCAGCAAAATTTCATTAGACCATATGTAGGAATTAGGACATTATGATGAATAAGTAGACCTTTTTGTTGTTTTATTTATTTTTTCTCAGTTGGCACCAAAATAATAAGCAGAAGTAGTTTAACCATTCTTTTTTTTTTTCTAAAGCACCTGGTGCTATGTACCCCCAGCTCTAGAGATATAACTAGTTACACATTTTCTAACCCTTGATGAGAAAAGATGTCTCTTCAACCGCACAACTGAAAAAACAGTGAGCTGTTGGGGAGATTTTTCACATTTCAGGAATTGTGTCTGTGAGAGAGAGAGAGAGAGAGAGAGAAAGAGAGAGAGAGAGAGAGAGAATTGAGGATGTTTTTGCACTGCAACAAGAAATTATTTATAGCAAAATACATTGCAGGGGCAAATATGAAAAATAATTGTAAAATGTGCAAATACTCTCAAAATCTTACCTAGTGGGAAATTTTGACCAACATTTAAAATGATCAATTCTTGCCCCATGAATTGTTGCATGAGACACCAACAGAATAAGGAAAGATTTATATCCCTATATAAATCCACAAAACTCCACAAAAACATATTTGGATATTCTGTTTTAATTTATATGCTTCAAGTCCCTTCAAGGGAAAAGTAGGATATAAACCAAATAAATAAATATTTACTTTTCCTTCTCCTGGGAGAGAAAACTAGCAAAGAGAACTGAGTGGCAAAGTGGTCATGCAATACATTACAAAAGCCCTGCCCAAAAGCAATGAAAAAATGGATACTGTGCCCAGAAATTAGACCTGTCAGGCACAAACTACATCTCCTTTTCTGCCGTCCCCCCCTTTTCTGTTCCCTTATATGGACAGCTTGGAGAGAAATGTAGGCTTTACAAATACACTGGTTCTCTTTCAAATCTAAATTACTGGTTCTAGGTTGAAACCAAACCAGAAGCATTTCCCTAAATAAAAAGAAGTCCTACATATTTCTATATTTGGTATATAAACAACTTTTGGTATGTATAATAGGTATGTATACAACTTTTACCTTTAATAGTTCTTTTGACAGTCAATGAAAATAGTATTTTTTTAAAAAGACTGAACAAGACTCAGTGATAGTTGCACCATGACACACCAAATGGAATGTGCCTTCTACACAGTCAAAGGAAGCTACTAATAGTACCTCTGCAACATCTTCGCCATTTTTTCTATCTCCAGTGTCAGTTGTATTAATTCATCTCCCCAATACACATTGCAGCAAGTAACCGTGGTGCTGTGAGTGGGCAAACACCATCATCAAATCATTTGACAGTCCAACCATATAGGACAGATACCATATTCGAGTGATATATTGTTTTAGATCAAGTCTTTTAACATAGTGGAATATCTCCCATGTTCTTTTTTGAGAGCTAAAGAATGTACCTGTTGCTCTATGCTCAGTAACAGCTGCAATATTAAAATTTAGGGAAGGGATTTTCCATCTAATGATTACTTCTCAGAAATGTGTGGCTTTTTCTCAATATATTCAGACTTGGTTTGGAAGCTGCCAAATGTATAACTGGCTTTCACATCCATACACAGTGATCTGAACTCTAATAACAACTTAAGGAAAGGTTTTCTGTCTTTTTCTCCTTCTCCTCCCCAGGATACTCTGAAAAAACAAGAGTCCTTTTGAACAATGTGAGGTGGATCATGTGGAGATTATTAAATAGAAGGAATCACCCAGAGTTGACCAGATATGTAAAAAATCTTTTAGTTCCTTATCTTCCTCCTCTTGAAAGCCAAATCATTTTTCTTTCAGTGAAAGTGACATGCAGGATATTTCTACTCCTGTAATTAAAGCTAAGGGGGGTTGCAGACTACCAGAAATAGT
>CM034703.1:68826033-68838226 GCA_020142125.1 Phrynosoma platyrhinos | reverse complement strand
GCCAGAAATGGTCCATGATGCTAATCTCTAAAGTATATGCTGTGTTTCATTGTAATAAATATACATTCTCTAGATTGGCAAGATTTTATGAGCTCACAAGCCAACAATTTATTTTACAGAGGCAAGGTTTTATAGCGGTACTATAAACCTATATTAAAATGGTTCATAATAATATAGGAAGTTACTTAAATGATGTAGTATAATTCTGATAAAAGTTAAATTATAACATATTCCACATGATAGGATATCCTCCTCATATAACTGATGACAATGTTAGTCATAGGCTTTCTCTGAAGATGCCAGCCACAGATGCTAGGAGAGCAACCATTATTTTCTGAAGTCGTCAGCTTTCTCTGAAGATGCCAGCCACAGACGCTGGCAAAACGTCAGAAAGAAACTCTTCTAGAACATAGCCACACAGCCCGAAAAACCCACAAAAAAACATTATTTTGAGAGAAAATCTTCTCCACAAAAGAACTGAGTCAAGTAAGAACCAACAATGCATTCCTTTTGTGGTAGATTTCCCCCCAACATCTCCCATTTCTCTATGGTAGATAGAGAAAGCTATCCACTGCTAATTCTGGACTACTTGCTAGAACCATCAGCAAGCTACCAGTTGTAGTTTTCTGCCAGCCACCAAATATAGAGAGATTGCTGGTTAAAAAAAAAAAGTGTCCTACAAACACCAGTCAGCAATCTAGGATGGCACCCTTGTGATTCAAAGTATTGCACCACCTTAAGGAGATTGAAATTTTTAGAAGCACAGTGACTAGCAGGGCCTACTATATTAAACATCACATCATCTGCCAGTCTTTCGATCTTTTTATGTGACTGAATGCAGACAAACAGCATGTCATGCGCAGGTGTGGGCTAAGCTGCCACAAATTTGCATACAGGCTTCAGCAAGCATAAACCTGCAATCCTGACCAGGAAGCTAGAGCAACCAGTTGTCAGGCATTTCAACTCTAAAAATCACAGCCTCTTTAATTTGTCCTTGTTTTGTTTTGAGGTACCTTTTCCTTCAGACATTTTGAATAAAAAAGAAAAAAAATTGACTCCATAGACTTAAGAGTAACATTATATGGTCTCAGCTTAAGAGGATAATGCCACCATGCACTAAAGAAAACAGAAGGTTCTAAAACTGCCACACTGTATGTAGCTCAAGTTTCACGTTTAGCAACTGAAGAAGGATAAAGCTAAAACTTTTGGCTTATGTTGTATTTTTCAATCCTATTTGTTAAGTCACTTCAGCTATTTCATACACCACATATTCTTGTTCTTCCAATCAGAATTTAAACAATCTGACTCTATAGGTCAAGGTAGTCTAACATTTTATGGAATTTTTCATTATTTATATATCACTCTTCTTTCAGTACTAGACCAAACAGTAATTAACACCAAAACAAAATACAATTTTTTCTATATGTTGCTAAATCAGAGCAGAACAATGTGTTCTTCTACAATGTTGTGGGGGGAAAGAATTTCTTCATTTGTTTGATTGTTTCATTTATAACCTGCCTTTCTCCCCAGAGGGACCCAAGGCAGCTCACAGATAAAACCTTTAAAATTGCAATAAAATTTAAAACAATTAAAACGTCTATATATAAAATCACATATAAAACAACACAAGATATACACAATATAAAATGTATTATAAAATCACATAAAATATATACAAGTTAAATACAGACTAAAAACCCACCTGCTCCATAAAACCACCTTGCTATGCATTATATACAGAAAGCCTGCCAGCATAAAAATGTTTTTATTTGTTGGAGAAAGGCCAGCAGTGAGGAAGAAAAGGTGGGATCAGACATGAATCAGACCAATAATAGATTTTGATAACCTTGAAAATACAGTACAATTACTGTGACCTTGGCTGCGACTGCATTGTAGAACTAATCCAGTTTGACATCACTTTAACTGTTATTGCTCCATACTGTGGAATTCTTGGAATTGTGTGTGTGGGGGGGTGTTATAGAACCAGAGCTCTCTGACAGAGAAGGCTAAATGTCTCCCAAAACTATAATTCCAAGAATTCTATAGCATGGAGCCATGGCAGTTAAAGTGATATCAAACTGGATTATTTCTGTAGTGCAGACACAGCCCTTAAGAGCTTCCTTGAATACTCCAATGTAGTAGAGATTTTATACTTTGCTCTGAAACAGATGGGCCAAAAGCAGCTTTCAGCCACTTCAGGGGCATGGCATTCTGAAGTTGTGCTGAGGTGACAGGAGCCAGACTTTTTAGGAGTGGATTTAATTTGTTCCTATGCCGCTGTGCGGCCACCACAGTTCCAGTGCAATCGGGGCCAAGTGTCCTCTCTGGCTGCTCCTTTCGGGCCGACTGTTTCAGCTCTTTGACTGATACAGTTGTCTTTGATAGAGCAGATTAACAATTGCCTCACAATAAATATTAGAACAGAATACAAAATAATTTAATGTCTTAATATTTGACATATGAACATAGCATTACAAAAGCATGTCTCTAATGTGTGCAAATCTTTCTTTCACTTTTTTCCCTTACTCCACCCTTTTGCCTGCCTTGTTTAGTAACATTTTGGTACAGCTTTAGTAGAAACTTATATTGCAGCTATTCAATTGTTCAGTTGGCTCAGTTATGGTCTCTGCTTGCTAGCAAGAAAGAAACACAAATCAGGATAAGTTCTACTTGCTTATCCCATTTACAACATGGTGTTGGTGTGAATGCTTAAACTATGGTTTTCCACTAAAACTGAATGACAACTTTCTAATTGCAACATGTACATGGAGGAGAAAGAATTTAGAAAGAGAGAGAATAATTTATGCAAGCCCAAAGTTTAGGGCTCGTTCTTGTAATGTTTAAACCATGTCTGAATGGCACTACAATTATCATGTAAAGAACTCTGCAGTTCTTCCTTTTAGCTAGCTAGAGATCAGCACCACTCTCCCAAATTACTTGAGGGAACGAGGATACATGTGCTGGAAAATCCAATGTCAAACTTAACCTTATGATAACAGTTTGGAGTAAAGGGAGATTATTGCATGCTGAAATAAAGTATCCTTTCCTGAGCGAGATAAGGCCTCATTGTGGGTTGCTATCAAATGTTATCGCATGCTAAAACGCTGACTCTGTCGCAGGGCAACTACAACCCATCTCCCAGCTGTGCTTAGTCTCCTGATTTTCAAGAACGGGAAGCTTCTGTACTTGAAAATTGGTGGGCTAAGCGCAGCTGGGAGATAAGTTGTAGTCGCCCTGCAACATAGTTGGTGTTTTAGCATGCAATAACATCCAATAGCAACCCATAATATGACCTTATTCCATCGGAGAAAGGACGCTTTATTTGGGTGTGCGATAATCTCCAAAGGGTTAAATTCTATCACCTGTCTGTTAGGATCATAGCCAGTTGCTATAGAAGGGGTCAAGAAACCATGCCAAAGATACTTCCAATGGGTCACAGTAGTGCATCCCTTGAAAGAGAGAGCCTATACTCAGGCTTCTGTGAATATAAATGAACATATGTGACTAATATAGCTCATGTGCATGCACATGCACACATGTGCATGAAAGTGAAAGTATCTTTCATACCCCTTACCCTGAAATAAGGCCCAAGCTTTTTCCAATCCTAATATTTAGAGAAGAACTAGAGGAGAAAGAGATTACAGGAAATGACAAATAAAAGATGCTGACAATACTTTATTATTGTCACTTAATTAGGTGGCAAAGGTGGGATAACAAATTAGGTGGCAAAGGTGGGATAACAAATTCCCACAGGACTGCCATCCAGAAAGTCAGTGCTTAAAGGTGAAAGGTGGCAATAGTGTGCACCACAGTTACGACTAGACATTCATGTCAAGGAACTACCTTTACCATTACCTTTTAGCCTTTTTTCTAGGTAAAGCTATTCCTTCCTCAATGAGGACACTTTAGGGCCTAAGCAGACGGCTTAAAAGGCCATCTTGGGGGCAGGGAAGGGGAGGGGCAGCCACACGCTCGGCACCCCAACCCCCTCCTGAGATCGTCCTCGGAGCAGCCGGCCCTCTGCACGGCCGGCGCTCCGAGGAGGACCTCCCGCCGCAGCCTTTCCACGCGCTGCGGCGGAAAAGTTGACGAAAGTGCACCGCAGCCTTTTGCGGCGCACTTTCACTGACTTGTGAAAGGAGCGCTAATTTAGCCCTCCTTTCAGGGGCGGCGAAGCTGCGCTGCAGGATCGAGGCGTGGGGATGCCTCGGTCCCGCGGCGCAGCTTCCCAGGGTGGCCCACAGCCGCCTGTCTGCTTAGCCCCTTAGTATCATATTAGGTGACCATGTGATCATTCCACACCGTGTGGCCAAATGGTAGATCAATGTATTATAATCTGAAGGTGAAAATGATCATGTTGCCCTTCATCCAGCCTAAAATAGAATTAAAAGCATCATGTGGATTTGGGCTAATTTTTATTATTTCTATTTCTTAGTAGAGGCTCCACAGTCACGTAAAGCGAGCTGATTCCCTGGAGTTGTTGCAAAAAAACCCCCTTCTATCTTGTTTTGAAATATTGCAGAGTACAAGATCACAATACTATTCTAAGATGGCCTCCCACCTAGGAGACTATCATAAATTAGAGTCAGAAGAATTGTTTTAAATCACATTTCCATTAATCAGTTGAAACTGAAACTAAAGACACAATTTTAAGGTCACCTGTAATTTAATAAAAACAAATCAAGAATTCCACTCAATTATATACAATGTGGGGGGGGAAATGTCTTATTTGAGAATCTCTCTCCCACACACATACAGATGCACAGCCCATCTGATTAAAAAAAATACATATAAAAATACCAGAAACAACATTGAAATATGTACTTAATATTATTCAAAATAGCAGTCTTGGGAAACAAACTTGTGAAGCAATGTGAAAGATCACCAATAACAGCAAACTACCAAATCTGTAAAAGGTGCCTTGTAGTTTTAAAGGAGATAAAGGAGCACTACTAAAGAATTGTTCAGAAGAACAAATATTTGGGAAGCACCACAAAATGATTCTGTGCCCTAGGATTAACAGGACTTCTAAGGAATAGTGTGAAATTAATCTTGGCCCCATACTGGGGGAAAAGTTGGATATAAATTAAATACACAAACGAATGAATGAATGAATGAATACCATGCTGTAGAAATATTAATCACTGCTAACCATTATAAGCAACATTAATATCATGGTAACCAGCATAAGAATTGCCTAAATAACTCCTAATGCAATGAGCCCAATGCACATCTGTAATGTATTATATGTATAATTCATGTTTTTTGAGAAGAAAGTTTAAAAATAGTTTAAAAATTCTGGTCACCAATTGCTTGTGTTTGTTTTCAGAACTATCCAATGTAAGTGAAGCTTTTAGAAAACAGCTATGACAAAGTTATTACTTCCCTCGCCCCCTGCGAAAATGGAAAATTGCAAATATTCAAGCCCCATAGGCTCGAATGGCACCACACACCCATGGCCACACACCCCATTTTATCCCCCTCTGTTTGCTACCCTCAAATGGGTGAGGGATGTGGGCTTCAAGTCCACAAAAACAGAGGGGTGACTGTATATTTTATCACTGAAAAGCGTATCTCTTCAAAACAATGGCAAAGAAAGAATCATATTTAATTTAAGAGTGGCAAATCAATAAGAGAACCAACACAGTATAGTAGTTTGAATGCTGAACCAGGATGCCAGGAAACCAAGGTCTGAATCCCCACTCAGCCACAGAAACCCCGAGTGACCTTGGATAAGTCACAGCCTAAGAGGAAGCAAATAGCAAATCTCCTCTGAATAAATCTTGTCAAGAAAAACCCCATGACAGCCTTGCCTTAGGGTTGCTGTAATTCAGAAATGACTTGAAGGCATAGCAAACAACAAACTAAGTTTGACCAAAAATACTGTATTCCTTGCCTAAGAAAACTCATGGGTCACCATAAGTCAACAGGCAACTTGAAGGCATATACATACATGCACACATTCTAGTCCTAAGGGACTGGAATTTGTTTGATCTGCTTACATTATCTGCTTGTTACTTGTTCATTTTAAGACTGTCATTAGAAACTTTTTTATTAGAAAAAACAGGGATAAAACACAACTCCAAAGGCATCAATCAACAAAACAAAATCAGGAAAAGCATAAATATATTGTGATCAATATAAAATAATGTTCATGAAGAACAACTATCTACTAACCAACATAAATCCAAAACACATTTCTGCAGCTAAACATTTATACATACTGATCTAAAACACTTATCCATAAGTGACTGGACATAAATAGGTTTTATCTCATATGCCCCTATCAGTAAGGCAGATATACATACCAAAAGTATGAAGCAGGTTTTAAATACTAATATTCTGTTCTAAGCCATGGACTAAGTTATTATTTTTAACTTTTCTATTAAAGGAAGACTTTTAGCACTGGCTAAATACCATTCTGACATTTGGTACACAAAGGTCTCTCATTAAATTATTGGTGGGGTCAAAAAAACAACTCTAAAACTGAACCAGGGAACATCAAAATGGAGAGGATGAAAGATGTGGTTAGATTTTGGACCTGATAACATGACTTTCTCGTGTTGTGAGAAACAGTACTGCAGCCATTATTTGTTTGATGGGTGAGGCTGAAACCCTGAATGGAATCAAAACACTAATATGAATATCACATCACCAATTTGCTGCTAGTAATGGAAAACAGCACTACTAGGTAGAGTTGGGGAATCCCCTTTCACCTATTAGCAGAAAAACAGTGTTGTTCCTCAGCACTGTTCTTCAGCTTATGTTGAAAATCAGATTTACAGATCCACATGCGTTGTAATTTTTACTTAGGAAAATAATGGACTACATATTGATTTAGGCATATGTACTCTTACATATTGATGTAGACATATGTAGTGGTGAAGAGGCTTTTCCCCATTGCAGCCATTCCAGCCCACAGAAAATGGTATATAAAAACCTGACAAACCCTCCTAAAAGGTTATAGGTAGAAGATAAAAATAGGTGATCCTTGAAAAGGATGGAGCACCTTCAGTGAATCTCCCCCACCCCCGTCTCTATTTGGGAGGGGGGACCTGAAGAAATCCTCTCCCATCAACCTCATTGCACACTTAAAAACTCACATTTGACACCATGCATGAAAAAGACAGCTTGAGAAAGAGCAAATAGAACCATGATAACCTATCTGCTGAGAAATTGCACATGGTGTGTGTGTGGGAGGGGCAAGATGTGGTATCTACTCAAAGAATTGAAGCATGTACCAAAGCATGATTTATAATGGGTATAAAGTATGAAGATAGGAAATATTTCTAGGAAAAAGCACCAGAAGTTATGGCATAGCTCCAGTTTGTTTCTAGTATAAAAGATAGCAGATATATTTGGGTAGCTGAAGGAGTACTTTAAGCCTGTTTTGCTGTGTTGACTTGTTTTTGTCTTTTGCTAGGACATTTGAGTTAATACTTACTCAGCATAACACGTTGATCACTTTAGCAAAAATTATCCTCTTATGTAGCATGCTTTTATATCAAGGATTTAATCAAAACCTCCCAGCACAATTTGTTCAGGTCCTCATGCCTAATACACAGTTGATCTCTTAGGCATGGTTACCTCCAGTAAAGTCTACACTAAAGCCAGCCAACAACTAAACTTCACCCATTTACCTTTTCAACAGGAAAATGAAACATTATGACAACTTCTAGCCTAATTCTGTCACTTAGAAGGGGTTTAAGCAGAGACACAAACATTATTCTTATAGCACATATACAAATGTGTTTAAAATAAAACAAAAAAATTGAAGCAGATGAGAAATATAAATAAAGGATAACTGAGGGCCTCGGCAAACGACTAATAAAGTCGTCTCTGAGGCCTGGAAGAGGAGGGGCAGCCGCACGCGCGGCGCCCCTTCCTCTTCCCAAGGTTGCCCTCAGAGCTGCTGGCCCTCTGCACGGCCGGCGCTCCGGAGGCAACCTCCCACCGTAGCGTCCTCACACGCTGCGGCGGAAAAGGCAGGGAAAGTGCGCCCTATGCTTTTAGGGCACACTTTCCCTGTCTTCTAAAAGGAGCGCCAATTTGGTGCTCCTTTCAGGGACGCCGCAGGAGCGCCGCGGTGCGGAGGCTGCGGTCCCGCGGCGCTCCGTCTGGCAGCATCCTGGAAGCACTCGTGTGCTTCCCCCCTGAGCCCCTCATAAAACCCATTTACATAAAAAGATACAGAATGACTTTTAAAAAAGGTACAAAGTATGGCAAACCATAATTTGGCCATTTACTGTTTCACATGCTTTACCCCTTTCAAATAATAGTTTGCAATTGTTTTGAAGGCAAACTATAGTTTATAAAATACACAATGTGCCCATTTCAAATGTATCATCAAATGAGCATTTGATGAAATCAATAAATGAGCTCAAACTGGACACACTGTATCTTTCTGGAGGGCCAAGTAGCCTAGCACTACAATCCTCATTGTAGTGATGATGTAAGGATGGATTAACAAAGCAGGTGCATGACTGAACATTGCCTCTTTGCCATTTCTCTCAGCTGAAGAACAGCTAGATGTGCTACATAGCCTTTGCTGCACCTTCAGATCTAGCTGCCTGCATAAACAATTCACCAGTACATGTAGCATCACCATAAGGGGAGGAGCTACAACCAAGCCCTCATGTGCCTGGCTAAAATCTACATCAGCTTGGCTGGTGGTGAGGCATGATGGGAATGGCAGTTCGTCAGAACCTGGAGGGCCATAGACTCTCCACTCCTGGACTACATGACCTAATTCAAAGCTAACAAATTTGTCAAGTGTGACTGTGAAGTCTCAGATTGGTGGCAGCAAAACTATTAAAACTGCTCTAAAGTGCTGTTTCTAATTATTATGTTTTAATCTTTCAAATGTATGAGTTAATAAATCACTCTTTTATCTGTATTAACATTTTGTAGAGCTTTGAATATGGGAATTCATCAAAAGTAGCATTCTTCTTTTTGACAATTAAAAAGGATGCTGAACTTCTCATTAACATCTTCCCAAATATGTTAAGTTTTGTCTGTGATGAAACTCTTCAAAGAGTAAGATGTCTTATATATGCAGATTACTTGTCATGATGACAGATGCACTGTGGCTGCTAACTGTTTAAGCACAAAAGCAGTACACTTTCAACTGCAAGAAGATGTAACAATCAAACAGCTAATATTGAAGTTTTTTTAAAAAAAATATTTATATCCACCTTTGTTCCATAAAAACAAGCTCAAGGCAGTGTATATGTTTCTCCCCTTGCTTTTTAGCTTCAGCTGTGGTGAAGGCTAGACTGAGAAAGCCATGACTATCCCCAGATCACTAAATCAACTCCATGGCTGAATGGAAATCAAAATTTGTATTGCTTCCATTCCATTCAGTGTGACACTCTAACCACTGCACCAGTCTACCTTCTCCTTCTGCCCCTTCCATCCTATCTCACTATGCATAAGCCATATTTTTGGCTTTGAGCCACCAGCATCACAATTAGCTATTTAAGGTACAGAACTTGGAAAATATATTTTTGATCCAGGAGATTCTGGGAGTTATAATTCAAAAATCTGGAAGAGCCTGCAAAGTGAAAGGATATAAAGGATCTGATTTCACACATATATTTGTAAGTGTGCACCCAGAATATGATGAAGAAATATGAATTCATCCATATGAAGAGAAGAGATCAAACTCCTTATCTGTATGACTTGTGCCCCTCAAAAAAAGCATTCCCCATGTCATCAGGCACCTACCTAGAAGTCACAGCCCACAGTGAAATGGTTTGGGGGCACAGAAGAAAAAGATTAGGCAGATCTCCAGTACCACTGAGGTGCTCCTTCAATGGTTATGTGAAGAGGACCATCATTTCGGCTTTCAGTGTAGTAAAGACAATAATGTACAATATTCTGAAGAAGCAGCAAAGTGCTACAAAACAGATGATGACAAAAATCACAATATATTTTTGTATTTTGCACTAGTCCCCCTATCCCCCACTTCAGGCAAATATTCCAGATAATGGAATTATTTGGCAAATCTATTCTCCATAATATCAGTTTGATGGTTTCACATATGGGGACACGGAGAACTCCAAGGTTTGAAATGCCCCCACAAGATTTAATTACTGACAGTTACAGCTGTAAGCTAAAAGATGCAACTATTTGTATTTTGAGCACTTTATGTTTGGCCTCACCCATTATTGGAATACAGCCCCTGAGAATTACATGAAACTGGATTCCCATCTTTGTAATGCAGCTTCAAAATCAATAATATTTTTATTAGTACCAGTCACATTAGAAAATATGTAGGGAGAAAGTTTTAGTTTTTAATAACTCTTCACCTGGTTGAATGTTAAATAAAATGTAGTGGGGGGAGAGGGACAAGGCTGAAATCAACATCACAAAAGCTTCATGTAGTCACAGCCTTAAAATTGACTGCAGACAACTGGGATAGACTGTACTAGCTGTCATTGGGCCTCTACAGACTGCCAGAAATAATGCAACTTGAGGCCACTTTAACTGTCCTGACTCAGTGCTAAGGAATCATGGGAATTGTAGTTTACTGTGGAACCAGAGTTCTCTGACAGAGAAGGCTTTATGTCCCAGAGAAAAATACAATTCCCATGATTCCCTAGCACTAAGCCAAGACAGTTAAAGTGGCTTCAAGCTGCATTATTTCTGGCAGTCTGTAAAGGCCCATTGTTTCCAGTGGCTGCTGAACCTCTCCTGTCACCTGAGGCATGAGAAACTCTGCTGATGGTCCTTTCCTTCCACTCTTGTACCTCCTTCTTCACTTTCTTACACTCTCCTTTCCTTCAGGGAGCACTGTTCTCAACAGGCCCCAAACTCCTGGCTCTGAGGGACTGACAACACAGGCTGTCTTCAAGGATACCCAAACTGCAGAGTGCTATGGAGAAATACTCCAAGTCAGATAAATAGAGCATGACCAGCTCTAGAAAGCAAGATTCCCTGGAGGTGAGTGGTGGCTAAGTAGAAGCACAGTTCCTCAAAGAGATGCCCACACTGCCCACTACCTGTTTCTTTTCCTCAGTAGTCCCACATGCAATCTGAAACCTGCACAGCATCTCATAAAGCCTATTACCACTGAGACTAATATCCTCTTAGCAGAAGATTTAAATTCTAATCCCACTCAGTTCTGGGCTAGGCGCTACCTCTTAGTTTGAACTATCTCATACGTTATTGTGAGGATTTTAAAAAATGAAGAGGAGAGAGAACCATGAGCATGGCCTTGACCTGAGCGGAGGAAAGATAGGATAAAAATTATTGCTATATATATTAATGCTTTTGAGGTGCATGTCTGCCAGGTGGGAGAGAAGGATAAAGCATCTTCAATCTTAAAAATGACAGAACAAGGAGCTTGGTGAATGTCTGTCTCTCTTTTTTTAAGTTAGCATGACGTCTTTAAATAGACAGTATTTTAATGGGGGGGTGCACACGCGTACATGTGTACACACATACATATACATATATTCTTTATCCTTCTCTCTCACCTCATGCAACTCAAAGGTCTCAATGCACAAATACTTAAAATTCTTTTTGCATCTGTATCAGCTTTATAAATGGTGACAATCATTTGTCACATACTCAAATTGAAAATAATATTTTAAAAATTCCATCAGGATAGTTTACTGAATTTTTAAGACAAGTATGGCAAGAGTGACAGTAAACAACACAGCAATTATTCTGTGAATACTGAGC
The DNA here is from genome assembly GCA_020142125.1 of Phrynosoma platyrhinos. Taxonomy (NCBI): domain Eukaryota; kingdom Metazoa; phylum Chordata; class Lepidosauria; order Squamata; family Phrynosomatidae; genus Phrynosoma; species Phrynosoma platyrhinos. The sequence goes on along the minus strand of CM034703.1, from coordinate 68,826,538 downwards.
TACTAAGATCAAGCAGCAAGTGACATAAGCATCCTGGCAGGTGCAAGATAAAGAATATGAAAATGTTAACAATCATACTGCAGTAAATTATTAATAAGAACATGCATATGACACTCCTACTAATTTCACAGTGTGGCTGACTTAACATTCTATGATTTCAGCACATTCTGCAATCTAAACAATATGTGAAAGATTGTAATATTGTAATCAAATCAAAGCCTTTATTGTAGTCAACAGACCATAGGCATAATATTGTAATGTAATTTATTAAATTTTGCATGGCCTTGAGAGAGAGAGACTGCCAAGGGATATCAGGTTATATTCCAAATGCCAAACGATCTCTGAGTATTCCTTAGGGGCAAAGCAGATGGGCAGGAAGGAGTGGCTAGAAGTTGCTCCCAGCCCAATCAGCCCAGGGCTACACACGCTTGAACCCAGAGGGCGTCTCTTCCCACGGCCCCAAATAGGAGCAGAGAAGACCCACTCCTTCTAGAGCTGTTTTTGA